>JAQFVV010000045.1:2377508-2977508 GCA_028023455.1 Epiperipatus broadwayi
CATTTTATATTTATAAATAATTTTATTGAAAAACCATATGTAATAATGATACAATTGTAAATCAAAAATAATAGTTATCCATGTTAGTCAGGCAACCAAATGTTCTGATGTGGTTACTGGTGTTGTTAATCCAGCTTAATCAGGCTCCACGTGTTGTCAAATAAAAATCTGGAAGAGATTATTCTGTCCTTATGGCGAAATTCCTTTAGCTTGGAAATGAATGTGTCTTCAGGCTTGGGATGAGGAAAGGTAAATTTGTTGCGACATCTGGCCATCCAGATGGCATAAGTGAGAAAGGTTGAGAGTCTTGTGGTGACATAATCCCTGGACAGGAAGCAGCATTTAATATTTAAGATTTTGTTCAGGGAAATGTGGCAGTGGTAAGTAATGAAAGTTCTGATTTTGTCATATGCTGGGCAATCATTTATCATATGATCAAAGGTTTCACAGGTTCTATGGCAGTTATGACACATAGGATCTATATTCTTGAGGAATCTCCTGTAGTGCAGGAACCAGTTTGTCTGGAGTGAATTCAGGTTGATTTTTACGAGAAAGTCCAGGAACCTTGGCTCCAGCTTGAGATGCTTGAAAAACCTGGTGACCACGTGATTGTTACCACCGAGGTAAGGAATGGTAGAGTTTTGTGTGGGAAATAGCAGGCCATGAGCATCCCAAATGGAGATTTTTTGTCTGAATACTAGGGTAGAGTGGCCATTGTGAGCGAAAAGGTAGTCAAGTATCTGATTTAGCCAGCTTATCTTTGAAGGTGGAGGTCTGTCTGATGGAATGACTGGTTGTTCCGCTACAATCTGGGGAAATTTCTTTTGTAGGATGTGGATCAGAGAGTGGCACTTTTGGTAGTATATAGAAAACGTTGCATGCAATGACATACCATTATTTTTACTATGTCGCTGCATGCGTTCAATTCCTATGGCCGCTGTTTTACCATTCCACAACAGCCGTGCACAGATTCGGTTGATTTTTGTATTGAAAGTCTTTGTCATATTAATTATGGGTAGATAGTAGCTAATCTTTGCCATTACCTTGATATTGAGGAGAGAGATTTTCCCTTGCAGTGATAAATAAACCTTGGCAAGGTTTTTAACTGTGTTGGTGGCGGCTTCAATGATGGAATTCTGTATTTGTATCGACATGGCTTGCGGTGACTTGTATATGGGAAACCCCAAAAAGTTTTGGGGGTCTGCTGAGAAAGGCGATGATATCTTCTTGCCGGTGTTGATTTTCCAGGCCGATGACTTGTTGAGGTTGAAGGAAAGTTTGGAGGATTCGGAAAATTTTTTGATTATTTGTATGAGAGGTTTTAGATATTTTTGGGAGGGTAAGGTGACAAGGACATCATCCATGTAGGCAAATGCTTTACAGTGTTTCTTCAGCTGGGGTATATAGATTCCTGGAAGTTCTGCCTCAATCTGTTTAAGAAGGGGGTTTAAGTAGAGTATAAATAGGAGACCGCTAAGTGGAGATCCTTGGGGTATGGATTTTGAAGGAATAAAACCATCTGTAAAGAAACCATTCAGGGAAATGTGGACCAATCTGTTGTTTAGTAGATTGTCCAATATCTGAATGATTTGAGTAGGAATGTCTAGTGCTGAGAGGCAATTGAGCAGGATGTTGACATCTACTGAATCAAATGCTTCAGAGATGTCTAGCTGAACGGCAATGGGTTTGTATAGATTCTTGGATCTGATATGATCACAGAGAATTTTTACCTCCCCGATTGCAGAGAGTGTGGATGAGCCCTTCTTTGCAAATTGCAACTGGGATATGTTGTCCAGAATAACATCTTGTATTTTCTCCTTGATCACACCTTCAATGACCTTTAATAGGATTGGGGTCATGGAGATTGGTCTTATGCTAGATAGAGCAGATGCGTCCCGGTTTTTCTTAAGAAAGGGGACCATCGCTATGGGATAAAGTTTGGGGATGATTTTTTTGCTGTTTGCAAGATGGTTAATTAGTTTTAATACTATGGGAGCTGTGAAATTCTCAAGGTGCGTAAGTATGAACTTTGGAATGCCGTGTAGTCCTGGATGGACATTGGACGGTAGGGCGGCCAAGCGGTTTTTGATGTTTGATATTGTTATTCCATGTTCATTGTTTTGTGATGTCTCATGCCACTGATTTGTGGGGTAGGTAACAGAGTTTGATAGGCGGTTTTTGAAATATGACTCTATTTGAATGAGCATTTGGTTGCCGGAGGTATGGCTACCACCGATGAGGAGGGACAAAGGAGTTTTTTGTTTCTTCCTTGCCCCCAGAGCCCATCTGAGATAGCCACGTGTCCAGCAGTGTTGGCCAGGTAAGTATAACCTAGCATTCTTTGTTGCTATTATTTCAGCAATCGCAGCTTGTTTCTGCTTGTACTGTGTTTTAAGTAATAGGAGGTTGTCTATAGTACCATCACTTGAGAAATTTTTAATCCTATGGTGAAGCAAATCAAGCTCATTCATAAGGGTTGTTGACCCTTTATGTTTTTTGGTGTGCTGTATGATTATGGTTTGGAGGATGCCTGTGAAGGCGAACCAGGCTTCCTCAGGATTTATGTTAAGAATGTCAATTTTTTCAAAGAGTATGTAGGCATCTGAGAAGACAGCTTCCGTGGCAGCAGCTTTAGTTATAATTCTGATTGTTTTATTGTAGTCTATGGGAGTGTAGGAGTCCAGATCTAGAGACGCTATCAGGGCAAGATGGTCTGAGAAGGGAACGGGTTGAAGCTTGGCTTCCAAACCATAGTGCAGCTCTGAGGTGTAAAACATTAGGTCAATCAGTGTTCTAGAGCTCTTCGTATAGAATGAGTATGCATCCACAGGGAAGAAACCTCTGCCATTTATGAATCCCCTGGCTAAGAGATGGAGGTATTTCCGTGTGAACACATCATATTGCAGGTTGAAGTCACCCAAGAGGATTGTAGGGCCTGTGTTGTTTGCAGTGATGAGATTTATGGTGTGTATTATTCTAGAATAAGTCAATGGGTTGTTCTGGCAGTATACGTATATTGCAATGAATTCACTAGATTGGTATATAAGCTTGATTGCAATGAGATTGGCATCATGGTAAAGCACTTTATAGGAAGAAGGTGGTTTCCTGTTATTAATGATGATTCCTACCCCTCCAGCAGCTGATGTATTAGTAGACAGAAGAGTGAAGCCCAGTTTTGAAAGTTCGAGAATTATGTGAGGGTTGGAGTTTAGGTGATATTTGGTCTCTCCTAAGAATAAAATATGAGGAGATGTAAGATGGAAAAAATGCCTAATCGCATATAAACGGTCAGTAGAATTAATTCCCCTGATGTTAAGACCAATGATTTGGCACTTGATCCTATCCATAAAGATTATTGCTGCTGGGTTTTACCGCCAGCGGAATCTTTGATTGAAGGTTGTAATGGTCCTTGTGATCACTGAATTTCTGATCTGGCAAGGATGGCCTGTGGAAATCAGCTCGAAAGAGCTCAGTTTCATTGTGTGATTCATGACTGAGAGAGTTTTTTGGTGTGCTTTGTACCTTCCTCTTGTTTTTTTCCAGAATAGAATTTACACTGTGGGGAAAGGAGAACTTTAGGTAGTTTGGCTCGGAAGCAGGAGATAGGTGTGAGTCCTCTTCTTCGGAGTAGGCCTTTGAAAGTTTGGAAGATTTTTGTTTATTATTAGCATTAGGGGGTAGGTTGAAATCCATGTCTGAGTCATAGTCAGAGATGGGTGGTGAAGATCTATTTTTTGTAGGTGTGGGAGCTTTCATATGGGATGAATTCATATAGGATATTGATAGTTTTGATGCGTCCATTATAGATTTAGTGTTAGAAACCGCTGGTTTTGATCTTAGAGGTCTTAGGGTTCCGAGTGCATTGTTATGGTCTTGATGGTCTATGCTGAGAGGTGCATCATCTGTATCATCAGAAGAGATTGTTAGATTTTTGCGTCTAGAGGCATTATTTGGTTCTTTTGATTTTGAGCTTTTTGGTAAGTTGTCTGGTTTCTGTGAGTTATCTCTGGGCTTGGAGCCATTTGGGTTTTGATATGCTATTTGTATCTGTTTGCTGTCATTGGATGGTTTTCCCTTGAGTTTATTAGGATTCATAAGGTCTTTGGTGTTGGTTACTCTACTGTAGGATACGACTTCAGCTTCAGCAGTATGCAGGCCTGGAGTGTTTGTGGTTGGCATTTCATTATGTGTGACATTAGCAGGTGTGAGTGTATGAGGTGCTTTACATTTGTGAAACTTATTTTCCTTTTGACCACAAGAGGTGCATATTTTTGCTGGGCATTCTTTTATGAGATGTGTTCTTAGGCCGCAATGAAAACATTGCGGCCTGACGCCAATGAAGGAAAGTATCATTGGACAACCTTTTGCTTTAATGGTAGTTGGTATGTCGGTGGGCCCTAGGCCTTTTTTTAGTTGAATTTGAAATGATGCAGTGTTGGATAGGATGGACTTGATCGTCTTGTCTACTGGCAGATATGAGAAATTCTGGATTTTCCCGTAAGGTAAAAGGATTTCTTGGAGGAGATTATTGTCAAGGCCCATGATACAATTCTTGAGGGTTCCGATAAGGGTAGCAGGTCTGTTTGTATCAACATATATAAGGAATTTGTTGTCTAGTTTTTTGAAATTTGATTTAAATTCATTTCGGAAGGCCCAAGTGGCAAATTCAACAGCAATGTATCTGTCGTTTGGGTGAGTGAGGATCCGGTGTATGCCCTCTGTTAATTTGTATTGTTTTATCAATTCGTATAGTGCTGTAATGGGGAATTTATGGAGTGAGCAATTTGGTTCTGTCACTGCCAGAACAACACTTTTATCATTGTGGTAGTTTACTAAGGATTTGAGGAGGGTTGGAGGTATTGTTTGGTTGAAGTCAACACAGAGGCCTTGGTATTGATTCTCAGTGAAGTCATTTATGGAGAATTCATCGGTCTCAAGCCCCAAGGAGGTTTGATTTTCCTGTTGTAGATTTTTTAGTTTTAGTATATCTAACATGGTAAGGTCATGATTAATTTTACTTGCTGTTCCGGGTATGGAGCAGGTTTCGTTGTATGAATTAGTTTTTAAGTTGTTGGTATTTTGTATAGACTTAGATGGACTTGTAGTACCAATTTTTGCTATGTTAGCATATGATATGTGGCTCCTAGATGAACTGTTAGCCATTGTATTACAGTTTTTTGAAATAGGTGTTATGTGAGGAAGGTAATTTAAATCACTCTGTGTCAAATCTAGTGTTGGGTTTGTCTGCTTGATTGTTGAATAGTTTCCCTTATGACCGGTATGGAAAATTTTATTTTGATCTTCTCTCTGGTAGTTGAGATACTGAGAGTAAGAGGGAAGAGTTGGGAATTCATCTATAGAAAGTGGCATGCTTTGAAAGGAAGTATTTTGAACACTAGTGACACTAATTGTATTGGTATGTTTTAATACGGGTTCCGGTATTGTATTATGCGTGTGTGTTGTTTCAGAACTATATTTATTTATAGTATCAGTTTTGGGCGAGTTTGAATTAGTTAAAAAAATGTTTTCAGACGGTAAATTGTTCACGGGGTTAATTTTTGGTTGAGTCTCACGTTTATTCCTAGTTGAATGCGTCGATACGGGAAGTGATGCTATTGCGTTATTTTCTGTTGAATCTTCAGATATTAGTGTAGTATTATCATTAATATATGTGCTGGAACTATTTGTTTCTGTGTATTTTTTAGTTTTGGTGCCTTTATTATTTAATTTATGTGCCGGTTCAGGCCAATGGATTACGTCCGTATTAAAATTTTTTTCTTTAGTACCTTGTTTATCCGCTATGAGTGACGGGCCAGTTGAAGTGTAGCCTGTTGAACAGTATTCGTCATTATTCACTGTAGCGTCTGAAAACTCGTGGATCATTTCTGAGATTGTTTGTTTGGAGGTCTTTATTTTAGGTATATTATGATGTGAATTTTGTTTATTATTACTATTACAGTTAAAATCGATATTATTTTTATCATTTATTTCCGTAGATATTTCGTTGGTTTTAGAATCGCTAATGACATGGCTTTCCGGTATTAACTGAGGCTGGTAAGAATAATTTTTATGTTTATTATCAGTAATATTTATGACGTTGAGGTTAGCTGTTGTATTATGCTTGGTCTCATGTACCTTAATTAGCATCTTGTGTGTACAATTGGTTTCACAAAGCTTACATAGATCTTCCGCTGTATTTACGCTGTCTTCGTTTTTGTTTGCGTCATCGGATGTCGTTGCGATTTTTTGCTTTCCATATTTTCCTATAGCACTTGAATTATCGGAGGCCGAATTTTGGTTATTAGTGCTAGAAGGTTTATTTCCTTTTATGATTTGAGAGTTCATTTTTAAGCAAGTTTGTGATATTTTTTCATCTTGAATGCAACCTTCAGAGTTTTGAATGGATGTTACGCTGTTGTCTAAAGTATATTCCACCGCATTGGCAATTACGTTAACATTTGAAACATTTGCATGCGCTTCGGGAATGGTAGGGCCTATGCTAGAAACATTGTTGGCTTTCAGTATTTTCAGCAGCCTAAGGTTAGTATTCCGGTATTTAGGCATGCTATGTGAATAAAATTTCTTAGTATTAATGGTTACGTTGGAACTCTGTGAGTTTTCCGCACTGTTGTTTAAGTCATATCTTATGCCTAGGTCTATGTTACCCTTCAGGCTCTGGAGAACGTTCAACTTCACGGAGTACTCTGTGACTTCAGATTTTGTTGTTTTAACTCTATTGCAATTATCAGATTCATTTACATTTTTATTTTTAATTAGATCTTGGGAATACATATAGTCATGATTATTATCATTGTAATTAAGCATTGTATGAGAAGTATCAACTTTACTCTGATCTTTCGGCAGGTTTACTGTTTCTTTATTAGGTTCTAGACCCTTTATGACGTTTCTAAATAATTTCTTTTTTTTTAGATGTCTGTTGCATTTTTTTGATATTTTTAGTTTATATAATGCTTGACTCTTTTTTGGCTTCGAATTAACGAAGCTAATTCTTTTAGATTTATCATTTATTCTGGGAGATCTTTTTTTATTTTTTATTGCGATTTTACCACTGTTAATTGTGCTATCAAGAGGTTCAAAACATATCCCATATTTCGGATTGTGGGCTAAATTTCCCACATCCATCAGAACTATATTAATAAAAAACCCTTACCTTAACCAATAAAGATGAGATTTGTTGGATGGCTGGCATTCTAAGGGCTTTTGAATTAAAATTCTTCGCAGAGCTGAGGTAGATGGCTGCCAACTTAGACAAACGTAGGTGGTGTTCATATTAATTTAAACAATAGTACAACAGAGTTTAAATATTAAATTTAGTAAGGCTTATTGAACCGAGTATAACTTTCAACACTTTCACATCATATTCATGGTTAGTCTGCTGAGGACATTAATTTTTTGCTAATTTGAATGCTATCTGATTTTTGATTCATTACATATTCTTTTCTGCAATGAACTATCCCCTTCTTTATTTTACATTTGGGATCGTTTTTTTTTTTCAAACATAATTTTGACAACCCTTGGAACACAACTAGGACCATAAAATTTAAAATATCTACATCTCAGCAATTTGCAGGGCTAAAAAAAATTTTGGTAATCGTCTGAAATCCGGGCAAGGCTGCTTTGGGCATTGATGCTATACAAAATCAATCAAATATAACATTACCGTGCCATCGTAACTTTTTTTTTTATAGAACATGTTTTTTTTTTTTTATTAAACAAATTTTTGATTTCATTTATAACACGATTTCCTTTTTTATTAAACAAATTTTTATATTCATTTTCATTGTTTTTTTTTTTTTTAACTTGACATTTTTCTTTATTTAACAAATTTTGATAATTTAATTTTGTGTTTATTTTTTCTGAATTTTAAAACTTTGGATTGTTTCACGATGAAAAAACTTGTTTTAACCCCGTCCTCGAAAAAATATAATGGTATAATTATTTGGGACTTGGGTTCTTGTCTTATAGATAAAGATGCCATTGGATGCTGCCATTTTCACACTAAAACTATAAAATATGATCATTCCCGGGCCGTTAATTATAATAATATTTCTGTGCTTTTTTGTAATGTAAAAATACAAACAAAACAAAATTGTCTTTTATAAATATTATGTTTTATTAACGTATACAATTTAAATGATAATAATAAATGTAAAATAAAATCAACAAATTACAATTTGATTTGTGTTTTTCTATCGTATATTTTTTAAATTGTGTTATGGCTTTTTTTTATAAATTTTCTATCAGATATTTTTTTACTTGTGTTATGGCTTTTTTTTATCAATTTTCTATCGGATATTTTTTTACTTGTGTTACAACTATTTTTTTTGTTGTTGTTTAAGTAAAAAGAGATATTACGGATATTTTTTACTTCAAATAGAATAACAATAAAAAGTAAAAGTTGTTACAGTTAGGTTTAGGGTTAGTTTTAAGGTTAGTTTTAGGGTTAATGTTCTGTTGTTTGTAATGCTAAAATAAAAAAATTCAAAATTGTAACCGTACTCGGACAAAAGAAAGAAACTCAAATTTTTTTAAACACCCACAAACACATATAAATGTCTTCTTTACTTATTAAACATGTTTATAATATTTGCTTTTTATGAAATTACAAAAAATCGTGTATATTTGTACTTTTCTTACTGTATATTTTTTTGGTACCGCTCTTCTTTGTCTCGTGGAATGTTACGAGCAGTACGTTACTTGACACATTACTTAATTGCAACTGACTAAAAACATAGATATTTAACATTTTCCCAATTAAAACTTCAATACAGTACGTTGTAAAAAGTCTTAGAAATATTACTTTAAAAAATCTGAACATTTCAATACTTTAAAATAAAAAAAAATCCAATGAAAATAACATTTCCATCCAATTCAAATACAAACTCTCTCATCAAGCCGTAACTATTTTATAAACTGTGCGAATTCGGAAAATGTAATTGCTGCGATGCGACATACATGCTGTACTGTGACATGACATAGAGACCTGCATTCTGTAGCACAACAAAAAAGTTGTATTATAGAAAATGTGGGTTTGAATGTGTCAGCCGTAGAAACAGCATTTTTATGTGTTCTGGTGCGAAAACCATGCCATAGAACACCGTCTTTAGCTATAAGATGAGTACCGGGACTTGTTTCGACTTTGTTCTACCTTTTTTTTTTTGGTTGACTAAATTGTTTTTCTTCTTCTTATTAAATCAAAAGTAACTAATGTGTTGTTGGGGGTTCAAAAATTGTTTTGAAATCCCCACCCTCGAATCAAGAATTGTAACATAAAGTCAATAATTTTACTTTTTTTTTGAACAACTTTTTTTCACTTTTTACTTTTATTTATATTTCGTTTGAATTAGCCTGTTTTTTGGCTTCTACAATAAACAGCTTTGGGGGGGGGGGGCTTTTGTACTGTTATTATTAACAAAAAGTAAACAAAATAGTGAACCCCACTTATTTTAACCCTGATGAAAAAATATAATGTAATTATTTGGGTATTATTTCGAATTTATTCAACCTTTTTTTTGGGGAGTTGACCAAATTGTTTTTCTTCTTTTATTTTTCAACGATAAAAATTAAACTTTTGTGTTTTTTTGGGGATCAAAATTTGTTTTAAAACACCCACCCCCACACTTGGAAAAGTAATTGTAACAAAAAGTCAATAATTTCTTTTTTTTTTCCAACAACTTTTTCTCACTTTTTCCTTTTATTTATATTTTGTTTGAATTACCTTTTTTTTTTTTTTTTTGGTATTCTACAATAAACTGCTTTGGGGGGGGGGGGGCGGTTACGTACTTTGTTATTTATTAACAAAAAGTCAACCAAAATAGTCATTTATTTTAACCCCGCTGCCAAAAATATAATTCAAATATTTGTCAATTTGTAATAAAATGAAAAAAAAAAAAAAGACACAAACTTGGAACTTATTTATTATTTTATTGCTGTAATAAAAAGTGTACATTATGTGGCTGAAAAAAAAAGGACATAATCTCACATACTTTCTGTACTTGGCAATTCTGAAAAGTTGAAAAATTGTATGTTCTTCTCAGACCTTTTATTGGTCTCGTATATTTCTCCCGCTGAAAGGTGACTTAGCGCATGAGCTTTGTCGAAGCATGTTCAAACATACACATTGCCAATTTTTACATATTAACATTTTTTAGGGAAGGGTGGGGACCATATGACAATTATTAGTAATTAAAAACATTATTTAAATATAAATGACAATACACTATTATGGAGATTTGAAAAGTTGTACTGACTTGAAATTCAAACACCCTCAAGTGATACAATAATCAGCTATGAATAGGACAAATACACATAAATAGTTTTGAAGTAGAAAGCAGGCTGTAATATTTTTGTGCAATGTCATGTAAAGCAGCCTGCCAAAATGGGTTAATACAATATTAAATGTTGTATTAACCTGTAAGGCCCGGCTGCAGAAATGGTATTTTTATGTGTTTTGGACACACAAACAATGCCCCAAGCAGCCATGCCCAGATTTCAGATGATTACCAAAATTTTATACTGGAATTATTATTTGGGTTAATATGAATCATATAGAACTGAGAATAACCAACATTGCATGGTTGATTTTATAAAATCACTAAACTGCAGAACACAAACATAGATATGTAGAGCAATTCAAAACCAAAATAATTAATAAAATGGTCTATCATAGATATAAGAATCCATTGGATTGCTCTTCCATATTTATTATATATGAGTAATAAAATTGCACAAATATGCTTGGATGAATTTAATGCTGGATTCAGAACTCCCATAAGCTTAAACATGCTCATTAACAATACTAAGGACAAAACTTTAACATTGTACCAAACCAATGTGGTCTTTCAAGAAGATTACCCATATGTATATTATGGTGATATCAGGGCAAATCTTAGAACTAGAATGACTCAACATTCATTAATGTATAAAATATCTAAGATCAATCTGGAAGCTATTAATTCTTTCATCTCCCATAATCATGAAAGAACAAATGACTATAGTTGTGATCAAAGTGTATGTGTGAAGAAAGGAAAGATCACAAACATAAAATAAAGAAGATGTTGTTCATTATATAAAATGATAAACAGAACAAAACTCTCCATACAGTATTGCGACCTGTGCTAAACAGAGTAATCAATGGATGCCAGAAGGCTTGTGCATAAAATCCCTATCTAATGCCTACTCATCCAATATCCCCAGACTAGTTTCTGGCTTGTGGCCTTCGTCAGTGAGGAGCTTTGGATCTGAGAGCACTGCATCTAGATCTTAGGATCTAATGCAACCCTCTAGCAACCACCTTTTATCTCTACTTAACTACAAAACTATGAGAATGAAATTGAAAACACAAAAAATATTTTCAATCTAAGATCAATAGCTTATATAGTCATATGGGACTGACGAAGGCCACAAGCCAGAAACTAATCTGGGGATATTGGATGAGTAGGCATTAGATAAGGATTTTATGCACAAGCCTTCTGGCATCCATTGATTACTCTGTTTAGCACAGGTGGCAATACTGTATGGAGAGTTTTGCTCTGTTTATCAACAATTAATGTGCTAGTATAGGAAATGTGATCATGTGATATATAAAATGAATGTATAATGAAACAACAAATTGCATTCAAATCTGAAAAAAATGAATATTACCAGCAGACTTATCATGAATATGATGTGAAAGTATGGAAGTATACTTGGTACAATAAATATTACTAAATTGTATATTTAAACTCTCTTTTAGGATTTTTTACATATATATTTGAACTCGGACTTTCAAGCTACCTACAACTATGCACCCAATCTTATACAACTGATACACAAGACTACATACATGTGAAAAAGATAAATGATCTCCATTGGCCCAGATCATACAATCAGTGCTTAGTTTATATTAAGATATCAAATCTTCAAACCTTAATGGTCAAACTTTAATCTTCTCCACTATCCAGCCTCTCAGCCATCCATATCATTGAAAATCCAATGATGGAATACTCAAAGCCCTTGTTGATGCCAATATTATTGTCATGCCCATGTTGACTTTACATCACTCTGACCCATCACATATAGGAACTCTATATATCTATTTAAATATTCAGAAGAGGGATGGGCAGAATACAGGCTGATTATTTGATATTCAAATATAAATATATTTTCTATTCCAAAGTTAATGTAATTAGAAGGGACTTTAACTCAGAGTTTCAAGTTCCTTACAACTACGCACTCCATCTTATCCACTGATACACATGGCCATGTACATGTGAAAAAGGTAAATGATCTCACCACATGTGTAATGGATGGGTGAAATAAGAAAGTGTGCAGGGATGATGTGGAGAAGAGAAGCTAAAGATAGGAAAAGATGGATTGAACTTGGAGTGAAAGACCTTCATCTAGCAGTGGATTGATAGTGGTTGATGATGATGATGATATATAATCACTGCTCATATTAATATAGCAAATCTTTAAACTTTAATGAACAAGCTTCAATATTGTCCACTGTCCAACTCTTCAGCCATCCATATCATTGAAAATCTGAGGATAATTTTCTCTGAACCTTTGTTGATGCTAATATTATTGTCATACCCATTACTTAATGGCAACATAGGCATGGCAATGATATTAGCACCAACAAGAGCTTTGAACATTGATTCCTCAGATTTTTAATGATATGGATAGCTGAAGAATTGGAGAAGATTGAAGCTTAATGTTTGTTGATTTGCTATATTACTATAAAACTGAATAGTGATTATATATATGTGTGGGAGATGGTGATCTGGAGCAACTAATGAGTGCTGATTCAGCATGAAATATGTATATTGAAGATTATTAACTTTTTTGCATATATATGGTCATGTGTTTCAGTTGTATAAGATGGAGTGGATAGTTAGTTGTAGGGAGCTTGAAAATCTGAGATCAAGTCCCTTCTAATATATATATATATATATATATATATATATATATATATATATATATATAGAGAGAGAGAGAGAGAGAGAGAGAGAGATTCACCTTGTGTAATGGACAATAGATTACCCAAAGTTGAGAATCTCTGCTTTCAAATGGACCTCAAAATATTCTAAGAATTGGCAACTTCTACAATGAAAAAAACATCTAAAATGGTAAGACTAACCTCATATTTTTATTTTGCAAAATCATGTAAGTTGTTTAAGAGATATGTATCTAATAAAGACTTAAAGTCTTTTTACTAAATCTATTTATAAAACTTCAGTAGTTGAAATATCCACATTTAGTTACTGACTTCTAGTTTAGATTTTTAAGCAAATGGTCAAAATAGAAATCAGAACGACAGATTCATTACTTTGATTTTAAGTTTTGAAAAATGAAATTCACTAAAATTTGTCAAAGCACAATAGGGGTGCAATTTTAGAGCACAATTTCTTAATTAAAAAAAGTTATTTTCACTGACAAAATTACAGAATATTTTTCTCAGAGTGATCTTTAAATGTCAGTTTTTATATTTATAATCTTCTATGGCAAACATCTTAAATATTCCACAGATTATTTATGGCAGATATGCAAAAATGTGCTTGTAATAGCAAGAATGCAGCAGAAAGAAAAATAATAAGTGTACAGAACCTCCCAAAAATTAAAGGTATTCATGTAACCTGACACATCAGCATTTAGTAATGAGGATGTCCACTAAAAATGAATTGTCCATCATAACCTCTACCCCACCACATATTCTTCAAATGTATGACTGATGACACATTAAAAGACAAATGACCTCCATGTTGAACCAGAGCTCATTCATTGGTCCATGTCACAATGTTTCACATATGCTTTTTATCATATGTTTATTATTGACCAATAGTAAATTGTTACATTTTGATTTACAAGTATCACACTTACTATGCTCACAACTCTGACACCATCCATTCTACATAAATAAATTAATGATTATCGTTAATCATTTATTAAACTAGAGGTTATCTCTAGCACAGATATAAATTTTAAACCTCAAATAAAAATTGATATATCTGCTTTTCGTTAAACACATATGGAGAAATTTAACTTCACTTCTTTTCATGCATGTGTAATATCTTTTATAGATGTATTGCTTAGGAATTCACAAAAAAGTCTGATAACCACAGACAATATAATTAGGTCACAATTCATGAGCCCTGAGATCCAGGGCCTGTCACTTTACCAATGTCTAAAACTATTTAGGAGAATACCCCATGTTATCACATTACTGATCCTTGTTCTTAAATGGAAATTTGTTCCATGCTTTTTAGTAAGGAAATTTGGGATAATTTATCTATCTAGAATCTCTACTGAATGTTGGCATATGAAAGTCCTAGGATAATAATCACATGACATTTACATTACCAACTTTTTATTGTATTGTTAAACCAGCTTTCAAATATTATGCTGAGTTGAAAATAATTTAATCCAAATTAAGCAGAAATTTTCAGAAGCAAATACCACAATTTTCAACTTCATTGCTGCCATCTATTAAATTCTCAAGAAACCAATAGATATTAGATGTTAGTACTTAATAAATTCACATCCAATGTACTACCCTATCTATATTTCCCAAATTAGTTTCTGGTTTATGACTCTCATTAGTGAAGAGCTTTGAATGAGGATAAAATGCACATTATTTGAGAAATAGAAGCACATTACATTCTGGTTAAAGCTCCTCATTATAAAGATTGTAAGCCAAAAACTAATCTGAGGATACCAATAAAGTAATATTGGATATATATTTAATAAGAACTACCATCTGTTATCCATTAGTTGTTAAAGTTTATAACAGATGTCAGAAGTGAAGTAGAAAATATTTTTTTTTGTAAAGCATTATGTAAGCTGGGAATTGAGAATATTTTTAAAATAGACGTTAATGGTGGCTGGCTATTAATTTTCTAAAATAACAAATCAATGCTCATTTGGCTATAGTTGACTTATTTTTAGAATAACACTCAGTGATACATATAATGATTTAACATCATCATCATTTTCAGCCTTGATCATTGCAAGGTAAAGGACTTTTTACATTTAAAACCCTTTCTACATTTTCTAGATTCCCTTCTCTACATCATCCCAGCACTTTTCATCCACTCATTTCACATGAGGTCTATTTATAGGTCTTTTACACTCTTTTGCCTATTTTAATATATTGTGTAATTAATAACAAGATATTATTTCCATGAGGTCACACACATGATCAGAACAATGTTATACATGTGTTTTACATATTCATATTTGGGAAGACAAATAAATGGCCCTTAGTGTCACAGCAAAAGTATTGATGGTAAATTAACCCACTTCTAAGCAATTTAATACAAGAGTTATTTTTAAAAAAACAAAAAAAAAAAAGATCACATGCCTCCATTTCACATAATGCTTAGACAATGCAGTCTGGCATCAAATTCTTTTTTATTATGCCACCTGGAGTAAGCTGTACTAATCTGACATACATTAGGTGGCATAATCTTTGGGAAAAAATAAGAGAAGCTTTTTTATTATTATGAATGATTTAAAAGTTAAAGCTAAACTGTGATGAAGTTTTTAGATTTTGGGGTAAATAAATAATCTGATGGTTCAATGCCTAGGAGCTCATAAGAAGTTCAGACACCAAAACTAATAGAGCTACCACCATGATGAGCAACTATGCCACCACTCCAGCACTGTGTTCAATCAAACAGGAATAGCTGCATTCAGTTACCAGACACAGGTATCCCTCTTGCTACCACCATCATACCACCACTCCAGCACTGTGTTCAATCAAACAGGAATAGCTGCATTCAGTTACCAGACACAGGTATCCCTCTTGCTACCACCATCATACCACCACTCCAGCACTGTGTTCAATCAAACAGGAATAGCTGCATTCAGTTACCAGACACAGGTATCCCTCTTGCTACCACCATCATACCACCACTCCGCCGGTCCACGGGCCTCAGTACCAGCCGTCCCCTGCCCACCACCCACCACCGCCGTTCAATCAACAGGCCTCGTTACCAGCCTCCCCGCTACCACCACATACCACCACTCCAGCACGTGTTCAATCAAACAGGAATAGCGCATTCAGTTACCAGACCGGTTCCCTCTTGCACCACCACTACCACCACCCCGCCTCCCGGGCCCGCCGCCGCCCCGCCCCCCCCCCCCCGCCGCCCGCCCGCGCCCCCCCCCCCCCGCCTGGTCATCAACGGGCGCTCGCCGCCCCCTCGCTACCCCACACCCCCTCCAGCCGGCATCAACGGATGCATTCGTCCCCCCCTCTTCCCCCTACCCCCGCCGCAATCAACGACCGACCCCCCCCCCCCCACCCCCTCCCTAACAAACAATCCGCCGCCCCCTTGCTCCCCCTACCCCCCCAGCCACACGCCGCCCCCCTGGATAAAAGATTGTTGTTATAGTGTGTATAAAAATTTAACTGTGTATAAAAAATATGTTAGTTAAATTCTTATTACCACACTGTATAAAAAATAGTGATTCAGTTACAACACAGTATCTCTTCTAACATATACACCCAGACTGTGTTCAATAAACAGGAATAGGATTAAAGACACTCCTCTTCATAACCAGCACTGTGTTCAATCAAACAGGAATAGCTGCATTCAGTTACCAGACACAGGTATCCCTCTTGCTACCACCATCATAACAAATAGTAACAATGGCTTGGCTCTCTCATGTGTTATTAATATGTTTCCAAGAGCAATTATCTTGAGTCTACTATAATACCATTTATCTTTTTTAATCCAATGGATGCCAAATAGTACAACATTGTAAAATTTCTCATTCCCTTGCTGGATTTTGATATCATTATTCAACACTAGGATTAAAATCTGGATCTAGTATAATTAAGCTTCTAGAAAGCAATCTTATACTTTTTGGTGCTTTTTAAAAAAAATCAAATAAAATTAATAAAGAAATACCTCTTGAAACGTTATGCAATCTACTAACCAATGTCATCTTTATGTGTTATTGTTAACAGTTATTTATATTTGGAAAAGTTTAAATAAGGTTTAAAAATTTCAAGATGTTCAATATTTAATGGCGGATGATAGAAATAGGCCAACATATTATCACAAAAAAATTGAATTGTTTCTAACTTGAGAGTTTATAAGAAGTTCCAATACTGGAAGTAGCAAAACTGGACCATGATCCATGGATCTTATGCTCCAGGATCTTCCATTCTACATAGGGCCAATAATTGATTGGTTTGCTGCTTGCTGGTTCATAAGAGAGTTGAGCACAGGAAGTATCAGGGCTGAACCATGATCTACAGGCTTTAAGTTCCAGAGTCTGTGACTTTATCCCTGCATGAAACAGCATAGGGAAAATAATTGAAAGATTTATTACTGACAAGTTCATAAAAATGTAAAGAGAAATGATGCCAGAATTCAGACACATCTATGGACCATCAACTCTGCAGTTGATCATGCTACTATTGCAGCAAATTATCTAAGGAAAATAATTAAACAAATTGCTTGGAAATTAATAGAATGTTTCATGTCAGAAATGATAGAGCTTGGTCATAGTCCATGGACACTGAGATCCTGAGTCTGCTATTCTAACCTTAAAGGACAAATGTTTGATTTGATGCTGGGAGTTCATAAGGAGTTTGAGCACTGAAAAGCTAAGAGTTTGACCATGAACCTTGAGATCCAGAATATGCAACATTACTAAAAAAGTTTGAGGACTAAAAGATTAAGAATTTGACCATGAATCATGGACTTTGAGATCCAGAGTAAGCAACAATACTACTGCATTAAATCATTTTAAGATATAATCCAATAGTTTATTTCTTGAAGTTCATAGGAGGTTTGAGTCCAGGAAGTGACAGAACTGAATTTGGATCTATGGATCTTCAGCTCTACAGTTTGTCATTTTATCACTGCTCCAAACCCCATAAGGCCCTTGAAATTGAGAACTGAAGACTCTCATGGGTGATGCAGGTTATTTCAAGAAAGTATCCATGAAAGCAAAAAGTCAGTTTCCATAATTAAAGTGCTTTACTGCTAACAATAAAATATTTATTCAATTTCAGATTCCAATAGAATATGTAATTCCAAGTACAAAAATGTACACATAGAAAGAAATGAAGTTGAATTACTTCAAATGTGTGTTTATTCAAAAATATATGTATTAGTCATTAACTGAAATTTAAAGTTTATATCGAAGCTAAGGATAATTTCTAGTTTAATAAATGATTAAGGATAATCATTAAGGTATTTATCTAGAGAGGATCATGTCAAAGTTGTGGGTAAAATAAAATTGAGACTTATAAATAAAAATGTAAAACTATCTAATAAAGAAAACTGACAGAAAAAAAAACATCATTTTTCAATTATATTAATCTTTGCTTTTCCGATATTCAAATAAAATCATAATTCTTAATTACTGGGAAAATACATTTGTATTATTATTAATTTATAAGAAAATGTAATTTCAAAATAGGATTATATTTCAAAATTTATATTGACATTTTTTAAAACCACTAATTACAATATAAGAAAGAATATATAAATATGCGTGTGAATAGATATCAAAATATGTGTACGGTAATTTTTTAGTAATGAAATATTAACACTTTCACAGGTAAGACAGAAATAATAATAAACTAAAGCTTAAAAATAAAGAAGCCGTAGTTTAAGCAGAGCTAATATAATTATTTTTATCTGAATGCTAGAGAAATTTCTCATCTGATTATAATCACCGCCTTTACAGCTACAAAAATAAGTTTTTTTTTTTTAAAAGTGAAGTAAAATAAATATTGATGTCAAAGAAAAGGGATTATATATTGTTAATATATTAAAATTAAATATGTAATTATTTTGATATATATATATTTTATAAAAAATGCTTTTTTAACTTAAAGAGTATTGCACTAAAAATAAACTATTGTAAGTTTGAGAAAACAAGAGGACACTAGCTGGTAATATCAATGTAATTTTTAATCAGGTTATAAATAAAGGACAGACAATAAGATGGGTGAGAAAGTTTGCATGGTATGCAGAAGATTTGGATAAATAATTTATGTCAGTATTCTTATGCAAAAAGTGGGATGATTGTATTAGGAGAATTGTTGAGTATTATAGTGACAAGGAATGGGATAAAAGAATAGATGGAGAACTAGTATGGAGAGTAAAAAGAGTTTAAATATATATAGAAGTAAGCAGAATATTGGCTACAAGTTAATTTATAATAATAGCAAGGAAAGTAGTTTACTGTTTAAGGCCCGAACAGGATCTTTAGCAATAAGGGAATATACCCATAAATGAAAAAATGTGGGCAATTTAGTCTGCAAGTTGTGTAAGGAAGGCATAACAAATATTAGTCATCTGTTAATTAAATGTAAATGCCTGCAAGCAGAAAGGGCATAAATAATAAAATTGTGGAAGAATAAATAGTGATTATAATGGGTTCTTGTTTTTTATGCTGATTTGGGAAAAGATAAGGAGGCTATTTATATAAATGACATGGAGTTGACAAAGATTATGTTGTGGAAATGAGATGGAACAGGGTGGGGAATGGAAAGGGAAGGTAAGTTGGCAAACAGGTTTTGGGCATAGTGGCTGAGAAATTCGTGACTCTGAAAAGGAGAAGCAACATCGCATCACATGACAATCCCCATATTAACATATTAATATCTGATTATAGCTTTTCTTCAAACTAATCTGAAATTTATATAGAACTAATAGATAAAGTTCTTGGATTACTTGACTATCCATTAGATAGTATTGAAGCAAAAATAACTAAGTGCTTCTCCTTAATGAATAAATGAATTTATTTACTTTTGTACCGATTAATAAAAAAAGAAAGTCAATATTTTCTTAAGTGGCTTGATAATAGACAATACAATCAATTTGTAGATTTTTATTTTTAATGTATATATACAATTATAAATGCCAATATGTAATTGGTTATGATATACAAATCACATCATCAAAGTTTCATTAAATATGTTGCCAAGACAACACTGCAATTAAATAATAAATGGATT
Source organism: Epiperipatus broadwayi (assembly GCA_028023455.1). Classification (NCBI taxonomy): domain Eukaryota; kingdom Metazoa; phylum Onychophora; class Udeonychophora; order Euonychophora; family Peripatidae; genus Epiperipatus; species Epiperipatus broadwayi. The sequence goes on from JAQFVV010000045.1 coordinate 2,397,496, forward strand.
TTCTATGCAATTAGATAGTAAATGGATTTACTATCTAATTGTAGTGTTGCATTGAAAACAGATTGTTGATATTATATTGGTTTATTTAAGCATAAGGCTTTGGTGATATGATGTGTGCATACATATATATATATATTTATTTAATTCAGAATGTTGAGTGTTTTTAATTAACTGTAAATGTAAATCCATATTAATTAAAATTTATATTTCCATCATGTTTCACGATATTTTTTAAAGGGTAACCTATTTACACCTTTGACTTATGCATATAGATTCTGTATAAAACTGTGGATGTGGAGGATTCAAGGTACAAATCGAATATTTAAGTTTACAAATATAGAAATAAAAATCATATCAATATACAAAACCTTTTTTGAAATTTGTAATAATTCCAAAATTTTTTAAAAATATTACATTTAAAAAAATAATAAGAATGGTAATTTATTTCATAACATTAAAATTAAATTCTTTAAAATAAATTTATATTTAATAAAATAATAATAAGGATTTGAACTCAGACTTCATCTCCCACAATGACCATATAAATGTGAAAAGAAAAATGATCTCCAATATATGTATTTCTTGCTGAACCAGCCACTCATCAGTTGGTCTAGATCAGTACGAAATATATATATATATATTGGAGATCATTTATCTTTTTCACATGTATGTAGTCATGTACATCAGTTGTATAAGATGAATTGAATAGCTGTGGGGGGGGTTTGAAAGTCTGAATTCAAGACTCTTATAACTACATTGTTTAGTATAGACAATATACTTATATTTTTATAAAAAGTAAATTATTCTATTATGAAGTAAAAATATAAATAGAAACTAAAAAATTATTAGAATATTTATGATAAGTTAGCAAACGTATTTTGTAAATATAAAAAATAATTTTAATGTATTAAAAAAAGATGTTGCTTTTTTGATATTTTATATTTTTTTAAAAATATTTAAAATTTTATTTATTTTATGTTTTGATATTTATTTTTTGTATATTTAAATTAAAATGCTATTTGTAATTTGAATTTTTTTATAGACAATATATATACAGCATTTACGACGCTCTTCCGATCTTAGCTATATATGAAGTATAAATAATCATTTATCTTGGAAAGTTTAGTAACGTTATACAATGTCAGAAGCTGATAGATCCTGGATCAAGGCTTCAGCTCTGACTGACATCTGTTGGTCAAGTTTCATACGAACTCTTCATTCATAAATCAGATTTTCAAAGGATAAACTTTATAAGTATTCTAAAAGGTTATACAAGTTACATTTGACACATAGTTCTTACATATAAATTGGTTTCACAAAATTGCATATGTACAAAGATTTGATCAGTAACTGTATGCATTATCAAACTAGAAATATCTAAGAAAAAAAACAGTTTATAAAAAACAATGATGATCACTCAATCATATGATAATTAAATTAAAGCAGGAATGCATCTAGTTTTGTGTCAGTTGGCTTTAGAACTGGCACAAGGATCCATGTTAGATATAGTTGTTTTTTAGTGCTTTTATATAAGTTCTTGTATATTCCAGGTGTCAATGTACTTAGATTGATCTGTAATCTTCAGTCTCTTTCACGTATGGTTTGCAGCTTATTTCTGAATGTGTTTGGATGTCTTCTGGGGTTATAATTGTATATAAAATTACACCTTGTACACCATAAGGCATAGAGTAAAAATGTGCAGATTCTTATTTCAGCAAAGATACCCCTTTTAAAAGAGTCAAAAAGGGTTTTCATATTGATTTTTTTATCCTTGAGTGAAGTGCTAATAATTTCATGAATGTTTTCTAGACTTGAGCATGAGAAAAAAAGGTGGTTTTGAGTCTCTGAGTTCCTATGGCAAAGATTACATTTATCATCTATATCTTTATATTTCAAAAAGTGTTGTGTAGGTAGTGAGTCTAGATTTATCTTTAGGAGAAAGTCAAAATATTTTGGTTCAAGTGACCATAGTTTGAATTTGTGACATAGTTGTTTATTATTAATATGAAGTGGAGTTTGTACATCATCTTGATTTTATTATTATTATTATTATTATTATTATTATTATTATTATTATTATTATTATTATTATTATTATTATTATTATTATTATTATTATTATTATTATTATTATTATTATTATTATTATTATTATTATTATTATTATTATTATTATTATTATTATTATTATTATTATTATTATTATTATTATTAATAATAATGTACCATCCTTAAAAAAAGTCATACAACATAGTTGAAGCATTGAAATGATTTAAATTTATTTAAACTTCGAATTGATTCAGAGGAATCAAAATGTAGGCTTAAAAAGAAGTATTGCAGTGAATTTATAATAGAACTGAATTAAAAATTAAAAAAGCATGAAGTTACATAAAACAATGCAAAAGAAAAAGTTGGAAGTTACATACAAGAATGCAAAAAAAGGCAGGAATTTGCATATAATAATGCAAGAAAAGCATAAAGTTACTTACAAGAAAGCAAAAATAGCAGGAAGTTACATACAAGAATGCAAAAAAGGCAGGAAATTAATACAAAAATGAAAAAAAAACCCAGAAAGTTATATGCAAGAATGCAAAAAAAAAAAAGCAGAAAGTTACATACCTGAATGCAATCAGAAGGGATTTGAACACAGACATGTTCAAAACTTTTCTGGTTACATCTAAACTCCAAGTATCTAAATTATACTTGTATTCAAATAATACAAGTCTGCAAAAAAAGGCAGAAAATGACATACAAGAAAGCAAAAAAAAAAAAAAAATCCAGGAAGATACATAAAAGAATGCAACTCCCCTCCTCCACGAAGTTACATACAGGAATACAAAAAAAAAAACATACCTATAAGAATGCAAAAGAAAGTACGAAGTTACATACAAGAATGCAAAAAAAGTATAAAATTACAAATAAAAATGTAAAAAAAAAGTAACAGAATGCAAAAAAAAAGCATAAATTTACATACAAGAATGCGAAAAAAAGTTACATACAAGAATACAAAAAAAACAACAACAGCATGTTACATTGAAGAATGCAAAAAAAAAGAAGGAAGAGACACACAAGAATGCAAAGCAGGAACTTACATTCAAAAATGCAAAAGAAAGCAGGAAGTTACATACAAGAATACAAAAAAAGCAGGAAGTTATATAGAAGAATGCAAAAAAAGCAGGAAGTTAAATACCGGAATGCAAAAAAAAATAGAAAGCTATATACAGGAATGCAACATCTGGGGACAAGAAGAAAATAATACTACTCAGTATATTGTATTCTATTAACCCGTGTGTTATTACTAACTATAGAAAATATTTGAAAAAGTATGAATAAAGTCTGAATTTAATTAAATGATAATGAAAACAGTTTAAGAATACAATTTAAATGACATCATTTCAAATCTTCAAACAGTAAAATTTAATGTATTGCTGATAAGTGGAAAAAAAATTCCTTCTTTTCCCCTATAGTATAAATTCAAAGTATAATTACATCAGATAAGTATTACATGATTCTCCTAACTTATGTTCAACATCAACAATTAAAAGCATTTTTCCATTTTTACACTTTTCAGAGCCTCTACTGTAAGCTTGAGCAAACAAAAGGACCCTAGCTGATTCAGTCAATCAAATCTCCACATTAATTTTTGCCAACTGTTTTTCATCAGATTAATCTGAGAATTTGTATTGCACTATTATCTATGGTCTTTGGACTATTTGAGTTTACAGAAAATGGCACTAAAGTAAAATTATAACTGGATGACTGTTTACCAATGTATAGATTAATTTATGATTTAGCTTTGTAGCACTACCTATAATTTACATATATAAATATAATAATTCTCAAGGCTAAATGGATTTATAAGTAATCAATAAAAAACAGTCAACACCTAGATAATGCCAATATCAATCAACAATCTCAAACTGTTGTCAAGGGAACCTTCTTTTAAAAATAAAGGTGGATTATTAAAAGGAGATTGCCTTAACAACAGTTTGAGATTAAAAAGGGGTTTCCTTGACAACAGTTTGAGATTGAAAGGGGGTTTCCTTGACAACAGTTTGAGATTGTTGATTGATGTTGGAATTGTCCAAGAGTTGATTGATTTTTAATGATATATATATATATGTGTGTTATCAAATGAACATATAGGACTACTTCCATGTATTAATTAGAAATATATTTATTTGTGATGTTACAATGAAACTCAATTGCTATTAACAAAATTAAGACTAAAACACATCACCCTAATATTCAAAAATAGCTTTGCCATGAGTTTAAGTAGAAGTAAAATGAGGTTCTCTTTTATTTTTAACCCAATTGTTACAAGAGTTTAAACCTAGTCAGTTATTTTTATAACTCTGAGGGCTTAGAAAACTCATATCTTATTTTGACATTATAATAATTCCATGAAAATATTTAATCTAACATATAAAATTCTCTGATGGAGATGAATTATTATTTGTATGATGTCAAAAGAAGTTGTGAGTTTTCTAAGTTGTCATATTTAAGTCAAGCATTGATGGCCGAGCGGTTAGCACAGCTGCCTTCTAAGTAGCTGGCCCAGATTTGATTCCCAGTCAACACTTTGACATATAAAAATAAAAGTTGTTATATTTATAAAAATTTCTATCAGGGTTTCAATCCATGTGACAATTTAGTTAAAAATAAATGATCATATTTTATTTTTAATTAACACCCAAAAGCTATTATTGGGTACTAGAGCAAAGTATTTTAGCCTTAAAACTATGAATAGCAATTGATGGTTTCCTAGGCAACATCATGGCTAAATATATTTGTAGTTATCACATGAAGATAGTCTCATACATTCCTTTGCTTACATTACAATAAATTCATGAAAATATTTAATATAACATATATATATATAAACATAAATGCCAATAGCTAGAGAGTTATCATAAATAAATCACATCACCACAGTCTTCATTCTCAAATGAACCAATAGAATATCAATAATCTGTTGTCAAGGCAATACTACAATTAGTTGATAATTCGGTAATTCTATTGGTTTATTAAAACATGAGAATTATTTTGATATATGATTTATATATATATAAATTGAATATAACATTTTTTTTCAATTCTGGATTTTTAGTGTTCTTAATTTTTGGTAAATTTAAATCTATATTAATTTAAATTATTTTCATTGTTTTGAGCATGTTCATGGCCTTCATTAAGGAAGATCCTTTTTGTTTATGCATGCAAATTTTATAAAACAGAAAAAAATATTCAAATTAAACAGCAGTCCAATTTAAATTTTTAATAATTTCAAACAATGTTTTATAATGTTAAATATATATAAAATTATTTTATAACAATGAAATTAAATTTTTAAAAATAAATATATGCTTTATTATCTTAAAATAAAAGTATAAAAAGAAATTTAAAAAATGAAGATTTATTTTATAATAAAGATAGTAAATTAATAATGTTATTTTATAAATAATAAAAAAATCTTTATGTAATAAAATAAAAATGCAACATTTTTGATATTTAATATTTTTAAAATTTCTATGTCTTTCTAATATGTGTATGTGTTTTGATATATATTTCATTTTTATTTTAAAATTAGAATGTTGTACGTAATGTTTTTTTTTCTTTTTTATACTTAATATATATTAAAATTACTAACCACTAACTATAAAAAGAATCGCCAATACTATCTGTTAAACAAACATAAATACTGTATAAAACAATATTGATATGAGGGAACCTTCTTGCCTATTCACTGTGAAGATGTTTAAGATATTGAAATCCAGACTAGTGTAACCAGGAAGCATGAATCAAATTAGCTCAGATCTTAATATCAAGTAAACATATTTTATGTTATGTTACAAAGCAAGTTTGATTAATAATCTTTTTAAGCCTTGGAAAAACTCATAAACATAACAATATAAGAAATAAACACTAGCTGAAATACAAATATAGTAAAATCATTAACTGCTAATAATAGAATAAATTCAGTAATGCTATATGTGAAAGAAACACAAAGTCTGAATAAAACCGTGTAAGTAGAGATAACCCTCTTGCCTAATTGATACTAGTTTAAACAGGAAGTGTGAAATTAAATTAGTTCAGACCTTAATACCTAATAAATGAATATATTTCATAAGCAAAGCAAGATTAATCAATAATCATTTTGTTTTGTGAACCTCCCAAATTCAACTATTTAAGAAATAAAAATAGCAAACTTCCCATATAGTAGTGCCACCTAATGCAAGCCTTAGTAATCACTGAATGCAAACAGATGTGAGCATAAAATTTCTATAGTTCCTATTCAACCAATATCCCCAGACTGGATTATAGCTCATGACTTTCTTCAATGAGAAACCTTGGATTGGGAGATCTGCACCTAGGCAATAATTTATTTGGTTATTGCTATGATTAGTAGATCACTTGTGAAAAAGATCATGTAACAAGGTTGAAACATTGGAATGATGTAAATTAAATTAGATTTACATTTTTAATGATTTCAAAGACAAACAACTTAGGACTACAAACAACTTAGGACCTGTCAAGCATTGGTAGTCAAGAGGTCAGCACAGCTGCGTTACAAGCAGTTGTCCCGGGTTAGTGGGTTCACTTCCCAGCCGATGCTATAACACATGAAAAAACCCACAACTTAGCACTAAAATGTCATACTGAATTATTGGGAGAATATTTGTGGGACTGCATAGCATGAACCCTTTAGCAAGTTGATATTGTCTACTGTTGGCACCTAGCGGCAATTTTTCTCAATGTCAACATTTGATTTTAATAGCAAACATTTATTTTACATTAGAAACTTAATAAGTTGAACTTGATTTTTTACAAATATAATTTTACAAATAAAAAACATTCTAAAAAAATCATATTTGAACTTTGCCAAATATTTAACAAATATTAATAGACAAAGTATAAAATGAGACAGAAGACTTATTTCATCATTTAATGGTGGGCAGGAAAGCAACTAAGTGAGAAATACAGAAATTTAAGAAAATCTTTCTTAATTAAAATTTATTTTTAAATGGGAATGAATAAATATGAAGCCCTAATAAATGTACAAAATTCCACTTATAAAAATACAAAATTCCACTTTAAAAATTAAAATTGTATTTATAATATTTAGAACATTGTAAATAATCCTAACTATAAAATCATTAGGAATCAATTTCACAAAACACTTTCATTCTAAAATTATGATTTTTTCTTACTGTTACATTAGAATTTGTTAACCTTTATTTTCAAAAATAAAACATATAAAATAAAAGTATAAATGTATATTTTAAAATAACTATTATGCAATTATTGCATAAAATAATTATTACTTCTTAATAAACTATATAAAAATTATTATTTTTTGCATATTCCAAAAATCTTCTCAAAATACTTTTGCAAATGCTTTCAAAACCAGTTTACAAAGAACTAAATCTATTCAACACATGGGTGCCAGGTTAAATTACTATGACTTTGCTGTATATTGGAAAGTAGTGACCTCTTCAGATTTTTTTTTGAATTAATATATCAATATTAAGTTAGTTCTGTTTTGTAGCATCAAATAAACACATGTACCAGAAAAAGAATGTTAAAGGTTGTGTAGAAGAGTAATTTAAAGCAGAAAGATTGCCAGAACCATCTCCAAAAAAAACACATAATACAGGGAGACTCATATTAATACAGATAAACTTAGCATAATCTTCTATTATCACCACTTTTATGCCCTCTAGTATGGCTTTTAGCAGTGAAGAAGTTTTTTGGAGTGTTTTGAATAGTGCACTTGAATCTTTGGATCTAAAGTATCTTTCTTCTAGCAGCTATGTTTTTTTTAATCTTTTTGTTATATTGTCAAACTACCAGCCCAAACTGAAATCCATTAATTTTTTCAATTGTGTCTTGCATAATTACATAGATGTAAAACCAGTTCAGTTTTTAATATTATGGTGATCTTTGTTTTTTAAATAACTGTGGATACTTTCATTTAGGTAAATATAGTACGCAGCTATGTTTTTTTTAATCTTTTTGTTATATTGTCAAACTACCAGCCCAAACTGAAATCCATTAATTTTTTCAATTGTGTCTTGCATAATTACATAGATGTAAAACCAGTTCAGTTTTTAATATTATGGTGATCTTTGTTTTTTAAATAACTGTGGATACTTTCATTTAGGTAAATATAGTACTGGACAAGAATTTATTAGAAGTACCATCTGACATCTATCAATTATAAAAGCTTACACTATTTTTCATGAAATGGTAAGAATAGATGATTATAGTAATAATAACAAGATGTAAGTAAAGGTAAGATGATGATTAGTTGGTCATGTGATGTTTTAATGGTTAAACTTCAAAGCCAAAAATGATTTTATGTCTTCATTTACTAATTTATTAAAATTTCATTATTGGCAATAGGGATGAATGATATAAAACCAACAAAACATCACATGATCACTATTTCCTATGATTACACAAGCTGTTATTAGTAATATCAAACTCTCCAGAGTAATAGTATTACCCAATAAAAACTTTAGTAATCAATGGATGCAGAAAAGTTTTTCATAAAATCGCCATCTAGTGCCTACTCATCCAATATCTCCAGACTAGTCTTTAGCTTGTGAATTTCATCAATGAGGAGCTTTGAATCGGACACTATGGGATGATGGTGACTGTGGTTTTTTGATAAACCAAGGACATCAAAATGTATACATGCTGATCTGGATTCAAATCTATATGACTATACAAGAAAATGAGCTTGGATTGATAACATTAATGTGTTTTGATCTTGAGCTCCTAGATTTGTAGTTTAACAAATAGGTAAATGGTGGTTGCTAAAGGATTGCATTAGATCCTTAGATCTAGATGCCGTGCTCTCAGAACTGAAGCTTCTCACTGATGAAAGTCACAATATCGAAACTAGTCTGGGGATATTGGATGAGTAGGCACTAGATGGGGATTTTATGAAAAAAACATTTCTGCATTCATTGATTACTAAAGCTTGTACTTGATGGCACTACTGTCAGGAGAGTTCATAATTAGCAATAGAGAGTGAATATTTGATATGTGAAACATGTTCATAAAAGTATTCCTTGCAATGAATTACTTTTCACAAAATTTTAAGTGATTCCACATTGAAAAAAAATAGTCAAATGATTTAAGGTTTAGAAGTTTTAAAAAAGTTTGAACATTGAATTAACAGCTGGAGTTTATTCTACAGATCTTGTGGTCCAAATGTTTAGTATTATTATCATTTTTAACTATTAGTGATTAACTGCAAGATAAGGATCTTTCCAAGTGTAAACCAGTTTTTCTGATTGATAGTCTTTCTTCCCCACATCATCAACAAACTTTATTATTTTATCCATGTTATATATAGAGCTTGCAAAATAAACTTTGAGAATATTCCCAATCCAGACCAGTTTTTGCTACTGGCATCCTCAGCGATGTGCTAGAATATTCAAGCATTAGCTTAAAAATCCAACTATTTAAGTTAGATAGCTGGATTCACACACACAGTGCTGGACTTGTCCTGGTATTTTTAATCTAATACTTGAATATTCTAGCACTTCACTGATGACATGAGTAGCAAAAATCAGTCTAGTGTTGGGGATATTTTCAAAGCTTGTTAAAAGCTTATTTTGCGAGCTCTATATATAACATTTGTAAATGGAAGCTTATTAAATTAGGTCATGTGACATCTGACTATTTCTTTTTGTGATTTTATTTTTTGCTATTAAGACTTTGGTGATTTTATATTGCTAAAGCTATTAATATATGGTATATCTGAACTTAGTTCAGTCCCATATGGCTATTTAAGTTAGATAGCTGGATTGGAGGACATATGGATGTCTGAAAATTTCAGATTTTCTACTTAATAGTTCTACATTAGATAAAGTACTTGGGCTTGTCCTGGTATATTTAATCTATTGCTTAAATATCTTAGCACCTCACTGATGCTAATAGCAAAACCGGTCTGGGGTTGGGGATATTCTCAAAGCTTGTTAAGAGCTTATTTTGCTGGTTCTGTATATAACATTTGTAAATACAAGCTTGTTAAATTAGGTCATGTGATATCTGACTTGATTTTTTTGTAATTTTATTTTATTCATTTATGTCAATATGATATTATTCTAGGTCTTTATGCTCATCTTCATCATTATCAACCATTATAAATCCACTGGAGGATGAAAGTCTCTCCAAGTTCAATCCATCTTTTCTGATCTCTAGCCTCTCTTCTCTACATCATCCCTGCACATTTTCTTATTTCATCCAGCCATCTCACATGTGGTCTCTTTCTGGGTCTTTAACAATTTGGAATCCAGTTTAAGATTTCAACTGTCCATCTCTTATCATCTCTTCTAGCAATATGTCCAGTCCAATTCCATTTCAGTCTTTTAATCCTTTTAACAATATCAATAACACCTGTTTGTTTTCTTTTTAGCCATGTATTGGGTTTTCAATGTCTTGTTACTACTAACATGCATCTCTCCATAATTCCTTGAGTGACGTGAAGTCCCTATATAGCTCTTCTATTAAGTGTTTAAATCTCAGATTCATATGTAAGAACTGGTAAAACATATTTATTAAAAACCTTTTTTTTTTTTTCAAATATATAGGCATATTTCCTTTTAATATTAAGTTATTACTACCAAAAACACTCCAACTAGCCTATGACATAATCTTAATGAATATCCTGTTATGCCTGCGACTTGGATTCTAATCCTAGCAGAATAAATTTAAAAATTGGATTATTTTCCAGAAAGAACAACAACAGTCAACTAAATTTAATCTTTAATATTGGTCAGTAAATGAATATCAAACGTTTCTAAAAAGTCTTTGCTCTAGCGGTCTTTTTAAGGGAACGTTACATATTTTATCTATACATATATATAGATACGTATTTAAAAAATATTTAAAAACTCGACAGATAAACAAATAAGTGATGTATATATCTATATCATGTTTACAACAAATGTTGTTATTTTATAGTAATTTTATTTCAAAAACAAATAAAAATGATTATTTAATATAATACAAACACTGAAAAAATAAAAACAATATTTTTCTATTTTTATTTCCTTTTTACCTCTACGTTCAGCGCAAGGCCGTATATCATAAATGAAATAGATAGAGAAAAAAGACCTTGTAGTTAAAGGAATTATAATATGATTTTTTAAAAGAAATTATAATAAGATTTTTTACATAAATGCCTTAAATTTTTAGTTTATTATTAGCTAAAAATTGTGTTTGCACTCAAGTATTTATGTTTATAGCAAATTAAGTCTATAATTTTAATAATAATATTTTTTAAAAAAAATTGTCCAATTTATTCTTTTGGTAGTAAAAAGCATATGAATTGTGATTCTTACTAATTAGATAAACTCGTGATTTTTTTTATAGGATGTGATTTGATGTTATACACTGTGACTTGTCCTTTCTCAGAGTCCGGAATCTCCCAGCCACAATGCCCAGAGAAACCTGTTAGCCATCTTTCTTCCCCTTTCTATTCCCCATCCTAAGTTTTCCCCATATTCTTCTCTATCCTGCTCCAGCTCATTTTCACAACATTATCTTTGTCAAACTCTATGGCCTTTATATCTAAATTCTCCTTATCTTTCCCTAAACTCAGCATAAAAATCAAGATCACACTTTCTATATAATCATTTATATTTATTCTCCATAACTTCATCATTTGTATTCTTTCTGATTGTAGGCATTTACATTCAATTAAGAGATGCCTAATATTTTTTATAAAACAAACAAAATCTGTATAATGCCATGGAATAATGTTATACAAGTGTTAAAACTTTGTTTCCCAGATTTTTCTAATTAGGATTACATATCCTTCTCCTCCACTCCACAACTATTAGGATCTTAAACAAAGATGCAATTAGATGTTGTAATTTAATTTTAAGATTCCACACATATAAATTCAAACTTATATCAGTAAAAGTTTTAGAGCCCAGATATAGATTAGTATAGAGGAAGATTATTGTACTCTGGAACACAAGATGTTTGGACTCTGTCAATTTCAATGCCAAAACATTTTACGAATCCCTCAGCAATAAAGGTATTGATCAGCTTTGGTGATTTATTGCAATGGTAAAGTGATGAATTCTAATGATCAAGGACTATATATCAATTCCTGTTTTGTAATTTCTGATATTTGAACTTTTTATAAACTGAGCAATAAACTATATTATTAATTTGTATCTTTATCACTGGATGTCTCATCTCAACTCTAACATATCACAATGATCTATAAGAGAGGAGTGTAATTGTATTTATGCACATGATATGATATGCACTATATTTTATTCCAAGCCCCCTCCCTCATATACATTGTACACTGCATGTAATAGTTCATATTTTGATGATAAATTTTGATTTAGAATAGAAAGCATTGTTTATTGAAAAGTGTATAGTACTTTTCAACATGCGTTTATATATATATATATAATGTGTAATAATGCTCAAGGCTAAATGGGTTTGTAAGTAATCATTAAAAGTCAGCCAATATTCAGACAATTCTAATATCAATAACCATCAATAATTTTAAACTGTTGTCAAGGCAACCTCCAATTAACAATAATAGTGGGCCTTTATTGTTAAGTAGAGGTTGCCTTGACAACAGTTTGAAGTTGTTGATTGTTATTGATATTGGAATTGTCTAAGTGTGGATTAGCTTTCAATGATTGGTATGTATCTAGTACAGACATTTTCATATGTATAGTATGCAATATATAAATTAAAATTATAGTATAAACAATTTTTTTAAATATTAATAATATAATCATCAATAATAAACTGAGGGACACATTTACATATATTTTACTGAGTGTATGATTTCTCATTCATTCTTTGCAAAAAATAAGAATAAGGAAAAAAACTTAGTTCTGCACTTTTATTTTTTCAATGAAGTAAATATTAAAATGTCTGACTTTTAGAATTAAATATAGCCTGGGTGATGTTTTTTTATTTTAATTTCTTTTTCTCTTATAAAAACATAGTAGTAGTTTCACTATTAAGAAATTGTGATCTCTCTAATTGTTTTGATGCCTTTAAGTTAGTATCAACTTTCAAGTATGTTTTAAAATTTTGTAAAACTTTTAGCATTAAGCTTAGAAACAATTTTATTATGTGAAATACCATATATTAAATGTGGAAAGGGTACAAAGGATGAAAAAATGTATGTGATTTCAACTTAAGCAAAAGAAATATTTGATTAATAGATATGATCATATATGATGCTCTGAGACAAAAACATGGCTCTGAGACAAAAACATGGCTGCTGGTACATTGTAAAATTTATTTACAAATTTTACCTTATTTACTTTAAATCGGATCGTGTACGTGCTCTGTGATAGAAAAAATGGTTGTTCGAATATCATTAAATGTAATAAATTTATGAAATTTTAATGTTTTTTGTTTCTATATTCACATGTTTCTTTGCATATATATTTTTTTGGAAGTATATATTTGAAGTTGTGTATATTGATATAGCATAGCTCATGATCACTGGATATATATTTCATAACAGAACAAAAAATAGAATGGGCGAGAAACATTTAAAAAAATTTTCAGCAAATGGGTGAATTAGATTGGGTATAGTTTGAAAAATAAAGACATACATAAAGGACATGAAAAGACTTCTGTGAATGGTATATATACATAAAATAAAAATTAAAATTTTTTTAAAAAAGAAATATTTACCAATACATAAATATAAAGATTAGGAAAATGTACAAAAAGCAGTTTGAAATGATTTGGGCAGTTCTTCTGATAACATTCAAAGTTTTATCATCATAATTATACTGTTTTCCTTAATTAATTATCCATTTAATGATACTTACCACAGAGGCAAAACTCTCCAAAGAGTAGCACCACTTAGTTTGAGCCAGAGTAATCTGTTTCTATTAAAATGTATATTATTATAATAATCAAATGTTCCATTGCTCAGAAATTTGTACAATTTTTAAGTGCTGGAAATAAGAGAGCTGGGCCATGAATCATGGGCCATTAACTCCAGAGTTTGCCAGTATTATTGCATGGACCACGCATGACACAACCTGAATTTATTTTATTTGAAATCATATAATTTTGGGGTGGGGGCAAATTTTACTCTATGCTCTGATCATATTTCACAATCAATTATCATCATCATCATCATTTTTGATTGTTATTGATCCACTTCAGGATAAAAGTCGCATCAAATTTAATCCAGTTTCTCTGAATATCTAGTCTCTCTTATCCACATCATCTCAATACACTTCATTATTTCACTCAACCATTTTATATGTGGTCACTTTTTAGACCTTTTACAATCTCCTGAAATTCATTTCAAGATTTCAACTGTCCATCTATTATCATTTCTTCCAACAATATGTTCACCACAATTCCACTTCAGTCTCTTAATTCTTTTAATGATATCAATAACACCTATTTGTTCACTCACTCAATATCTCATTTTTGATCCCTTCTTGTTATTCCTAATGCACATTTTACCATACCTTGTTGAATGGTCTGAAAGTCTCTTTGTACTGCTCTTCTGTTAAGAGTCCAAGTATTAGATCCATAAGTAAAAACTGGTTACACACATTTATTAAAACCTTCCTTTTCGAACACATAGGCATATTTCCTGTTAATATTACGTTATTTCTATCAAAAGCACTCCAATTAAGTTTAATTCTATGATTAATTTTATTCATTATGTTTCTATCTGTAGTAATAATCTGACCAAAACATTTGTAGTTGTTAGCTTCTTCTAACTCATCATTATCGATCTTTATTGTCTTCTTTTTAAGCCATAGAACATTACTTTAGTCTTTTTAACATTCCCCTTTAATCCTAGTTTTTTATTTTTACCTGATAACTCTTGCAACATTTCTTGAAGCTCTGAAGCATTAGCTGCAAAAATTACATCATCTGCAAAATCTAAATGAGTTTAATAATCTCTATTTACTTGTACTGCCTTACCATTTTACTCGTAAAACTTCTTTAAAAAGTTTTGGAGATATGGAGTCACCCTGTCATATACCTTTCTCAATGTTATTCTTCTTAGTATCAGTATGTAATCTAATCATGCTGTTAAATTTTTATTTATATTCTTTAAATTATGGCAATATCCTGAATCCATATCACGATAATCCAATGTTTTCATCAATGAAGAAATGCTTATAGAATCAAATGCCTTCTTATAACTTACTAATCCAAAGCATAAGAACAAAATATTAATTGATTCTTTCTTTAATTTCTCAATACTTGGATATGATCCACTTCTTTTGGTTGATCAAAATCCAAAGTTCACTGTAGACAAGTTGTAATTATTTTGGGGAAAAATGTACAGAACTGATAAAAGATTGATGGGTCCTTAATTTCTAATATCTTATTTAGCATTTTTTAAAATATTAACATTAAACATTTTTTCAATCATCTGGTAACATCTTTATCATTTAGACATTTGATATATAACTGACAACAAATTTTCTATTTCTTTCACTTGCCCTTTTAAAATATTGATTACAATTCCATTATGATCTAGAGGTTTTTTATTGATTGAATTGCATGTCTGACTTCTTCAGTTAAAATCATGGGCAATTCACAAGATATAATATTTGTAGGAGATAGTTTTTCTTGTTCTCAATTGCTGCATAATTTTTGATTCTTCTATACATTTCATGATGCCATCTCTCTTCTCGTAATAGTTCCTTATTTTAATCTTATTGCAGAAATAAGTTTTCTATCAATATTGAGATGTTGTTTTACACTTTTGAGATTTTTATTCTCATAAACTTTCCTTGCTAATTCACAATTGTACTTTCTTAAACCACTGTTAACTCTTTTTTGCA
The DNA here is from genome assembly GCA_028023455.1 of Epiperipatus broadwayi. NCBI lineage: Eukaryota > Metazoa > Onychophora > Udeonychophora > Euonychophora > Peripatidae > Epiperipatus > Epiperipatus broadwayi. The sequence continues at coordinate 2,413,332 of JAQFVV010000045.1, forward strand.
TCATTTTACAAAAATTATAGATATTCAATCTTCCCTAATGCATTATTTGCATATATTGGATATTTTTTCTTTTCTTCATACATCATCGTGACTCAATGGAAATTTTACTGGTCAATTGCTGATTTTTTGTACCAGCTGTTTTTGGTGCAGTTTATAAAAGTATATCAGTTATCTTCCTATTGATTTTGTTCACATCTGAATCATGTTCATAATCTACTAATATTTAGAAACGATTTGCAATTTCTAATTTAAATTCATTGGAATGTTTCTGAAGACTTTATACTGTTTTCTTAATAATTTTAATCTCTCTAATTCTGCATTAATATGTATCTTGCATCTCACTAATTAATGATCACTTCCTGTGTTGAATTTATTAAGAACATTAAAATCTTGAAATACATAATCCAATTCTGTTGTATATTCCTTTGGATGCTTCTGTGTTCATTTTCGTTTAACACGAAGTGTTTTTTTTAATTTCAAATTTCCTCTCTCATTTCTATCACCATAACTAAATTTACATACAGCACTTTCATCTTTCAATTGTTTACCAATTCTAGCATTAAAATCTCTCATGATAATTTGAAAATATTGTTTGCTCTGACCAAAAGTTTTTCGTACATTTCTTATAAATTTTTTTTACTCCTTCATCACCATGAGAACTTGTTGGGACACAAACCTGAATTAATGGGATTTGGTATCTCCTATTAAGTTGAATAACTAATCATGCCATTCTGTCTGATATACCATCGATCTCCGTACTGTTGTTCTTCCATTTTATATTGATAATTAAACCTACTCCACTGGTGCTTCCAATGTCTGTGCCATTGTAGTATAGAACATGTCCACATTTTAAATCAATTGTCTCTTCACCTTTTATTCTAATTTCACAAAGTCCAATAATATCCCATTTAATATTAGACAGTTCTTTTTCCAATTCTTGAAACCCTCCTTCATATGAAAGCGATCTACAATTGTAAATACCTAAATAAAAATTCATCATCAACTGACATCCTTGGCTGATGACTTTATAACTTTCTGGGAATAAGAGCTGTGATATAGGTGGTCTATCATTGTTGTGAATATCTATTTATGAAATAAGTTCATTCACACAAACATTCATTCTTCCTTGAAGAAAATTAACATTTTAGTTAAGAGTTATTAGGTAACTGACAAAAAATCTATGGTGTTTTTATTTTTTAAGTTTAGAGGTAAAAGGCCAATAATTTCACCACACTGACTGATGTGTGCTGGTGATCAACTCATCCATGTCTGTATACTATAATAAATAGTCATATAAAATAACATCTGCAATTACAAGAATGTTTAAAATAAAATTAGGAATTGACCCTGTTCAGTTTTTTTTAAAGCCTCAAAGGGTTTCTTTTGCTTAACAACAAACTCATTTCTGCAGCCTTATAATCAATATTAAAAGTTATGTATCCATAATTACAGTACCTGGGAATTTTTTCCCCAGATAATTAAAAATATATAACCCTTGAAAATGATCATAAATTGTGATTGAAATGCAGCATTAACAAAAATATGTGATTCATATAAAATAAATACAAATTTTAAAATCAAATGAAAAATGAGTGGAATAAAATTTCTAATATATGCTATTTAAAATTATATTTCTAATTATAATATGCACTTAATTTTAAAGGGAGACCAAAGCAGAATTGGAAACTAGATGATCTCATCACAAGTATTCATATACAAAGGCACAATCAGATCCAGCATACAAATCTATTTTTGCACAGCACCAAAAGCTCACGGGACATCCACATGAACCCCAAATAATTCACTTAGTCTGCAGAGAAGGAAATGATTTGAGAAGAAAGATAAAGGAGGTCTGCTTTATTGCAATAGACAGCAACACCATTAACAGAAAAGAAATTTGTTATTCTATATTCAGGATGTGAAATACTTGAACTTTGCATATATTTGCATAACATTAGACAAAGAGGTATGATTATGAAAGCCATGTCTCTCAAAAGTGCTCAGCCTGTGGTTTAATAGATATGAAATATTGTGTTTATGCATTTATAGCACAAGTATTAAATTTTTAATTATATAAAAGAGTACCAAAAATAAGTGGGGTTGTTCTTTGGTTAGTGTGCCTTTTGTAGTATATGCTTTTACTGTTACACACTTCTTGCAGGAACCCTTCTATATCTATCTGACAAATGATATCATTGTGTGAAATGCGTGATGCAATGAAGCACATTTTTTAAAGTAAAGTGCATTTTACATATTTGACAATTTTTATAATGACTGAAAAGTTTGAATAATGTGAAACCCTGGTTTCATTTACAGAAAATAGCAAGGAAAACAGTTGTAATGCTTGAAATAGATTACAATCAATGAGTGGTTTAATTGAAATGTTAAATTCACCATGTCTCTAGGGGGTGTAACAACTGAAGTCCAACGTCAAAATAATGCTGTTTTTATTTTTTGGGGGTGAAAAAGGCATTTTTTCTCCCTCAGATTTCATTCATAATAGGCAAACATTTTATCTGCAAGTTCTGAAACATTTATGTAATGTGGTAAAATGAAATGCCCCCTTTTTTGGCAAAGAGAGAAGTGCAAGCTTCACCCCAACAAAGTGTCATCTCTCAAAGTCTTGACTGTGAAACACTTTTAATTAAATGCAGCATGACCCAACTTATCTATCAGCCACATTCACTCATTCTGTGGGTTTTAACTTCTCAAATGGAAAAATGTCTCAAAAAAAATTTTTGTGTGGATTTAGAAGTAATAAAAAAAACAACGACGATAGAAGTGTTAAAAGGCATCACTTTGAAAGTATTTCAGGATTACTTTGAAAAATGAAAAACACATTTAGACAGGTATATTGCATAACATGGATAGGAATTTGAAAGTGATTAAAATTATAAATCTTAAAAATAAATAAAGAATTTTTTATTACAGAATTCTGCTTACGTTTGGGTACCCCCTCATATAGAAAATACTCTGTGATAATATTACAATATTTATCACTATAGACAATTTGATATTTAGATTGATTATCTCTTTACTATACAATTGTAATGATAACTATATAAATATTTGGACATTTAACATGGAAAAAGTAAACATGCTTATAAATTTTTGCTTTCATTCATGGTTTTGATAAATTATATCGTAATCACAGTTCTTTGGGATTTTATTATAAATAATTTTTATGAATACTTGATCTTTGTTTGTTATTTAAATATATTTAAAGTTCTTCAGAGAGCCCACTTTTTTGAAAGGGAGATACTGGTATCTTTTCTGTTTATAGAAAATTCATTCTTGGCGATTATCCAAACCTCCTTGGTCTTTCATTTTTTAATCCTGTCTCTCTGCGCAAATGGTATTCACTCTGGACAGGACTATGATTATGATATAATTTATCAAAAGCACACTAAGCATGCATAAAAGGTAAAATTTATAAACATATGTCTACCTTTTCTGTGTTGAATGTCTGAACATTTACATAGTTAACAATATAGACAAGGTAACAAAGTTTTAAATGCCACTACAATATAGCAATATTTATTTAGAAAAAAAAACAATCTATTAATTAAAGAGCTAAATAAAAATGGAGATAGCATTAGAAATCATAGTAAATAACTCCAACTACACCCTGTATAGGAGTGTTGTGGCAAATTCTGGAGCTCAATATTCAATGAATCACTACTCCAGTTCTTGAACTTCTGACAAATATCTGAGCAATAAATCATGTGATTATTTTATTTCATTTCAACTATCATTAATGAGATACTTCAGATCTACTAAGTTTTGGTTGTTTGATTATGTAACTTTTTAAAAAAAATATATAATAAAAAAGTGATGGTTAATCATCAAGATATCGTGTGATGTTGGAGCACTAAAAGTGGTAGTCTGAGTTTAAATCCAGATACCTTTATGGTTTGAACCCATTAGTCTACTACTGCTCCAAGCAATGAAGGACATTGACATCAACACCATTATTAATATTAATTTTTATATTAACTTTGTTGTTTATTTGTAAAAAAAATTTGCCTATGTATATTAATATGCAAATGTGTTATTCTTCTTTCAATATGCAAATGTGTTATTCTTCTTTCAATATGCAAATGTGTTATTCTTCTTTCATCAGTTTTCTGCTTGGCTTAGTGCACATTTGGTACTGAGCACCATAATCATAGTTGTATTATTTCATACAGTTTGCTGCTTTTAGTGTCTGTTTACTATTCTGAATATGTAAATGGCTCATTTGCATATTTCATTGGTGCAATAATTGAATGCTATTAGCTCTTTTCTTTATAATATTATTATTTGTGATGCACAAAGCCTTCTTTATTTTCCTCTTTCTGTCATCACATTCCAAAAACATTAGTTTGATATTTGGTGGATGAAAAGTGTGACCATGTTCTTTTTATGATGTTAAAAACCCAGACACATGTTCAATTTCTTTAGCGCATTTGTATAGATACTTGTGCTGCAATATTCTTGTGATAATATTGCTCCATATTCTTTATAATATACCACTGTGCACCCTGGGGTGTTGTGCTAAACCTGATAGATTATTTGTGGAATTTATTCCTTTTGCAGTTTGTCTATATTTAGACCTCTTTTAAAACTCTCATTTTTAAAAATAAGAATATATGTGTATTGTTCTAATGTATTAAAAACAATGTGATCACAGAACAGTCAAAAGAAAGTTATTTGCATTTTAAGATAGGTTGGTAATAAAATGGTTATAAAGAAAGAGAGAGGTTTTATACAAATGCACTCTAAAACTTAAATTACAAGCAATCTTAATAATCAATAATAGATTACATTAATAAATATAGTTAATTACATGGCCACATGATTTGTCACTGTGTACTGTGGAGTTCAAATTCATCCCATGTCTGCCACTTTTGGTGCTTGAATCTTTTATGAATTTGAAAATGATTCTCATTTAATTGATTATGTGGTAAAAATAATTATAGTATAATTTAGAATGTACTGCAAAAGGATTAATGTTAACTTATAGCTAACATTATCTAAAGATCCATTTACTAACCAATAAATGGATGGCTACTGAGTTGGTTATGAGATTGCTACCTGAAAGAAAAATCTTAAGTCTGACTGACATCTAAAAAAAATTTCATTAAATATCTAGCCTGGGATTAAAGCCGAGATCATGGGTATGACAAATATGGATGTATATTATAAGATGCTTCAAAGACGACATAAATTGAAGTGGTTTTCAACTAAATTACTGTAACTTAAATATTGAAAGATTTGATTGGCTAAAATAGTGCTAATACATGACTAGAACATATGATAAAAGATGGAGAATTGAAGCTCTAAACAGAATCACAGAGATTATTAAAAAAATAAATCCTAGAAAGAGAGCATGCATTGGATAAGATAACCTGCAGGAATAATGTATTTGGAGAAATAAAATTATGATGGAAGAAACTGGATTAAACTTGGATAGTTTTTTTTAATTCCACAGTGGATAAGCAATAAAAAGTCGTATGGTTTATTGCTCAAGAGTTCATAACACCAAAGCGACAAAGCTAGCCTACAATTCTTGAACCTTGAACTCTAGAATCTCCTATTCTTCATTGCACCAAAGCATGCTGGGAACTCAGAAAGGATATAGTAATTAAATGGTTTATTATTCAGAAGTTCTTAAGAAGTTCAGCCATCAGAAGTGTCAGAGCTAGAATGTGATCCGTGGGCCTTGAGTTTCAATTTATGGTGACATTAAGATACTTCTCGTGACGAAAACATATTTGACTATAATATTCCAAGCCGTTTTACATTAAGATTCATTTTGGCCATTGACTCTGCATGTAAATATATAAAGAAAGAGAGAGAGAAAAGGAAGAATAGGGAGAGAAAGGGAAAAAGGAAAGAGGGGAAAGGGGAGGTGGGAAAAGAGAAGTGAGCAGAGAGTAAACGGGAGGAAAGGCGAAAAAGAAAGCTAGAATGGAAGAGGATGGAAAAAAAGAAAAGAGAGGAAGTGAGAGAGAGAAAGAAGGGAAAACTGAAATGTTATTTGCACTCACTATGGATATATTTATAAATAAGATTTTAAACAAATATAGAATTAAATTTATTTTCACAGCAATTTTTTTAATTAACAGATTGTTGTCGCTAATTTTAATAAACGACTTTATACATATATAAAAACAAATAAAAGAATGGATTTACAAATAAAAAAAGAAACAAATGTAAATAAACGGAATTACAATCAGCTTACTTTATTAAATTCTATATTTCTTTTCACGAGTTCAATAAGCCCAAGAGATTATTTACTTTATGAGCTCGCTGAAATGAGCGTAGAATTTGTAATGCAGGCATAAATACGCTTTAATTCTATTATTTGTATCTACTTTTTTTTTTTTTGTTTTAGCTCCCGTTTATATTAAACCAAATTAACTATTCGTAGTTGTGTGTGTTTTTTTTTATTCGGATTTATTTCTCTGAGCTCCAGCTTTGTGCAAAAAATAATTTAAACGAAATATATACAGCGCTGTATAAACTATTTATATATACGTGAGGTGTTCGCACATCTGGGATGAAGAGGAAAGGATGGAGGAAGCATAGAATTACTGAGATTTAATACGATATACATTGCTTGATTAATTTTGCTTTTTGGGATAAAAAAATACTAATGGTTTTATTGTTTGGTGAATTGCAAGTACCAGAAACGATCCTGGGATTACCCAATCTCATGTCATCCCATGTCGGACTTTTTACTAATCGCGCCAAACTGCGCAGGGTGAATTTAATAATTTTTTTTTTTATTAAAGAAATGTTTTTGATATGGCTACCATATTATTGATTAAAACTGTTTTTCTAATGATTAATATGCTATTTATATAGGTATTGAAACTAAACCATTGTTCTGGTTATATCTTTATTTCTGGTTATAAATAAATTTGAAGAGAAATAAGCTTCAATCATCAGGTATGTAACATTTGTTACTATAGCTGCCTTATACAAGAAAGAATTTGACAAATCACCCGCAATATACATGCATCTCAGAAATAAGTTCCTTCATCATGTGTCTAAGAGCTCTACCAACAACAACATATTAACACTCTCCATACAGTAGTGGAGATCATGTCATGTTTAGGTTTTTTTTAACCACATAAATATAACAATTGCATGACTTATATTAACATTTGTATAAACTGTTAGCAGTGTCACAGGCAAATTCATGTATACTGCATGGCAATTTATTAATTTTTTCATGCAATATGGCAGCCAAGAGAAAAAGGTGTTATGCACAATAATTGGTAATCTCTGCAAATTTATTTACACCTAATTCAAAGTGCATTAACCTATTATCCATTCTGGTGCTGCAAAGATAGCATTTGAAAACTCTGTTATTTAATTTAGAAATGCTACTTGTTTGTTTATCCATCAGGGGCAAATCATATAACCAATGTGTAATATACATCAATAGGTTTCATTCAAATTTTATACATGTGTTAGGTATCAATATTTTAAGGTTGTACAGCTGGTTGTACAGAATCTGATATCATTTCAGCAAGTTTTCAGTCATGCTTGTTAAGTGAAGGTATTTCTTTTTGTTTAAAAAAATATGCTAAAATTGAATATTCACTAAAATGTATTTACAGTTAATTAAAATAGAAAGAAAAATAGATGAAGGATAAAGTCGTAATTCCTCTTGCTTGTTTAACTAAAGCTTGCATTTTTTATAAACATTGCCTTCATAAACCAAAAAAAAAACATTTTATCAACAATAATTTTAATTGTTCGTTAGACAAGAGGTTATTCACTTAACGAATAATGTTTCTGTAGTGTAATTTTTACTACACCACTCCCACACATGCATAGAGACTGGTTTTTATCCACTTTTAACACCTTGTGGAGGGATGTAATCATAAACATATGACCAATGATGCGAAAAAGATGTATAATCCCCATGATACATATTTTGCACTGAACTAACACTCATCAGTTGTCCCAGACCATAATCTCTTGTACACATCTTTATCATTGTTCAATATATATGAATAACCAATTAGTACAATTTAATTGATAGTTGTCAAACTTATTAAGACACAAATCACTTGATAGCAGGGTATTAATAATTTTTATTAGTCATTCATTAGACTAGAGATTATTCAATAATGAATAATATTTCTGTAATGTAAATTTTCTCTACACCACTCTTACACAAGGTAGGGACTGGTTTCTATCCACTTATATCACTTTGTGGAGAGATGTAATCATAAATATATGACCAAAGTCATGTGAAAAAGATGTAAGATACCTAACATGCATATTTCATGCTCTCATACACATATATTTATCAATGCTTAGTATATATAGATAGCAAATTATTATAGTTCAATTGATATGTCAAACTTACTGTCTTCACAACTGACAAACTACTTAGTATTAATAATTTTTATTAATTATTCATTATATTAGAGATTATCCACTTAATCAATAATATTTCTGTAGTGTAATGTGAATTTCATTTCAAAAAGTAGAAATATTTAATATTTTAATTTAAATATAAATAATTATATTTCAAAATAGTATGTTGCAAAATATGTGAATATTAAAAAATGCAAATGATAATAATTATAAAAAATATTGTCTGAAATTCATAACTGGATGAGTAATACATTAAAAATCCCAATATATATATTTTTTCTCTAACACAATTTGGATTGGTATATTAAATTTGAAATAAAAATGGGGTGGGGGCAAACATAAATTAATTAAGTCAATCACTAAACCCACTAGTGATTAAATTTATTAATTTATGGATGTTTCCCATTTTTATGTCAAGTTAAATATATTAATACAAATTGTGCTTGAAGAAAAAAAAAATTATAAAATATTTTTTATATATTTTCTTTTTATTTTGTGAATAATTAAAGTGAAATGCTTTTTGTAAATTTAAAATATATAATTTACTGTTAGATATGAAATTTATGTGATTTTAGAATTCGTTAAAGTCTGCTTATTTTGTATTTATTATTGGGTAACCTTTTGTGCCAGTTTCCATTTAATCTTATCCAATTATAATTATTACAACAAAAAATAGAATGGCTATTAGTTTAACATTTTAGAAACCTTCATCTGTCCAATATAGAATAATCTGTTTATAATCACTGATGATTTTCCATTGCTGATTATCTTTTTTTATATAGTTTGTCACACTTTCTCAATTTCAGAACTCCTTTAGGATCTTGAGTACTATGTATACAAATAACAAATAATACAGAAAAGATGATTCACTAAAGGCTAAGATGTTAAGTGTTTTAAAGGCATTAATCAGACAGTGTGGTAGAAGTAATGGCAGAAGTGAACCATATAGAACCATGATATTATGAGGTACTATTCTAACATATTGGTTTAATAGATAGTACTCTAATTATGAACAGAAAGGATTTAGTAATTAATTTGAAACAGGATTGAATTAGTAAAGAATATTACCAGAAATCCCTGTTAGGAAATTATTAGCTATACTCTAGTAATGTTCACAAAGATTGGTCCTGAAAAAGAGAAGAACATAGAGAAAGGATGAACTTCCTTCACCACAAAAATTAATGTGCATTTGAGCAGATTGAAGATCAAACAGATAATATGTAACTCTAGAAAAATGCTCTTCATAAGATAATTAGGAATAAATGCCAACTTGAAAACAACTAATAATAATTATTTGTAAAAATAGTGAATCTTATTATTCAACAATTAGTAAAGGTGGGTAATCATATTGCTGTTTTTCTGCAGGAACCATTGGAAATAATTTTACCTCAAAGTTGCTAATCAAATGAAGCTTTAGAATTCCCCCATTAATAAACATAAACCCAATGTATTTAATGCTAATCAGGAAACAATACATAATTTATACAAACTTTGACATTACACCCAGTTAAAAAAAAACCACTATTATACTGGCCAAACTTTGAGATCACATTGAAATAACTAAACATATGCTCTCCAGTACAATTATGTCAGATTTATATCACCAATCTTCATATGGGTGTAAACTTGCAATGCAATGTGCAACCCCCAATTCCCTTGAATACCAAATCCAAAGTCAAACAGATTTAAAAGTGGGAAATAATCACACTGTGGTCTAATATTATTACACATTCAAATGTTACAGCAAGATATAAATAAGATAAAGATAATTAAATCATTGTTATTATATTTATGTTTAATCATCACATTGAAAGATGAATGCATAAATATTCCAGTTTTACCATTTCATGGCCTGAAAAAACAATCTTCAGCTGGTAATGATCCTTATCTTGCACCCCCAAGCAATGTCCAACACTAATAACTTTAAATGTCAAATCATATTTCAAAGTATGAAATATTCACGACAAACCTGGTTTTAAATCTCTTAAATACTTCACCATAAAGTTTGAATACATATTCATGCTAGACTGCATTGTGATTATTTCAGGTTTACATCCATGCAATCTTAGATTAGGTGTTTAAGATGGTTGGAGGTGATATTTTGCATTGAGATTCAAGCATTACATTTATAGGCAGATATGGCATAAAATAGTCATATGGCAAAGAATATATCTTAATGTGATGTCAAAGTCTAGCAAGTTTAATACTGGTAATCTTAAACTTTGATAAAATAATTAGTTAATAAACATATGCAAATTATATATATATAAAGTCATTTTCTGTTTTGTCAATGCATCCTTCATCTCAATGGTTCCTTATCACAATCAACCATTAGTGCAAAAAAATTAGACCAATATTCACTCACTATGTGTGCACTCTATAATTTCAGTATACCATTATTTAAATAAATAAAAGCTATAGCCAGCTTACAGCTAAACTGCCATCTTCAGTAGCATTTCCTGTAAAATGCAATTCAGGATGGCATTCATGCTATAAGCTGTCTATATTGATATTTGTATATTGCAAGGTTAATTACAGTGTTTTTTTAAGTATATATATATATATATATATTGAACCGAATTCGAATATGTGGATTCGAAACACCGGCTTCTTAGGCAGAGAAGAACATACTCGGAGAGTATGTATGCCCAAACGATAGCTATAAAGTATATAACTAACGTTACATTTCCAGGACATAACTTCTTCTCGACTGTTGAGTTCAACACCAAGTTCAAAGCACTTTTTTTGTTTGTGTATAAACATGGGCACCAGCTATCTATTCAAGGATGAATAAATAACGCACTTTAAGCAATGGCCACTAACTCAACGCCTAAATCCACGACTAGCTCAGCTGTTTGTAATCACTAATAGATTATACTTAATTAGTGATTAAAAGAATTAATAAAAGAATTTGTTAAAAGGAATTGATAAAAAGAATTGATAAAAAGAATTTGGTAAAAGGATTGATAAAAAGAATTGACCGACAAATAAAGTTTAATTTTAAAGATAATTTATTAACTAACATTTATTTACTAAATTTAAACATTCTAATAAAACACACGCATATTTTAAATTAACATTTCTAAACTAGTTTAAACATTCCTATAGATTTAATAACAAAACATTCTAATTTAACTAATAAATATTGATATAATGACCACGCACATATTATCTCATGCACACACATAATAATGATAATAAAGGACTACATAGCATTTGAAATTTAATCACACACATATCAATAGTTCATTTATGTATGATATCGAGTTCATATAATTAGACTCTTGGAGGATTCACACGAATTAATGAAATGCAATGGCTATTACAGTATAAACGAAAATAAGCAAATGTTTTACCTAGGATTTTGAATGTTGACGTAGAATTTTGTTCTTTGGAGGCTGCTTTCGGTGAGGATATTTCCATTATAAATGCTTACCAGCCGGCTGGGACGTTTCCTTGCTGAGTTTCCTGATTTTCACGATTATTGCTATCGGAGACAAATAGATACTGACAGAGATTTTCTAAGATGTTAAGCTGACATTATTTCATGGGCAGATCTGCTGTTTTCTCGGACATCTGGGCTGGAGGTGAACGTGTGTTCCAAAATATTCTCAGCACTGCATTTTGTTTCTTAACTGACTCAATTAATTTCCGAACTGCACTCTCTCAATAACTTTGTGAACTGATTGTCTCAACTCAATTAATTTGTGGAATGAATTACTGTCCGATAAAAAAAAGTCTATTTATACCTGCACCTTGTTGTCTTTCTGATATCTCCGGCAAAGATCTGTTGTCAAATTCCTTATCAATTAATCCTTTGATAAACATGTTTTGGAAGATTGCTTAATTAGTAATAGCCCTGCAGAGATGTTGTTTTATATTTTAATTAATAACTATTGCCGTGTTTTTTAATAATAATCTTCTTTAACTTTTTATAATAACATTTATTCTATTGTTGACAATCGCACATATATACGGTCATATATTAGTTTTAACATTATTTTTTCTTTAATTAAACTTGAATGAACAGAGATTTGTATGTTTTAACCCTTTAAATTATATTTTTACGAATACTAAAAAAAACTATTTAATTCTTATCTTTTTCGAAAACAAGCTGCAATAAACTCTTCAACATTTAATTTTATGTTTTTCTTTTATGAAAGATTACTTTAATAATAATTTTAGATAAAAATTATATGTGCCTATATCAATATAGGTACATTACACCGCCCTTCCTTTTGAGAGTAAAATGCGTCATTTTTGACCATTTTATCTCTGACAACATTAAATCTTAATTTATTATTCTTTCTAAGTTTGCTTTTTGGTATCTTTTCCTTTCCATACTAAGGGCAATCTCCAATTATGCTTTTCTTCTTTCTATGCTGGTAACATTGCTTACAATGTTCATCCTGGATAATGACCACGAGGACAAACTAAATTTGTGGCACAGGGATCTTTTGTAAACGAAGCTTTGGCTGCCGATTCTCTTGATCGGACTTTGACTAAGAAAAGGTGGCTGCAAATGGCAGGAATTTCAACTGTCCATTTTCGACTTACGCCCTGGAAAACGATTGCCGATTCTCTTGATCGAACTTTGACTAAGCAGCTACAATGGCAGGAATTTTCAACTGTCCATTTCCGACTTATGCTTTGGAAAACAAGGTACGAGATATGGGGATTCTCCCCCGAAAAGTGACTTACAACTTACTCTGGTTGTTGCCAGTGAGCTTTTTTTAAAAGAGGAATGATCCCGGCCAATCTGTTGTGGGTACTGGAATTTATCCAGTCGACAGCTTTAAACTTAACCTTAACTACAACACTTCTATACTACCCTCATTCCCATTAGATTCAAACCCTTATACACTCCTAATATAACTTAGATTGACTTTATATTATTTATCACTAATCCTACAATATTATTTTAAATACACATGAACATTACTTTAACATATTTATTTATATTATTCTGAACTATTACAAACATTATCTTACATATTTATTTAACTTACAATACTATTCTAAACTATCACGGACATCAATTTACATATTTATTTATATTACGATATTACTTTTAACCCATTACTTTAACTTACATATTAACGTGCGTGTACTCAGAAACTATTTTATTTTACTACGAATATTTTATTTATTTTCTACAGATATATTATACTTGTTTATTTAACTTGTTTTTATTTTATGTATTTCTGTTATTTTATTCATTTATTTAATTCTACAAACATTATTTCTAAATCCTTAATTTGACCCATTTATTTAACTTGATTTTATTGATTTTTATTTATTTGAACTGTTTATTTACAAACATTTCCTTAATTAATATGTGTGTGGAGAAAAAAAATCTTTTATTTTGTGAAGCCTCGTTATTATTATTGCTTTCAAACATTTAATTTATTATTCAGTTATTTTTAATTTTATTATTTTAGTTTTAAATAGAAGTTTCAGATTTAAACTTCTTAAATTATTGACATTAGAATAATCATATTCCTGCTCATTGTCCATTTCCGGTCCTTTTTGTTTATTTCCTTTACTATTCCGCCCGTTTACTATCTTTTAAATATGTCCAGTGGTTCCTTCTTTCTTTCTACTAATTCACTAACATAAATTATGCTCCATATCCTCACATCTATAAAGTTTGCTGCTTTATCTCTTTCTCTCTCCGTTCTATTTTCTGCCTTGTAAATTAGAAAACTTTTAAGCTTCACAGACCTCCGTATTTTTCCTAACCGTGAATATTTTTCCTTACGCTTTCTCTTTGATTTACATCTCCATTTAAAACGAACACGAACTTTTACTTTAACCTTTTTAAATTTTTGTAAAAACTTTTCAACACTATCTTCTACCTTGAACTTAAGTCTCTGTTCTATTTCTTGATCTATGTTTTCCTCTGTCTTAGCACTATCCTGTTCTGCTTTAATTTCTATTTCAGTCTTCTCTGTTTCAATACTATCTAGTTCTACCTCAATTTCTATATCTTTCATGACCTCAACTTCCTGACTTTCTTTAACTAAATCTAACTCTCTGCCTTCTTGGTTCTCCTCTACTTTCTCTATTATTTCACTCCTCATTCCTTTAATTTCACATCTTATTTCTCTTATTCCCGCAATGAATTCTTGATGACTTTGCCTGAATTCTTGACGTATTTCTTCCATCATATTTATCATCATTTTCAGCATCTGCGTCTCAGACATTTCTTTCTCTTTTTAAAACAATATTTTATTTCAAACTAGCGCTTACGTTAAACTATATTTAATATACGACTTATTTATTTATTTTTTTTACTAATACGGAAACTCACGTTAACTCCAGCCTTTTGTCCTTTTCACTACCCGCTCTTAATGCTTTAACTCCACCCATAACACCCAATTGACTTTGATTTGATAGCATAAATGTCAAAATCTCTTTTCATTTCGAAAAAAAAAAAAGAAAGTTTCGGTCAATTCTTTTTTTTTTTAAATTAAAACACTTTTACATACGTAATTTAACTTTTGTATAAAACAAATTTTTCAAACAAGAAACAAAGTACCTCATTACTGTTGTTTCTTAGGTTCAGCCCCACGATTGGGTCTAGCCATTTGAATATATATATATATATATATATATATATATATATAATATTTGAAATACAGGCATACTTCATATACATGGAGTTTAATTGTAATTATAGGAGATTTGAACACAGAATTTCAAGTTTCCTTCAGCTATTCACTTTATCCCAAACCACTGATACACATGACCACACACATATGAAAAAGTTAAATGATTTCCAATATACATATTTCATATTGTAGATTGAAACCTGTCCATTAAAGTTAGAAGATAATATAAACTGACCACTGATTATATATATTTGTGGAAGATGATGATCTGTATCAACTGATAAGTGCTGATTCAGCATGAAATACATATAATTTTCATGTGTGTGGTCATGTGTATTGGTGGTTTGAAATAGAGTGGATATCTGAAAATCTTTGTTTAAATCCTATATATATATATATATATATATAGAGATATATATATATATATATATATATATATATATATATGTAATAATAACAATTCATTCAATAAAAACAATGTAATTATATATTAGATTATTTCCCACTATCTAATATTAATTGTTAAGTGTAATTAGAATATTTCAAACTATTTAAAATTTGAAAATACATTCTTTTGTTAGTAAAGAACACAGATTACTATATAGCATAATGTTTTGAGTGGTATTATTTCCCTCTCTTCTTCATGTGTTACTAACCTGATCCATAACAATACCAGCATGTGAATCAAACATGGACCTTTAAATTCATGAATTCTATGAAATATAATAGTCATTAGAAATTTTATACACTTATGTATAAGAGTTCTTCTGGTTTCTCCATTTGTTTTTAAGGGCAAGATTATAAAGTGTTTAACACGCTTTATGAGTTATCACATTATGTTGATTTGAAGGGGCTATTTGAGATTGTCATGCACGCACCTTTAAAATTTTTCTTGGTACTTTTTCCTCTCTGTTCAATTCAAAAACAACTTGCATGCTACTACTAACTGCTGAGTATATTCGAAAAGTTTAAATAAAGTTTGTATTTTTAACAAACATATAATATTTAATATTAGATGCTAGAAACAATCCAACATATAATTACAACTGGAATACTATCATCACAGACTTTCAAACATACATTAATGTACACATTATTTGTTACTTTTTATTTATTTTCTTCTTGATTACTGTGTATTACCTACAAATATATTTTTATTTTTTATGGGTATCGCATTGTAGCATTGTCACAGCCATCTACATGTCTGTAACATAAGGTTTGAATTTAATCTGATATAAGATTTGTTATTTTTTCAGGTTTCAAATAGATAATGATTTTTTCTTTTATGTAGCCAGTCTTTAACAATGTATCTAATTAAGATGAAAGGGTGCAAATTGATATTTAGCCATCATTGGCTAGGGAATAAAAAATAAAAGATATTACTGAACTTATTACCATCCACAATTTGGTAAGTCTGATTAATCATGCCCTTTCTTCATTATTCTTTTTTGAAGGACTGTTGAAAAGATCTCTACCTTGCAGGGGTTAATTAAAACCTTTTGCAAAAATTATTTATTTATATTAATTTTTAAATGAAATAAGGTCATACATCACATGACTTATATAGCTTGTATTTACAATAGCTTCAAACAGGCTTTTTTTTCTTCTTCTTTTTTTACCAATAAATGCAGCATATGATGTATGATTTGATTTCATGAATGCTATAGTTTGGCTGTTAAGGCTTTGGCTATATGAGATTGCTAAGGCTATTAATATATGATGTATCTGAATTTAGTTCAGTCCCATATGGCTATTTGAGTTGGAGAGCTGGATTTGAAACCACATAGATGTCTGAAAATTTCAGATTTTCTACTTAATAGTTAAGTATTAGATAAATACTGGGCTTGAGTTTGTCTAAATGTTCTACTCCTCATTGATGAGAGCCACTAGCTCAAAACTGGTTTGTGAATGATAAGTCTAGATAGAGATTTTGAATGCATTCTCTTGCTGCATTTATCATTGAATAAATAAATAAAATAAGCTTGTTTAGAGCTATTAGCATGCTTTTTATATTAATTTTTAAATATATATGCACTTCATTTTCATCAGTCAATGTTTTAAATTTTTTACTTATTCTTGTATATTATTTTTACCTATTCTCGTATATTGCTTTAAAAGTGTGTGTATATATATATATTATTAATAATTTTATAATTGATAATAAATAAATTATAAAGTACTTTTAAATATAAATGTTAATTTTAAATTATTTATACTTTTTCATATTTTAACCAATAAAATTATAATAAGATCTTTGTTAATGTAAGAAGAATGAAAAAGCTTAATCAATTTCAAAATTTGACATTTGTACGTGAATTTAAAGTAGTTTATAATGTATTTAGCATCGATTATAAAATTAGAAATATATATATACAGTTTTAAAATAACTTATAAAAATATAATAAGGAAAATTAAGACATTTAAAACACTGACTAATGGAAATAATTAGATATGTAAAAGATATTGAACGGTAAAATATCACGACAAACAAGGGATCACATGAGCTTAACTTACACAATGTTATTCACTAGCAAATTTTCCCATTTTCAGTGCTTTTATGCCATCTAGTGTAAAATTTAGTAATTAATAGATGCCAGATAATAAGTAGTGCCTAATAAATCCTATCCAAATAATCCCAGACTAGTTTCTAGCCTATGACACTCATCAGTGAGGCGTTTTTGTGATTTTTTCAACAATAGCGAGAATAGAAATTGTTAATAAATAGTAATGTGTAAGCTATGATTACATGGTATCTTGTAGGTCATGTGATGTCTTAATAATTTTGTACCAATTCTGGCCAAATAATAAATGTGCCTAAGGTTATAAAAAACTAAAGTTACCTTAATATATAGAAACTGAACCAGTTTCAGATTTCTAAAACTATGCTGGCAAAGAAACTTGGATTGAAAAAATTAACAAGTTTTGTAATTTGGGCTGGTAGCATGCTACTATAAAAAGAAAATAAGTGGCTGCTATAGGAAAAGTGCATTAAATCCAAAAGGATCCTCATTGATTAAAGCAATAAGATAAAAAATAATCTAGGAATATTTTCATAGATTAGCACTGGATTTATTAAGCACTACTATGTGACATCTAGTGATTACTAATATTTAGACTAGATAGCATAAATGTAGTGAGAATAGAAAATGTTAAATACATTTTATATTAGTGATAGCAATATGGCAGGACTTCTCCTATGCTTATTCTGATGTTTTCTAGAGAATGTATTTCCACCTACTCTAGAGCCATATATTATAAACATAAGTAATCAATGATGCCAGCCTGGATTTGGAATCGTAGTTGCTTTTACTTCTTTGAAGTTTTTAGCTTAAATAGCCTAAAGGAATGCAGGATGACCGATAGGTGTGTAAGTGCATTAGTTCCAGCTTTGAATCCTAGTCTTCACTGATGAAGACAAATCCCAGAGATATAGCAACTTGGAAAGGGGGATTTTGTAGACCTATGTTATCTAATGCTTATTTATTACTTAAACCTGCAATAAATGCCTCTAGAGTGAGGTCATGATAATCATATTTGCATATTATAATTAAGACAGTTCTCTATACTTGTGCCAACTATTGCTTAGCTTGAGGAAATGGTGATTAAGAAATGGTAATGCATTTAAATACACATCCCCAAACTGGTTTCTTATATTTGCATTTATCAGTGAGACCTTGGGATTCAAAACCCTTTTTTTAGTAATCTAAAGAATCAAGTAATATTTTGTTGCTGTTGATATTTGTATGTATAAAATATATGATATATGAAATAATAAATAATAATGGTGTCATCATATGCTATATGTGACTTGTATATATTATCAATGCACATAATGACATATAAAAAGATTTTATTTACAAAAAAAGAATTGTAATAATAATAATAACAACAACAATAATAATTTATTTATTTATTACAATAATATATAAACAATACAAAATTAATTTAACTCCAAGCAAGAAAATACTTGTGCGAGAAATCATATATATATATATATACATACAAAATAATAATAATAATAATAATAACAATAATAATTTATATTTAATTACAAAAACACAATATAAACAATATAATAAATTACAAAATATTAATCAAAATAACTACATAGAATATAACCAAAATTGCAAATTTGTTTTTAAACATAGCAAGTGATATGTGGTCAGCATCAAATGAATAAACAGAGATAAAAGGAGTAAACAACCTATTACCATTGTAATTGAACTGCTTATGATTACCTTACAAATTAAAAGCAGGCAATGTGAATTGAAAGTTTTTAGCTAATTGAGTATTTATTTTAAAAATTCTTTCAAACAATGATGAAATATATCCACAATTACCATACATTTATAAAGATTAACAACAGATAAATGCAGCCATTATCATAGATATTCTGAACTGAAGTTGATTTAGATTTTCCAAAAATAATACACATAGTTAATTTTGTAAAACACATAATGATGACAAAGTGTAAGCAGTACAACCACCCCAAATAGAAATATTATATAGACAACATACTTTGATAGCAAGACTCATAAGTAATTAACCAAACAGATCTAGGCAAAAACTTAACTAAATAATAAAATAAATAATTAATCTTAGGTAATCTTGAACACAAATAATCAACATGACTTGACCAAGATAACGTAGAATGAATAAAAACTCCCAAATAACAATAATTATCAACAAAGACAATACTACCACAAGTACAAATGCCATTACAATGAAGTCTATATTAGCTACACGTAGAAATATTCAAAGAATGAGAAACAAATTTATAAGAAAAAAAATAGCTCTCGTTTTATTACAATTGACTGCCAAACAATTTAACGTAAGCTAATTACTAATTAAAGCCAAATTCTTATTAATCGTTGGCTCGTGAAGACTATACTTAACAGCACCAAAAGACAGAGCAACATCATCAACAACTCCTTGAATTCAAAAGCAGTGCAAGGATATTGTTAATATAAATCAAGAATAACATAGGACTAAGTACAGAATCCTGTGGAACTCCATGATTTATCAATTTAAAACCACTAATAATGCCATGAACTTTGGTTGCCTGTTTTATGCTTTTTAAATAACCTTGTAACCATGAAACAAAATGGCCTCTAAAACCATATGAATATAATCACTGAAGAAGAATTTTATGATGAACAGAGTCAAATGATTTAAAAAATCTAAATATATATGGCTGCAGTCTTAAGACCATGATCTAACAAAGATGTCCAATTATACACATATATATTAAGAGTATTTAAAGTACATTTTTTAGTAACAGAATCACACTGATACACAGAAATCACTGTAAGATCACTTAAGAAAGACATCATTTCATCCTCGATTATGATCCCAAGCAGCTTAGAACTAATGAAATGATTATAGTAGGTCCATAGTTGCGATAAGTAATGGATCATCCTTTTTAAAGATTGGTGTTATAATACCAACCTTCAAACACTTAGGAAATAGACTAGCATTTAATGAAAGATTCAACAAATAAAGCAAAACTGGTATAAATCTAAGCTTGTTATCTTTTAAAACTTTTGAAGTTAAATTATTCAAACCATAAGATCCAGTATTTTTTAAACAATCGACGGAGATAACTGTGTTTCAGAAACTTCCGAACAGACCAAAGAAGCAGCAACAGAATCAAAAGCCAAATCATTAATACAAGCTTCCTTCTGTGACTTATGTAAAAATAATTATTAGAAAGATCAGAAACATATTTTTCATTACCTTTAACTTTTAATAAGTGAGCATTATTGTCAACAAAATCAATTCGATTAGGGATTAATTGTTTTCCACTTCAATGAAGTATTTTTACCAGACAGGAATTCCCTAAAATAATACAATTTTGTCCTTTTAACATCAGATTTAATTTCTTTATTAATTTTCTTCACATCACCACCACAATGCTTAAAATTCTTTCTCAAATTAATTTTTTCAATTATTTGATCAGTTATCCATAACAACCACTTTCTATTCTTACTAACCAATTTAATACAATAAGTCACCTTACCAATTAAAAAGGAACAAATATTCTGAAATTGTGCAAAAGGTAAAACTATATTAGAGAGTACAAAAATACTATCCCAACTCTGATTAGACAACAAGTTAGCTATTTTAGCATGTGATAGTTTATCAACACATGAATGGATATATGATTTATTATAAGAGAAAAACAATTTCAAAAGAATTGCTCAATGATCTGTAATGGCTACATCAGATAGACATGACTCATAATTAAAATATTTACTAGGTCTAACAAATATATGATCAATCAAAGATTTGCACATCTGTGTTATACATGTAGGCAAAAGATTCACCTGATTAAAATCATAACTATATAACAAATTCAAGTATCTACCAGAATCATTTTTCTCTTTAATTAGTGAATCTATATTTAAGTCACCAATAAATACTGCAGAAGAGGAATCCATTTTAGGTAGAAAAGAATAAAGTACATTTATAAAAGATATAACAGAGCTCATAATACTCTATACAAAGCAGTTGAGGAAAAGTAAATGTAACCATACAGATTCGGCAGTATCAAATGTTGGAATATAATATGTATAACTCAAGCCAATTTTTACAAAAAATCATTATACCTCTAGAACGTAAGTTTGTGGTGAGAAAATACTAATATAACCATCCAGTTTATATAAATGCTGTTCCTCAGTTGAGAACTATGATTTAGTCTGTTATAGTCCCCCCTTCTATCAGAAGTGGACTATTCCAGATTCCATCTTTATCTGATCGGATTAAGTATTGTTTGCTACTGGCCAATAGGCTAATGTACAGCTAAACATATAGCCAATGATTAGTACAGACCAATAAGCAGTGATGATTGCTGAATCCAAAGGTTTTCAGTAAGGTCAGAGATCTGGCTATAAATAGTCAGCCTTTTGTGAGAATCTGGGAAGAACGTCTGTCTAACCTACAAAGACAGTACTCGTTCTCCCAAAAAAGTTCTGCTAACCTGAACAGCAGCAAGCATTTCCACTAATAGCAATACGCTATTTGTCCATGTAACTAGGCAAGTCCCCAGATGAATCGGATGCTGCTAAGACTACTGTTGACTTGAAGCAAGCTGTCTTGTACAGCCAGAAGAGTCATATCCTTGAGGCAAGCTATCAGGTGTAGCTGGAAGCAGTAGGACCACAAGATGCAAAGCCCAGAGTTTACATTAATCTATAATATTCAGTATTAACTGAAACACACACTTATTGTATACCTGTGTCTATATAAGTAATATATAGGGTATATGAGCACAGACTTTCACACGACACACCACTCTCCACTCTATCTCATAACAGTGCATCAGTGTTATGAGATAGAGTGGAGAGTGGTGGGTCGTGTGAAAGTCTATGCTCATATACCCTATATAATATTCAGTATTGTATATATTCTCTTGTATTATATATATTTGTAGATATAATAAAGATTACGTTAATTGTAACTCGGGTGTTTGTATTATTTTTCTGTAAGGTGGGTCTATAATCCAGACCAAACCCAACATAGTCAAAGTAATAATGTCATAAAAAACAAAACGGAAAATCCCTTAAATAAATAATAAACCATCAAAATGTGAACGTAAACTACGAATATTTAGGATAAAAAATATTAAAATCTTTTCTGCTATTAGGAAGTAAACTAAACCTTTTACATGGACATAAATTTCACACAGACAACAAATCAGCTTCATTTTTAATTAAATTACGGGGTGAATTAATGCCATTTCTCACATAGATGAAACCATTGTAAATAAATGCTATTCCCTTCCGTTCATGCATTTTTAAATTTGCCAATCAAATATGTTGATTAATGTAAATACACTGATTATTATTTTCTAATGACAAAATGTCAAATATCGATATAACAGTTTTCTTTTTAAGTAAAAATGATCTTGCCAAATTACGGGCTGCAAAACGAACAAGTCCTGCTTTATCAGGATTACTTTTTGTACGAAATATTTTTTCTATATCATTGCTAGAAAAAAAACCAATTGATCTCGAGTTTTTTTCTTTTTTTCCGCATGTGTCGTAGCATTGGCCGGGAAGCGAACCTGCTAACTCGGAACAACTACTTGTAAAGTGGCTGTTCTGACCTCTCGACCACCAACGAGTTTTACCACTATTTTTGAAATAATTTGTAGCAAGTCTTCACTATCTTGCAAAGGAATATCTTGTAATTCGATTTTATTATCCATTTGAGCCCTTGCTAAAGCTTCAATGCTATTCTTCAAACAAGATACATTCCTTTCATATGTATTAGGAACATCAGATATACATACAAGCTCTCGATTATTTTTGTCAACATTTTGATGCAAAACATCGATTTGCCTGTGTTTTTATAACTGTTTATGTAAGCTCTGATAGAGTATTATGAATTACAAGCAGTAACTTATCCATAATGTCTTATAAAATTGAATTTGATGAATCATCCAAAACAGAAGAATTTAAATCCATATTACTAAAAGAGATATTATTAGAATCTCTCCAAAAAGAACATTTCTGTGCTTGCTTTTTTTCAATGTCATATGCCTATAAGTATTTTATGAGAACCCTGAGCACATGTAATGCATACCGTCATTATATCCGTAACAAGAAATAAATAACAATTAGCAGGTAACAAATTATCACAAATGCAGCATATACTATTAGATGTTATGTATTTAATCTAATATATAAAAAGTATAAATCAATATAATAGATCAAAAACAATAATAATAATAATAATAATAATAATAATAATAATAATAATAATAATAATAATAATAATAATAATAATAACAACAACAACAACAACAACAATGACAACATTCAAAAATAAATTGGATAGTATACACAAAAGAGATAAAAGAATAACAAATCACACAACATTCATTGACACCTGGTCTCTATTGCAGTTACCCTCAAACTTATAAAAAATAGTAAAAATCACAAAAGATTTAGAAATGTCAAATGAAAAAGATACCACTTACCATCATTGAAAAAACATTATATGATAGTGAACTTTTGAACTTTGATCAGGATTTAAAACAACTTACTGTATATATGTGAACTTTTGTACCTCTGCCGGTTTTACAAACAAATGTCTGTGTGTATAATAATCAAGAATAATGTGTAAGAAAATTGTGTAACCTTTTTTTTAAAGTTATTGAATAAAGTCCTTTGAAAGATAATAATAACAACAACAACAACAACAACAATAATAATAATAATAATAACAATAACAATAAGAATATTAATAATAATAACAACAACAATAACAACAATAATAATAAAATAATAATAATAATAATGATCATAGTAATAGTAGTAGTAGTAGTAGTAAATAAAATCAATAGGAAGATCATTTTTATACTGTTAAGAACTGGAGCAAATATAGCTGGTGCTAAATTTCTACTGAAGCAAGACAATATATGAGGGGAAAATATAAAAATATGTAAGATTTTTTTATTAAGAAGAAATGAAATATCTAGAGTTTTGTAAAATAATACAAATAATAATAATATAAGAAAACATAATTGTAATTAGCAAGGAGATATACTGAAGTGAGTAGAAATGTCAAAAGTATAAAACAACATCTTGGTATGGGAAGGAAAATATTTCTGCAATAAGAAGAAAAGGTGAAACTATGACTAAAAAGAGAGGTTATGAAATGTGTGAAAAAGTTCTATAAAGTTTTATATTTAAATAAATCATTTTAAACAGCTTAATGCTGTTTAAATATTACAGTTTAAAGTTTTATATTGTACAAGAGAATAGAAAACATAAGTATCTCATACAATTATTACATATCCGAATTGCCAGCAATTTAAACAAAGAAGTAAAAAACTACAAAAAAGAAAAAAGCTCAAGGTAATGATGGAATCAGAAAAGAAGCAGTTGAAGGAATCTACAAACTGTTGACAAAGTTATTTACTAAGACAAAGATATACCAGATGACTGAAGAATATTGACATTTATCAATTTTGTGCTAACATTTTATCAAGGTAATTACACCTCATCTAACTACCTTTGGATTTTAGTGAACCAAAAATAACAAGCTGAATTTAAAAGTGGTTTTTAACCATGTATTGAGAGAAGTTATAGAAAGGACCAATGAATGTGAATTGCCATTATGCTTTGGATTTGTAGATTATGAAAAGGTATTTCATTTTATATATGTTTTTACAGTCTTAAATTATTGGATCATCAAAATATGGATCCAGAGTATGTCATATTCTGAAATATATTTATCAAAATGCAACAACAATGATTAGATTATGTAATGATACTAAAAACGTGAACATTGATAAGGGCATATGAAGGCAACTCCATAACTCCTAAACATTTTGTAAGTTTGTGGATTAAAATGGGAAGATAAAAGAATAAAAGAAATGGAGATTATTTAAGTCATCTAGATTTTGTAGATGATGGAGTTGTTTTTGCAAATAATGCTGTGGAGCTTCAGGAAATTTTGTAAGAGTTATCAGATGAACATAAGAAGATTGGACTAAAGATAAATGAATTTTCTTAAATGAAGACAATAAAGATTGATAATTATGAATGAAAAAAATTAATAATTGCAAATACCTTGGCCATATTATTAACACAGACAGAAACATAAAGAATGAAATAAAGTGTTTTTGATAGAAATAACTTAATATTGAAAGAGAATATGCCTATATGTATTTTTATATTAGTCTATTTCCATCATCCAATATGTGTATTCCAAATACATTCAACTGTTAGTAATAGCACATCAAACAGGTTATATCCTTCTAACTGTCCAAACCGTTCCAATTGCCTTGTTCTGACATCATTTATATTGTGTGTCAAATATTCATTATATTTCAAATTCTTTTGTCACATATGCAATCTCTCCTTGTCTTTGCTATAGATCTTTCCCACTAATCAATTTTGTAGTTATCAGTTCTCTTTCAGGTGTTTTCTTCAATTGCCAAACCTTATTTCATGATTCTTTTCACTATTGTTCCCAATATTCAACATTTATTAACTTTTGATATATTATGCCTCCCTCGTTTAATGGCACTATAATTTTTCTACCAAGCATATTTTCTCTTATAGTTTCAGCTGTTGTTTTCCTTTATATCCAGATATATTCATCGCATTTCCCACTCTATAGTCCATTCCAGTATTATATTCTATTGTGTTGCTCTGATACGTATATTATTTGTTATCATTATATTTATTTCCATGTACTATTTTTTATATTCTTCTTTTAATTTTTTTAAATATATTTCTATACTTTTTATATATTTTTTAAATATGTAATTTAAATTATCCTGTTCCTGATCCAAAACTATTCAATTATCAGCATAATACAATGTATAAAATGTTTTATTTTAAGTAGAGAAATTCCCATATTTTAAAGATTGTTTTTCTAGATATGCTTGAGTTCTTTGGTTATCTTTCTCTTACCAGAAGCAGAAACCGATCTGGGGTTGAGGATATTCTCAAAGCTTGTTAAGAGCTTTTCTTTCTATCTATCTATCTATCTATCTATCTATCTATCTATCTATCTATCTATCTATCTAACTATCTATCTATCTATCTATCTATCTATCTATCTATCTATCTATCTATCTATCTATCTATCTATCTATCTATCTATCTATCTATCTATCTATCTATCTATCTATCTATCTATCTATCTATCTATCTATCTATCTATCTATCTATCTATCTATCTATCTATCTATCTATCTATCTATCTATCTATCTATCTATCCATCCATCCATCCATCCATCCATCCATCCATCCATACACCCACTCACCCACCCACCTACCTATATCTATTTATCTATCTATCTATCTATCTTCTATCTATCTATCTATCTATCTATCTATCTATCTATCTATCTATCTATCTATCTATCTATCTATCTATCTATCTATCTATCTATCTATCCATAACATTTATAAATACAAGCTTGTTAAGTTAAGTCATGTGACATCTGACTTTATTTTTTTGTCATTTTATCAGAAACCATATTTTCTACTTTTACTTTTGCTATAAATTATTATATAATTTTTTAACTGCTTTAAGAAAGTGTTTCACTTAAGTTAAGGCTTTTGAGAATGATACCGGCAGATGCCTTTTCAGCGTCTGTATATAAAAGATTTTTCTGGATTTCTTACCATCTTCACACACGACAGGTGGTCTATTATAAATTTTCCTTTTCTCAAGCCTACTTGTTCCTCTTCTTCCAAAATCCCATCTTTATATTTACTTTTATTTTTCAGAATTTTTCTATGCATCCAATTACGTTATAAAATTCACCCACCGCGTGTAACAGGCGGATAAATTGAATGATTAAATATGATCCAAGCTGGTCTCATTCTATACTTTTTCCATTTATTGACGGATTTGTATTAGCTTATATATAGCTCATTGGCGGTTACAGGAACTTCCATTTTAATCCAGTAAATTAGTATCTTATTCCTCTATAATTTCTGATCTTTTTATAAATTGTTTCTATATATGATATTTTCTTATCTAGCTTCTAAAACGTTTTCTTATAATTCTCCACCAAGTTATATGATTACATTTTTTTAAATACTTTATTATAACCCCAGAAAGAAATGCTAAGAAAGGGCAGATACTTAGTAATTAATTTTGGAGTAAAATATCAAACACTTTAATTACATTTTTTTAAGTGTGTAGATTTTTTTCTGGAATAAATGAAGTTAAATATAAAAAGCATGAATTCTGACAACTCAATTAAATTATTTTAAAAACTAATTTAATATTAAGGAAATTACTTTTTTTTAATAAAATAAATTGTTTAATCTACCATTCATATATAAAAATTACTTGATTAAAAGAAGTTTATTATACACGCACTTTATATATGTGTGTGTGCTCTCTTTGTGTGATTCGAGACACTGATAGAGCGGTAAACACAAGACATTATTAGACTTTTGATTCGATTTTCAGCTATTTAATTTCACTTTGACAATATCACATGACCTACAACTGAGATTCTTCAGAATATACAGAAACTGACCTGATGTGAGATCTATATAATTACTTAAGTCAGTTCGCTTGGTTTCAAAACGTTAGGTTTTTTTTTTTAATTTCCAAATTATTATTAGCTTGAATAGTATAAAGAAATGAAGGGTGGCTGCTAAATGTATAAGATACACTAGTTCCAAGTTTGAATCCTAGTCCTTCTCATGACGGTTATAGCTAAAATACTGGTCCAGGAATAGGAATAATATAGTACTATCTTGTATTCAGTGATTTCTCAAACTTACAGCATAAGGCTCTAGAATAGGACAAAGAGGAATGCTCTTAGAATTAATATACTATTAACTTAACTAGGAGGAGTTATTATACACGCACATTTGTGTATGTGAGTTTTAGATGAATTTTCAAGTGAGAATTATTGGTTAACTGAATTGAATGGATGTGTTTGATTTGTCATTTGATGCTTGGATGTCAAGTGACCTTCCAGAAACCAATCAAATAAGTATATCTTATAATCATTATTAATAGGAACATTTAAGTAACCTCTCATCTCATTATTTAATAAAAATATAAGATATTATACAATAGCAAAATTCTGAATCATGAACTATGACAAAAGGTCATGTATGATTCAACTTTCACAGTTTGAAATAAAGTGAATAAAATCATCTTATATAAATAAAATTTAAACCTATTCTCAACTATGGTCGGTGATGCTGGAGTTTAACACAGTTGATGAAAGAATTTTCCCTGATATCAGTTTGGCAAGCCATAGTACATAGTTCAAAGTATAGTATTATAGAATAAGGTATGTTAATTAAATAATATGCTAATAGAGGACACTTCTGCGATTTATTTTCATAATAATTGAGTATAGAAATCTTATTAACTTTATTTGATTTAGGGCAGTGATAGAGTGGTAGGCTTTAGAGCTCAAGATAAATGGATGTTGGCTTTGCTTTATCACTTTGGGTGCTGGAATTACTTATGACTCTAACATTCATCGATCATGGCCCAGCTATGCCATTGTGAGTGCTCAAATTTTTTGTGAATTCCAAAGCAGAAAATTTATTTTTGTTATTATTTTGTTTTTAATATTGGAAAAAAACCAATTCACCCATATTATTATTAGCTTGGGAAATGTAATGTTTAACACCCTCTGGTGTCAAGTTGAGCATACTGTTTGACAGAAGTAGGATGTTTTTAATATTTATGTTACTCAGTAGAGGTCCAGTCAAGGAATTTTCAGTTCTGGGTCAACCAATCTATCATGGCACTAAACTATGCAAAACACTGCTTGAATAATAAGCCCTTCTCTTTTGGATTATAATAGTTATGGAAAAAGGATAATCTTTTAGGTCATGGAATATTAAGCATAGTGGTTAGTGGTAGACTATGGGTAAAAGACTTTTTTACTGTGTACCAGTTAAGAAAAATAAAAAGGAGAGCATATTTGATCAATTGAATAGAACTGTTGTGATCAGCCTGAAGTTCTAGTGCTCAATATCAAACGACCTCTCAGGCAACTAACTGTTTATTATTATTAAACTTTGCCTTACTTACAATTAGACCATTTAAAAGTAATCAGTGTGTTAAATATATGAAGTAGTAAATTGGTTTACTGTCTCAGAATTCATAGAAAAGTTCGTGTCAGAAATTAAAGAACTGAGTCATAATCGATGAAACTTGAGTTCCAGATTCTGCCCATCCATCATTGGACAGAACTATTGAATACATTAGCTGTAGTGATTTTTAGACTCTGAGTCATCTATAGAAGTAATTATGCCTAGTCATGGTATCTGTTTATAAGGGATAAAAACCCAAACTTTTATAAATACGTCCTCATGTTATCAATGAGCTGCTTAAAAAGTTAAGTGACTTATTAAGATTAATTCCCTGAGCAGTTTAACATGATTGTAGAGATAAACTTTTGAATCAAAGCTTAATCTGCTACTTCTGGGTTCAAATGGCATACAACCCCGTGAGCAAATAACCATTTATTTTACTAAGGTAAACTACCTGTTAAGCTATAACTCACATTTTTTTAAAACTATTAAATAATAATTACAGCCAGTTGCTTGGAAGGTCAGACATTGAAGCTTCTCTGGAGTCAGGTCAAGCTTTGTAGTTCTATTCAATTAAAAGAAATGTCATGTGACATTTGTCAAAGC
This sequence comes from Epiperipatus broadwayi, assembly GCA_028023455.1. Classification (NCBI taxonomy): domain Eukaryota; kingdom Metazoa; phylum Onychophora; class Udeonychophora; order Euonychophora; family Peripatidae; genus Epiperipatus; species Epiperipatus broadwayi. Next base: position 2,443,481 of record JAQFVV010000045.1, read on the forward strand.
TGTGACTCACAATTTTTTTTTAAACACTAAATAATACCTACAGTTAGTTGCTTCGTAGATCAGACATTTGAACCACTCTAGTGTCAGGTTGAGTCCTGCAGTTTTATTCAATTAAAGGGAAGGTCATGTGACATTTGTCAATTGCTAGGGTTGTATTGATTTCTTATGTCATCATGAGTATGGCAGTTTTATTCAGGTAATTGGTCCCTGGTTGTAATTTTTTTTAAAATCATATGAACATTACCTATCACAGGAAAGGCACAATAGTTCCATTCAATTAACAGGAGTGTTATTTCATTACTTAGATAAAAAAAAAAAAGGCTAAAATTCTTTTTTTTTTAAGATCATGTGACAATTGACCATCGTTTGTGGCAAGATGAGCATGGAAATTCCATTCAATTAACTAGTGCTTTTTTATTACTCGAATAAAAAAAATTGAAAATATTTTGTGAACGTCATGTGACATTTGTCTCTGATAAGCATGGAAGTTACATCTAAATAACTGCCATCTGATTCCCTTTTTTCAGACTTGCAACATTAGACCATACTAATGTCAAATTGGTGAGAAATGTCACTTTTCTTATGTATTGTATCTGGTTTACTAGATGCAAAACAATGTTCAATGTGGTTAATATACTGTCCCAGATCTTCCTTAAGAAACTAATTAAAATAAGGACAGGAACTATTGCATAGCACCACAAATGATATACAAGACAACCTGGGATCTTATCAACATGAATGCATGAACTTTGAACAAATAAGAAGCTGAAAACAAATACAACCACATTCCTGACCGGATACAAATGGATAGTCAAGGTCATTATCAGATACCAAAAAAACTTTTGGGTCACAAGACCATGAAACTACACAAGGAAATGGCTGAGAAGATAGAGTGCATGAACTGCTAATGTAAAGGTAACAAAATTGAAAACATAGATTAACATAGTCAAAATCAGAGTCATAGATCACATGACCCCATCTCTTAAGCTTGTAAAGCTTGTAGAGGAATTGGCAATCCTCACTGTTTATAGATTAACATAGTTTACATAAATGTTGATAATAAAAAAGTTAAGCATCGCAATTTCCATTCAATAAACTGGAATGTTCTTTCGTTATTAGGGTGAGAATCAATCCTGGAATTTTTAACTAAGTCCACAACTCTACCGCAGCACAAATCTGTGTAGGGAACTGTTTTTAAAGTAAGTTTTTGATATATGTATGTATGTGACTATAAAGTCAGGCTTTCGCGGCCTAACTTTTCACAAATTTCGAGTGTTTAGATAACTTTCAAATCTCATTAACATAAAGTTATTTACATCACATCATTTTTTTTTACTTACAATGTTTTATCTTTTAGTTTTATAGAACCCAACAAATAAAACTTTGCTGTCATATTTAAATTAATGATATCTAACGGATTTAGAATAATAACAATCATATTAAACGCTTATCTCTAAGTTTTACATTCTCAAATTTCACACTTTTAAAAGATAATTAATCACGAACAAAAATTATTTTAATAAAAAAATAATAGAACGATTTATCATATTCAAGGCATATCCTTTATTCCAGTTTCTATAAGATTTATTTTAAATGTTATTTTGTGACATTTCATATCAATATTTGTAACTTTTTAAATAAATAAAACTAGAAATACATTTAATAATACTAAAGATACCGATCGGGAGAATCAAAGGAGAGAAAAAATTGACAATAAAATAAATCAACATTTCACACTATGTGATTTAGAATTCAATCTTATATTAGTTTTTTTATATAATACTTTTTTAAAAATAAATATTACCATCTATCAAGAGAATCTCCAGTCCACACCCCCTCCCTCGGTTCCCTTTCCAAAGAAATAATTTAGAATAAAAAAGAAATAAGAATCTACAATGGTATCATGTTTATAAGTTCTTATTGGATTAAAAGTTTATTCCACTACAAGGTCAGATGGGATTTTATAAAATAAAACTAAATAATTTCAATAAAAAATCAATTTAAAAGGAAAACAACTGTCAACATATATTAAAGAAGTCATTAATTACAAAGAATTTTAGTATAAAAACATTCTAAGTGAAAAGCGATTTTTTTTTTCATACTACAAGCAAAAGCTCTTTTTAAAAAGTACATTTTTTATATATAAAATATGTTTTTATCAATAAATGGATTAAGGAGATCAAAACAGATGATTAATAGATATGAGCTAAAATGTTTAGAGAATTTATAAAAGATAAAATTAAAATAATTTATTCATTCTCAACATTAACTCAGACCATCTTGCTGTATGTAGCTTTGTGACTCTATTCTATGCTTCAACAACTCCTGTCTATATTTATCATTAAGACACATATACTCTCCTATTTTTGATACTTGTATTTTTTGTAGATTCTTTCAAATATGTCCAAACCAGTTCCCATTCTATGTTATAATTTTATCACAAATAACATCTTTTTAATACTTTTTTTGGTACTTATGTATTATCTTGCCTACCAAGTCTGGCAGCCATTTTTTTAATTATACAGTTTCAGAGGCCATATGCAGTTGTTTATGTTTTTTTTTTTCAATTTTATTTTACTGAATGTGTTAGTTGTTAAGTTAAAAAAAATAATAAATTGATTATAAATTCCATTTAGAAGATTTATTTCATTTTTTTAAATTTATATTATTTATGTTGTTTTCATTTTTTTTTATATTAATACAATAATGAATAAAAGGTTAATATTATAATTCATAAATGTCCATACATATTAAAACAGTAACAAATATTCTCACCCTTCTTTATAAATAATGCACATAAAGAAGTTTTATCTCTCTATATCTATTTTCTGCATTAATGGGGATAATATGACACTTTACACTTTAACTTTTTTATTTTTAGATTAATAAGTAGACTTAACACAAACTAATAATAGTAAAGTGGAAATATTATAATTAATTTTTGCAGAAATATTTCTTTTTTTAAAATAACAATAAGGTAAATTTAGGTTAAAGATAAGATGGCTGGTCTTATTTTTATAAAAGTAGTTATCTTGTGTCATGGTTAGGAAGATCCCTCTGTCAGCAAAATGTGCTTGATTATTCCAAATTTTAAAGCACATTGAACACAGGTTAAAGCCTGTTTAAAGTATTTATATATGCTTTCTGTGCACTCAATCAATTAATTACTACTCTTCAATAAGGTAAATATTAAATACAAGGCATTTCTTGTCAGCCATTTTGTTTCACATATTTATTGCAGGTCTCTGAAAGTGTATAATTAAAAAAATGGCTGCCAAGCTTGGTGGACAGCACAAGTAGTCTTTTTTATCATTTTTAAATGCAACACAGTTGTTTAACAATACTACACACAGGCTGGTAAATAGATAAATAGTTATTCATCTACATCAAAAATCAGAGAAAGCAATAAGCATTTTGTCACTATATAGTATGTTATCCTGAAATAGATATATCAGGTAACTGTGATGTTATTTCCCAGACCATCTGTCAAAATTCCTGTTTCAGAACAAATGCTGTATAGTAGTGAAATGGAGATTCACATTCTAAATGCAATATGGGTAATAAACTGCTTATTTATTTACAAGCTTAATGAGTTATTTGATTAGAAACTTTGTTATATATATATATAATTTTTTTGATAAAGGTCTTGAATATATTATTTACATTTGAGTGAGTGTGTTGTATAATGGCGACTCTTAATGGAAGAAATTGGCTGCTTAATATTAAAAGATGGAGTCTCATGTCTTGAAAAAACTGTATTTATGTGATTATTAAATTGTGTGATTATTAAAGTCTAATATAATAATTTTATTGATACTGTTAGTAGATTTGAGATTCAAAAGAAGTTAAAAAAGGTAAGTAATTTTTATTTAAAATTATAATATATATATATATATAAACTTAAAATAATTTTTATTTAAAATTATAATATATATATATATATAAACTTAAAATGCTTTTGCAACATAATTTGAGATGGAAAGGTGAATTCATGGCATTAATTTAATCAGATAAGACATATTTAGCAGTAAAGTTGCCATATTTATTACTATTTTAATTATCTATATCATTAAAAAAATACTTTGTTATTTTTAAAAGTGAATATATATATAATTTGTGATAACCTATTTTTAATCTTTCACAAACACAGAAATATATTATTTTTTTAAAAAACAATATATCACAGTGGAAAAAACATAAATTTCTAATAAAATTCTAAAACAAAAGTGCGCAGATTAACATCATCTTAACATCTGTATATAGAGTCTAAACTTCCCATACAGTAGCGCCACTCAGTGCAAGCCATCAATGGATGCACAAACATTCTTGCATCCATTGATTACTCTGGCTTGCACAGAGTGGCGCTACTGCATGAAGAGTTTAGCCTCTGCGTAAACAGCTTGTGTAAGCATAAAGAATGGTGATCAAGTGATGTTTCATGGTTTAACATCAGTACATGCTACCATAAAAAGTTTTTTCCAAAATATTTTATGTTATAATGTATAATGATTTTTTGCAAATTTAATAGATGTTCAATTCTTTACTACCAATAGTAACCATTTCAGTTTGGGTATGTTACATGGTAAGATCAGACCATTGAAGCTTGCATAAAAAATTTCAAATCAAGATTTATTTGAGAAAGAAATAGAGAATGCATCATAATATAATTACTACTGTTTTCTAAAAAATATTCTATCAAAACATTAAAAATGAATGAGTGTTAAAACAACGCAATCCTCAAGTTAAAACCAATTGAACATCACATGACTTGATCACATGACATAAGTTAGTGATATGCTAGTGAATTGTTAAATGATAGTCAATCAGATCTTTCTAGAAATTTTATTTTTATTTAAAAAGTTTTTAAAGCAGTTTTTTTTATTTATAAAGTGCAAAATGTGCAAAAATTTAGATTTAAGTAATAAATAGATTATAAGTATATATTTAGATAGACTGGTAAAGAATATTTAAAATCAACATTCCTCCTTTTTCTTTTCAAAACTTGTTTTATTCCAAACCATAATTTTATTTCTATTCCATACAATGTTTCAACTACATTCTGTAGTCATTATCAAGTTTCTTTAAAAAAACAAAAAAAAACAATAATAATAAATAAATAAATAAAAAACAAAAATAATAACACAAATAAATAAAATATTAATACATCACAAATATATATAATATTCAAAATAAAACCACAATATTATTATCATCTACAAATATAATTATTTACCTCCTTCCCTATATTAAATTATTTCTTTTAAAATACCTTTATAATTTAATACTCTTCTTATATAAATTTATTATCTATTCTCTAAATCTTTACCCATTAACATTCTTTTAATACCCCCTCCCCTCTTTTTTTAAAATATATTATTCCTATATTATCTTATTTTTTATCTTTATTTATTAACATTCTATTTAATACTGGTTTATACTGATCAATATATGCTTCCTCTTTTTTATTCTCTCTTTAAATTTTTTAACACATTCTAATGGCCTTATATCAAAATTTTCATGCTTAAATTCCTTTTTATGAATATATATAGCAGATTTTTTATCATATAAATGCTGCCTTAATCTAGACTTTAATTTATTCTTATTTGTTCCTATATAAGTCATATTTACATTACTTTTATAACAATCCATACATTTAATTCTATATACTGTAAATATAATTAAATGTATATATAATTAAATGTATGGATTGTTATAAAAGTAATGTAAATATGACTTATATAGGAACAAATAAGAATAAATTAAAGTCTAGATTAAGGCAGCATTTATATGATAAAAAATCTGCTATATATATTTATAAAAAGGAATTTAAGCATGAAAATATTGATATAAGGCCATTAGAATGTGTTAAAAAAATTAAAGAGAGAATAAAAAAAAGGAAACATATATTGATCAGTATAAACCAGTATTAAATAGAATGTTAATAAATAAAGATAAAAAATAAGATAATATAGGAATAATATATTTTAAAAAAAGGGGGGAGGGGGTATTAAAAGAATGTTAATGGGTAAAGATTTAGAGAATAGATAATAAATTTATATAAGAAGAGTATTAAATTATAAAGGTATTTTAAAAGAAATAATTTAATATAGGGAAGGAGGTAAATAATTATATTTGTAGATGATAATAATATTGTGGTTTTATTTTGAATATTATATATATTTGTGATGTATTAATATTTTATTTATTTGTGTTATTATTTTTGTTTTTTATTTATTTATTTATTTTTTTATTATTATTATTGTTTTTTTTTTTTTTTAAGGAAACTTGATAATGACTACAGAATGTAGTTGAAACGTTGTATGGAAGGGAAATAAAATTATAGTTTGAAATAAAACAAGTTTTAAAAAGAAAAAGGAGGAATGTTGATTTTATATATTTATTATCATGGAGCTATAACTTAAAAAGAAGTGAAAAGTTGTGTATATAATTATATTGGTAAAGAACTACAATAAATGAAAATTTCTAGATTGATTTTCAATCATCACTTCTAGCTTGAAAATCACATGATTTCCTAAGCAATGAAATATTTAAGTTGTTCTGTCATTTTAGCATAGTAGTAATATCACAAACTTGAAAGGTAAAGGTTCCTGGATTAAAACTCAATCTGTCATTTCTGGTAACTGAACATCACATGACCTCCTGAGTAACAAAATAATATTTGATTAATTTTTCTTTTGTATTTTAGCACATTGTTGTAAATGATAGACTAAAGAGATAAAGGTTTCTGGATAGAAGCATAACTTGTCATTTTTCAAACTTCAATACCACATGATCTCCTAATGAAGAAACTATTTGATTATTTTGTTCTGTACATTTTAGTACATCAGTAGAATGTCAGACCTGGGAACTAAAGATTTTTGAATTGAAGCTTGAGATTGTTGAATATTATATGAACTTCTGAACAATGTAATCATGTAGTTGTTTTTGAAGATATCAACATCATCAACCATTATCAATCCACTGCAGGATGAAGGTCTCTCCAAGTTCAGTCCATCTTCTCTGATCTTTAGCTTCACTTCTCCACATCACCTCTGCACACTTTCTTATTTCATCCATCCATCTCACATGTGGTCTCTTTCTGGGTCTTTTACAATCTTTTTGACGATCTATAGATAGGTAAATGGTAGATGAAAAAATAGGTGGATGAAAAATGGATAGATAGATGTGTAAATGGATTATTGATCTTTGTCTGGCTAGATAGATAGATAAATAGGCCCTTCAGAAAAATTGATAGATATAGATCTACAGATATATAAATAGACAGACAGATAGATGGATAGACAGACAGTCAGTCAGATAGATAAATATATATACAAATAGATAGGCAACCAGACAGATAGATAAATATAGATAAATGGCTGCATGTATAGATAGATAAATAGTCAGATAGATAAATATATAGAAAGATGGCTGGATATATAGATGGATAGATAGATAGATAAATCATGGGTGGGTAGATTGATAGATGGATAGATAGATAAATAGTTAAAAGAAGAGTGTAATAATTTAAACACAATAAACCTAGTTTAACTCTCATAGTTATTGGATATTCTACAAACGTTTTCATTTATGTCGAAATGTAATTATTTCTAAAAATCGGAAAATATTTTTATCTCCCATTTATTGTAGGATTTATAGTTTGATACAGAGAGTAAGATTCGTTTAGTCTCCAAGGTGTCAAAATATCAAAAATAATAGCAGCAAAAGAGATAACTTTGAAGGAAGACAATGAGGTAGAAAAAAAGTTGTCAGAGAAATGCTCGGTTTCTTAGTATAACGGACTACGAAAATAAGTAATAGAAATGTCAAGATAAGATAAATGAAATGTTAAAAAAGAAAACTTCGTTTTATTAAAAGTGACAGAAATTTTGTAGATCAACACATTTAAAATAAATAACAAATGTGTTATAGGTATAAAAGTCATTTATTATTTGCTTCAAATGCCATAAATTCTCAAAGTTTGGATGATAAACAACCAAAGTTTCTTAAATTCTTAGCGTTAGCTTGATAATGGTTAGTTAAGATTGCAAGTTGTCATAAAAGAATTTTGTGATATTTTAGGTGTTATACCACATACTGATTGTTAATAATATGATTTACCCAGAATGCTTTGCCACAGTAGCAGAAAAATAGACACTGGAGCTCAAGGTTCTCATGGATCACAGTCCAGCTCTATGACTTCTGATGAGGAACTCCTGAATAATAAACCATTCAATTACTATATTCTTCTGATCTCCCAGCATGCTTTACTGCAGTTGTAGAGTAGCAGACTCTGAAGCTCAAGGTCCATGGATTGCAGCTCGGCTTGTCACATCTTTTCCCAGTATTCTTTGCTTCAGTGGTAACCAGCTTTTCACATTTGTTCCCAGCATGTTCCCAGCTTTCAACATCTGTTCCCAGCATGTTTTGCTGCAGTGTAGTGGCAGACTCTAGAGCTCAAGGTCAATGCATAACAGCTCAGCTCTTTACATCGGTTCCCAGCATGCTGCAGTGGTAAAGTGGCACACTCTGGAGGTCAAAGTCCACGGATTGCAGCCCAGCTTTTCATATTTGTCCCAGCATGCTTTGCAGCAGTGGTAGAGTGGCAGACTTTGGAACGTGAGATCCATGGATTGCAGCCCAGCTTTTCACATCTGTTCCCAGCATGCTTTGCTGCAGTGATTAAATGGCAGACTCTGGAGTTCAAGGTTCATAGATCACAGGCCAGCTTTATCACTTCTGGTTCTGGGACTTTTTATGAATTCTCGAATAATAAACCATTCAGTTATTGTATGTCTCTGAGTTCCCATCATGCTTTGGTGCAGTGGTGGAATGACAGACTCTGAACCTCAAAGTCTGTAGCTCTCAGACCAGTTCTGTTAGATTCTTGAATTTCTTATGAATTCTGGAGCAATATATCATTCATTTCTTAATTTATTAATAATATGATCATGTAATATTTCAATGCCCATGAGGGATGTTGAGAAAATGAAAACTGATTTGATAATTATTTTGGGAGATGTGCCGTGATTGAAAGATAGGTTGAGTTATTGCACAGTAACTTCATCCTTGAAGCTATAACTCTATCACAGGGCTAAACCTCGTAGAGGTATCAAATTTTCATTAAACTATTTTATTTTATTTTATTAACCAAGAAATATTTCTGAAAGGGTTTTTATTAATTGTGAAGACATTCCAAAAGTTATCAAGATGTTCACCAATTCTTGCACACTCTTCTATCATTATTTACCTCAATCGTTTTTGTAGAAATAATTTAGAATCAAAAAGAAAATATACGTATGTACATGGAAGTTTCTTAAATAATGTGTATAACCCATACTGATTTGTGAATCTAAGACTTGGAACACTTAACATAAAGGTAATACAGGGACTTTAAATACTGGTTGGATATGTTACTAAAAGAGATAATATTTCATTCCAACATCAGCCTTTCAAGCTAATTGAGCATGCGCCTTTGAGAGTGTTAAATAAATGCTCTCCTCTTCAATCCAAGATATAGCATTTATGCAAGAATAAAAAGAATCCCTCTTATTCCTATGACTCAAATTCTTTTATATGAGCAAATCTAAAGAACTTCTGAAGAGAGGGTGAGTAGATTCTCACTTTAAATTACTATTTACGATGTTTTTTGACTGAATGGCGTCGGTGTAATTACTTAGACGTCATTCTTACTGAAACTTAATTATGAGTAAATAAGCAAATATTTTATCTAGCACCATGCTTGCAATTATATTTCATTCCAATATCAGCCTTTCAAGCTAATTGAGCACGGACCTTTGAGAGTGTTAAATAAATGAATACTCTCCTCTTCAATCCAAGATATAGCATTTATGCAGGAATAAAAAGAAACCCTCTATTTCCTACAACTCAAATTCTTTTATATGAGCAAATCTGAAGAACTTCTGAAGAGAGCATGAGTAGATTCTCACTTTACACCGACGTCATTCAGTCAAAAATCATCGTAAATAGTAATTTAAAGTGAGAATCTACTCACGCTCCCTTCAGAAGTTCTTCAGATTTGCTCATATAAAAGAATTTGAGTCATAGGAATAAGAGGGATTCTTTTTATTCCTGCATAAATGCTATATCTTGGATTGAAGAGGAGAGTATTCATTTATTTAACACTCTCAAAGGCGCATGCTCAATTAGCTTGAAAGGCTGATATTGTAATGAAATATAATTGCAAGCACGGCGCTAGATAAAATATTTGCTTAAAAGAGATAATAGTACATGGATGTTTAAAGTGTGGATTCCAAGATTGCAAAAGACCAAGAAAGAGACCACATGTAAGATGTATGAATAAATTAAGGAAATTTGTTAAAATGATGTGATGTGGAGAATCAAAGAAAATGAATTAAATTTGGTAAGAATTTCATTCTGCAGAGGATTGATAGTGGTTGGAAACAATGATCATGATCAAATCTAAAAAAATACCATCCACAGGAAGATTATAATATCTTAGGCACTTAAACTTTATAACTATATATTGCAAAGCTACTATAAATTGTTTTAAGTGTATGGAAATGCATGAAAAATTCCATCAGTGATAGATGATTAAAGATTATTTGTTGGTTTGTGTTCTCTGATTCAGTCATATGATTGTTCTTTCTTTATCTTACCTTTTTCATAATTTTGACTGCAGTATTCTAATTTATTGCTAATTATTTGCGTTGATGAATTAAACTGTATTGGAGATGCATAATATTTCTATTATTATTTTTTTAATGTTCTTTACTACTTTCTACAATGCTTTTTTACAACCAATTCTTAACAGTTTCGATTGCCCCAGCAATCTTCTTCAGAATGTCTACTTTTTCAAATCTTAATATAAATAGAAGTTCTGAAGAAGATCGCTTGGGCAATCAAAACCATCAATAGTGGGTCATATTAAAAAGTAATAAAGAACATAAATGATATTAAAATTATATGGATTTAGCAATACAATAAGTAAGATAAAGTTGTAAATACTTCATAAAGATATTTCATGTAACTATAGAAGGACTCGGAAATAAATGCATTGGATATGGGAAGGGGGACTATCCTATTATGTAAAGTTTAAGAAATGTTTTTTTTTTCATTTTAAGATAACAGACTACATTTTTTAATTAGTTTTTTTACATCAAAATGTTAAACTATATATAACTTTACAAATAAATTATTTTTTTATTAATATATTACAGTATTTAACACAGTAGCAAACTCGCCATATAGCAACTAATTTCTAGAATCATTTAATTTCCTTTACTTATTTGAATTGGAATGACCCTATTCATTTTTAAGTGATTGCTTATTCTTCTATCGCTCATCATTTTTTTTATATTCATTTTCATTACTATCATCTTTCTATATTTATTATGATATTAGGACTGTTTGTTTCTGAACCACATCTTAATTCCATCTTTCTGTTTATGATAAAACAAGAACAGCTCTCTACTATAATTCTATTTACAGTGAGCTTGTGTAATAAATGACTACTAGATGCATTATAACCTGCTCATTACTGATTAATCAAACTTACTGCAGGTGGCACCAGAGTAGAGTTGATGCTCTTATTTTTTTTGATGTATTGCACAAGCTAAAGGATTAATTTATTATTAACATTCCTACCCAAGGGAATAATATACAGACAGTTAACAAAGAACAGGTTATTATAATATATAGGTACTGACATGGGTCATATGTACATAACGGTTCAAGCTAGTTGGCTAGGGTTTAAAACTTTAGCGAGTTTTGCATTTCAGGTTTTTAACTTGAATTGTAAGATGGAATTAAATGTTTTTATTAGCAGCATACCTGCATTACTTCCAGTTTTGAATTTCAGACTTTACTGATAAAGTCAAAAGACTGGTTTGGTGACAAGGAGTTAAATGAATTACCATTTGGGAAGAACTGACTGCTGAAGCTTTCCATAGATGGCACTAGGGTAGAAAGATACTCAAGTTTTATCTTATATTGTGTGAACTAAAAAAACATCTCATTGCATTTTTATTTTTTGACTTTTTTTTGTTTTATCCTTCAGGATTTAAAATGATTACTTGTGATTGGTTAAAATTTATTATGTAAAAGGGAAACATAACCCGAGAACAAAAGAGTAGAAAGAATTTATTTAAGCGCAGTCCATAAAATTTCCAAAAATATGCAGCCATGAGAAACTATTATTCAGTATGTTCTTCAATTATTTAGTATTATATCATCAGCAAATGTAATTGGAAAACTCCAAGAGGATTGGTGGCTGAGAAGTCAGTGACAGCTGCTTTACAAGCAGTTGTCCCGGGTTAGCGCATTCACTTCCTGGCTGATGCTATGACACATGAGAAAAAAAAACCCAAGAAGAAAAAAAAGTTATACGCTAGAGATAATATATGTGATGACTATAGAAACAGTATATAAAATGCATCTATATCTACATATAAAACATCAATGATCCATTATTCTTTTTGATTTTTTTGTGATATAGTCTTTTAATTACTTTTGTAGCAAAGTTTATTTTTTGGAATTTCTTCACATCTGATTGCACTTCAAATGTGTTCTAATCTCAGCCATATCTTCCCAATAAAAAATGTCCAATGTGCTTCTTTAAAATATGGCTTTTAAGATAATTTTTAATATGTAAATATGATCCACATCTCCCATAATAAACCATTCTCAAGTGTCCCATAAAACATTCTTTTAAAGAAATCTTATATTCTTTATTCATTTTGCATATCAAATCCAATGAAGGTCTGATTTTACAGTTATGGATTCTATAAATCACATCCAGAAAATTGAAAAACATATTGATTGGATGTGATAATATTAAGTAAACTTCTGGAAGAGTATTGAGCATAAGTGAATGAATGAATAATACAATCTTCTTCTTCCTCCTTCTTTCTTTATGTATTGATTTCTATATTTACACATGATATCATTTGTAACTTTCTTATACACTTAACAATACTGTTTTTTACACCAAAACTTTACTCTTACAGTTTCGACTGTCCTGCAGTCATCGTCAGAGTAACAATATCCAAATATATAATCATACAATTAATACATTATATTTATATACATAATCAATAGCATACATCTTAGCCTGACCATATAAATAATCATTTTCCATTTTATTATTCTACTCTTAACTAATTTCATTTTCTTATTTATAGTATTTTATTATTAAATTATTCTAAAAGAAATTTATTATAATTTTAAAACTTCAATCTTTAAACTCTATTATTTAATTTACCATTTTATTATTATCTTTTTAATTAGATTTTCTTAATTACTTCTAAATTAAAAAAATAAATAAAAAATATAATAAAATTATAATATAATAAAATATTATAATATTATTATTATTATTTATTATAATATAATAAATGCTTTAGAGCTGCAGAAAATGTTGCAGGAGTTATCAGATGAAAGTAGAAAAGGAGGATTAAAGATAAATGTTAAAAAGACTAATGTAATGTTCAATGGATTTTCTCAAAATATGAAAATAAAGATTGATTATGATGAGTAGGTCAGATTATTAATATAGATGGAAACATAATAGATGAAATTAATCATAGAATTAATCTTTGTTGGAGTGCATTTAGTAAAAATAACTTGATACTAAAAGGAAATATGCCTATGTGTTTAAAAAGAAAGATTTTTAATAAATGGGTTTTACCAGTTCTTACTTATGGATATGAGACTTGGACACTTAATAGAAGAGTAATACAGAGACTTCAGACAACTCAAAAAGTATGAAGAGGTGCATGTTAGGAGTAACAAGAAGAGATCAAAAGTGCAATCTATGGGTAAGAGAACAAACAGGTGTTACTGACCTCATTAAAAAAATTAAAAGACAAGTGAAGTTGGGCTGGACATATTTCTAGAAGAGATATAATAAGTGGATCATTGAAATCTTAAAACTGGTTTCCAAGAGATTGTAAAAGACCCAAAAAGTGACGACATGTGAGATGGATAGATGAAATAAGAAAGTGTGCAGGGGTGATGTGGAGAAGAGAAGCTAAAGATTGGAGAAGATAGATTGAACTTGTATAGACCTTCATCCTGCTGTGTATTGATAATAGTTAATGATGATGATGATGAATAAAATACAATAAAAATAAAGAAACTTTAGAAATAATTAAGAAAATATAATTAAATGGTAAATTAAATAGTAGAGTTTAAAGATTAAAGTTTTATAATTATAATAAAATTGTTTTAGAATAATTTAATAATAAAATAGTATAAATAAGAAAATGAAATTAGTTAAGAGTAAAATAATAAAATGGAAAATGATTATTTATAATGGTCAGGCTAAGATGTATGTTATTGATTATGTATATAAATATAATGTATTAATTGTATGATTATATGTTTGGATATTGTAGCTCTGATGATGACTGCAGGGCAGTCGAAACTGTAAGAGTAAACTTTTGCTGTAAAAATAGTATTGTTAGGTGTATAAGAAAGTTGGAAATGGTATCATATGTAATGAATGAATAACAAAACTAAATGCTAAGGCTTATTGCTCAGGAGTTCCTACGAAGTTCAAGCATCAGAATCGATTCTGGGATCTCCCAGGGATCTCCCAATTCCAAGTCAGAAACTCAACCAATTGCACCAAACCAAACCAAACAAATTATTGGCTAACAGATTTACTAAAAGATAATTTTATAATAATGAACTTGTATATTATATTCAAGAGAGAGAGGCAAATTCTATTTAAACTATAAGGGCTGGCTCAAGGATACCTTATATGGATTCAATATTTATTTATAATAAAAAGCTACAATTAGGCAAACTGCTAATATCTTTCAGAAAAGAAAAGGTTCACTGCTGAGAAAGTTAAAGTATCAGCAAAAAGTTGAATAAATATAGCGATAGACTGATGTGATACATATTGATGTACAATGAAGTCACAAACTCTGCTACGTTTTGTTCCAAGCCCCCCTCAACATATATAGCATATAATAGCTCATGTTTTGTTGACATTTGAACTCAAGACAATGCACAGAATAGTACTTATATATATATAATTGGTTTGCTTCAACATTTTGAATAATGGCCTACCACAACCTAAAGATTTATGAGACTGTTCATATTCCATAACTTCTTTGTAAATTCATTTTTTCCATTGTTCTACAGTGTTTTCCTGTTTATGAATTGAATAGTCATATGGTGAGGGGGGCAGTGCATTAACATCACTATCAACTTACCATATATTTATATATGGGGTACTAATGTTTCATCAACCGATATTCACTTTTCTAGCTGTATCACTAGCATTTTCGACAATAAATGTTTGGCTTGGCTTGCTTTCAATCAGTTATGCTCCGTGCTTTCTGTTGGAAATAACACTCTAGGAAACAATTTTTCCAAATGGATGTCCAGCATATTTAAACCTATTTTCTATATAATTTTTAGATTGTAATTGTTTCATAAAGTCTTGGGACAGTGTACCAAGCTTCTCAATGATTTTTATTGCATTAATCAATGTGATCTATTCCCAAAACAAGACTCCCCCATGAATCATTTCACCTGTTATGCAACAGACTATATATCAACATTTTCTTTATAAACCATTCTTAAAATTACTTCTGGAGCATCATAATACCATATTACAACACATGGAGTCATCATCATGTAGTGCCTGTGATCTGTGGTAGGCTCAAACCTAGGATTTTCAATGTACAATCAGACCTGACTACCATATTGCTTAGTTTAAAATCTATACGAATTATCCCTACTAAGTGTATATGTTTAATGTCACATAACATCTGGGAAAGTAAATAAAGCATATGTTCATGCCCAAATCCATTTGAATAACTTGAGATAAATTTGCATCCATTAATTCCATTACACATCTTAAAAAACTTCTAATGATTTTTGTGGTGTGAACATATTTAATAAAACCAATAATGTTTTTATGATTGACTGGCTTCAACAGTTTGCATTCCTTATATACTCTTTTTATTTGAGCAACATTTTGTAATGGCCAACTCAGATTTTAATGGCTACATTTTGATTTGTTACAGAGTTATAGGAAGCACATATAATTTCACTGAGCTTCTGACCCAATTAGCTTCAGATTTTGGTAACGATCTGAAATAGTGAACATTGTGTCTGCAACTTCAACAATGTAAAACCTATTCCCTTGGTTGTTCATAGTATTATGACAAGAAGGTGAATCTCCTGCACCATATTGTGAGATATCTCAGCCTCCAACAGCCATATGCATCTGTACTTAGAATCTTAACTTTTTTTCAGTAACTGGACATTGGTGACTATTTGATAAGTTAACAGAGGCAAATTTGTTTAAGTTACAAGTAGTTGTATTTCTTGCTATCTTCATTCTTCAAATTTTGGTTTGATCTTATAATTGCAAGTTGTTTAATTTACAATCCTTAAATTATGAAAGCTGAGCTATAGTTAGCATATGAATGTTGAAACAAACCAATTACAAATAGGGTAAAGAGAATAACCTGAATATGCATATGTAATAAATGCTTTATCTGTATAGTACGCATATTCAATTTAAGATTGTAATGTAAACTAAATTTTTAAAAAATAATATTGTTATTAATAATAAATTGAGGAAGCACACACATATATATATTTATAGTACTGTGCATGTGTTCAATACTTCACAATTCTGTTTCATCAAAGTGGTTGTTCTGGACATTTTTTTCTATAATAACTTTTTAAAATTCTAATGAAAGCATAATGGCAGCTTTGTTATCTGCAAGCAATGCGTCACCAATTATTTTAATATTTTAAAGAAAACAATGGGTTTGGTATTCACACAACCATTCCCTGTTCACAGCTAGTAGCTTAGAACTGTGTCATCCTATTTCTTAGCTAGATTCTTCATAGAGACTTATAGTTTTGTGACTCAACAGAATATCATCAACTGGAATATTCTTATGATTCATATCATTTAATCCTAGATTTAATTTTTTCTGTTTTACCCCAAAATTATCCTCTACTTTGGTTACAATTTCAGTTACTTCAGAGACATAAAAGATAGTGGTATGAATGTCTGATCGATGACTCATCCTTTACTGATTTATTACTTTTTCTTATTAAGACAATATTTTTTTCTGCATTTAATTAAAGTAGTTTATAACTTTTTTGGGATTTATCACTTACACTGTACTACAATACTTAATAAAAATATGATAGGTACTGTATATATAAATACAATTTATCCAAACCAAACACTTTTTAGCAAAACCCTTTCTTTGTACATATATACATACACACACTTGTGTTTCGACTATCATGCAGTCTTCTTCAGAGCCAATTTACATTAATCTATGTTTTGACTAACCTGCAGTCTTCTTCAAAGCCAATTTACTTTAATCTCTTTAAAAAATGTTTTTAAAAGATTAAAGTAAATTGGCTCTGAAGAAGACTGCAGGACAATTGAAAGATTAAAGTAAATTGGCTCTGAAGAAGACTGCAGGACCGTCGAAACATAGGTGTATGTATATATGTACAAATAAAGAGTTTTGCTAAAGTGTTCAAAGTAGTTTGGATAAATTGTATTTATATAAGATATAGCAAAATAAAGATGAGGGTGATTTGGTACTATATATATATAGTGTAAAACTTTTTGAGGTAAAAAAACAGCAAAGAAGAAAATATTGCTCATGTGCTTTTTAACTATGGTATTGACTGCATTTAAAGTATGAAGAAAACAAATAGATAAATTCACATATGAGAACATTAAATTTATTGAGAAAAATATAGCTGCCATTGTGTCAAGATTCATAAAAGTTAACGTTTGTAAATTTCAGTATTTTTATTATTTGTTTGCTTATGTATATACTTTTTTGTTTGTTTACTTTGTTGTTGTTGTTTTTTTATTAGCATATAATTGAAGTCATATAGCTTGATACACCATAGGTCACAACTTCAATATACTTGTGCTTCATGGGTCAGTTACCCTGAGCAGTTTGGTGAAGTTGGTAGAGTGTCCAAGTTAGGACTGAGAGGTCCCCACAATTGATTCTGGCACTTGCAGTTCTGGTGCTCGATCTCTTTTAGCAGTTCTTTTTTTATGGATTAGTTTCTTCAGTCATTGCAAAGTTAATATTTAGTTTTTGTTGCCTTTCCATTTTTTCATCTGGAATTAGAATACGAGTAATTATTTATAAATGTGTGCTAATGATAATGATCACATGCTTAAACCAGCAAAACTAGTATTATTTTAAAAAAAAAAACTTTATAATTCCATTAATCGGAATGCTATTAAACAAGGCAAAACTCACTCCATACAGTAGTGCCACCCTGTGCCAACCAGAGTAATCAATGGATGCCAGAAGGCTTGTGCATAAAATCCCTATCTAGTGCCTACTCATCCAATATCCCCAGACTAGTTTCTGGCTTGTGGCCTTCATCAGTGAGGAGCCTTGGATCTGAGAGCACTGCACCTAGATCTTAGGGTCATGTGATGTTCAGTGGCTTAATCAAAATGCTATAGACGAATGTCAGTACTTATATCATATATTCAGAGAAAACATTGTAAATATTAAATGCAGTCTAATAATTCTAGATGGTGAACATACAGCATAAAACAATTAATTATGATAAGAGTTCTTAGTATCAATACTGCATTAAAGTTATATTTAACATTTTTCAATGTTTTCTCTCACTGTACTATGTTAGTATAGCCTTTGAAGTAATAATTTTTAAATGTTTTAATATTTTCTGCCTGTATTTCTCCACAATACATTGTAAAGAGGTTGTAACTCCAAAAAAAAGAGATGATTAAAGTTTATATCATGACTGTAACTAAATGAAGTGAAATCCTTTTAAAAAGAGCAAGCCAAAAAATAAATAAATAAATACAAGTAACTCCCATGTAACACAGCATTACGATAACACAGTTTCACTCTAATGTAGTTCAAAAATTAGAGAAAACCCTCCTATAACATAGCATTCAATCAAGGTTTGACAATTAGGGAAATTCCTGAATAACAATGGATGTTATGAGAGTTCTAAGAGCAAGAACTATCATCTCTGTCAATATTTGTCAATCAAATGTGTATAAAAATGCTTGTTTCATGATGATAAGTAGTGATGATGATGAAAACATTATGTAGAATTAATATGTAATACTTTTGATTAATTATTGTTTTAATAAATATATTTCTCTAATCACATGATCACAATTTCCTATGCTTACACAAGTTGTTTATAGCTGTATGTGATGTGATGTGATGCACTGTGACTTCTCCTTAAACGGAGTCAGGAATTTTTCAGCAACTATGCCCAGAGAAACCTGTTAGCCACTTTATCTTCCATTCCCCACTCTAAATTTTCCCATATTCTACTCCATCCCATACCGTAGCACCACTCAGTGCAATCAATAGTAATCAATGGATTCAGGAAGGTTTGTGAATTAAATCTCTATTAAGTCCCTGCTTACCCAATATCCCAAGTCTAGTTTCTAGCTTGTGGTTCTCAACAATGAGGTCATCTTGAGATCCTAGTTTATAGTTAACTAAATAGATAAAAGGTGGCTGATGGAGGGGTGGATTAGATCCTAAGATCTAGGAGCAGTGCTCTCAGAACCAAAGCTCCTCACTGATGAAAACCACAAGCCAGAAACTAGTCTGGGGATATTGGATGAGTAGGCACTAGGTAGGAATTTTATGTACAAACCTTCCTGCATCCATTGTTACTAATGCTTGCTCAGGGTAGCATTACTGTATGAAGAGTTTTCTAAGAAAAATCTAGATATAAAAGGCCATAGAGTGGACAGAGATGATATTGTGGAAATGGGATAGAGCAGGATAGAGAAGAATATGGGGAAAACTAAAATCACTTATTGGGGAAATGGGAAGGAAAGGTAAGGTAGCCAATAAGTTTCTCCGCGCATAGTGGCTGAGAGATTCCTGACTTCGATAAAGGAGAAGCCATTGCGCATCGCATCGCACCACACTACATACTGTATTTCTCTTAGTTATAAAATGCAAATAGTATATATTTTTTAAACTTTTGGAGCCTAATCCTGTTTTTTGTACTCGTTCTTCATTTATTCTAACATGAATTTGCATAACACGACAGTTTTTAGGAACTTAATACGAGTCATACAAAGGTTACCTGTAAATAAATAAGAGTCTATATGAAATTTGATCACCAGAAATAACAAAGCTAGAGCTGTGACCTATGAACCTTGACTTTCCGCTATCCCACCACTGTCTAAATCTCATAGGGAGGAGAAATCTGTAAGCAACTGTCACTAGTACAGATTAATAATTATTATTAATTCGTCAAAGTATTTTACAGCTTAGATCCTGGCCCTGATTTCAGGCAAAGACCTTAAAACACAGATTTTTCTATATGAAAGTATATATATATGTAGTTATTAGTGAGATTTTATATGATCATTTATGGCTTCACTACTTTATAATACAAAATCAAAGAATAAAATTAGTTTAGCATGAACTTAATGACTAGGTTAGAAATCTGTGCTGAATTTTAATTTTTATAATTATCAGCCATTATGAGAACTGCTTTAAATCTGTCTACGCACTGCCTTAGGAATTCTGCGTCATTAATTTTTAATAAAGAAGAAAATTCTGATAAAACAAATCGATATAGAATATTGGAATTTTCATTTGCTATTTTTAATTTCTCATACAGAACCTTAATACAAAGTGAGATTTTTTCTTCTTCTGAAGACAAAAATAGTTTTAAAAAAACTTAGTTATAAAATAAGAACGAACGCTGATACTATATAAACTAAAAGAATTTGCAAACTTATTGTTTAAAATTACGAATTCTGAACACGACTTTTCTCATTTTTAAAATTATAAATCGCAAAAAACAAAATCTCGACGTATATTGTAATAAATTCTTTTGTCAAAACAATTTTAGTTTGAAAATCATATCATGTCAATTTAAAATCCATCTTATAAAATTTTGACATTCAGAAAATATTTTTCTAATTATTCTTTGTTTCTTCAGTCGATAAAATGTTCCCTGCAGGAAAAAAGTCTTTCCATCAGATCTTCATAATGGGACGGTATCGCAATTGATCGATGCGTTGCTTAGGGGATCATACGATGTTAAAGCATGGGAAGTGAAGAGACAGTCAATGCACCGTCAATTTTTAGTTCTTGGATATATCATTCTATCACTGTGGTTTGAATAATTTTCTATTCTTAAATAGTTCTCTGCAGGCCAAAAGCCTTTTCAACAGACCACCATAATAGAACAACAATGTAATCAAACAATTTCATCATATGCCCTATTTCACATAATGCTTATGCAATGTAATTCAATAAAACTTTTTTTTTTCTCACTACGATTTCACTATCTAGTATAAGCTTTAGTAATCAGTAATGCTTAGTAAATCCTTATCTAATACTGTCCTATCCAATATACCCAGATTTCATGAATGTTGGTGAAGATAGTATTTTAGTTGTATTTATATATTGGACTATTTCCATCATCTAGTATTGAGTATAGAATGTCTTTAGAAATTTTCAAAGTAGATTCAACTGTTAGGAATAGCAACACTAGATGATGGAAATAGTACACTATATAAATATATACCCAGATTTGTTCCTCACTTATGGCTTTCATCTGTGAGGAACTTTGGATCTTGAAAAAAATGCTACTGGACCCTAGGATCTAATGTTATTTCCAGCTCCTATCATTTACCTCTATGTTATATTATTGAGTTATCAGCCAAAACTAAAATCATATAAATGTTTTCCAGCTAAGCCAACTTGATTGTACAGTCATATAGATCTGAACTCAGTTCAGTATCCATAATGGCATTCTTACTTTTTTAATAACTAAGTGTTAATGAAACTCATCATCAGATTTAGCACCGCTCATGGTCATTTTGTTTATCAATATTATAAATAGAATTTAACCTTTGAGCAATATGATCAAATACAACCTCTTAGGTAATTAACTGTCAAATCTATGGATACAATGGTATAATAGAAGAACTTAATAAAACCATTAGTGAAATGCCTCTGTTGGTATCTGTGCTAAACAAATGAACAAATGTTCCGATCTTTAAGGGTAATAAAAAAGAGTCTAAAATTTTGGGCAGTGGCTATAGTAGCTTGCTGGTGAGTAAAAGATACACGAACCACTTCCTGACTGATAAATACAAAAAAAGGATAAACCATTTTGGTGCTTATATATTATTTTACTCCAAGTTTTACTCAAGCTTACATATAGCTTTAGAGTAAGGTAGATAGAATTGCTTTTAGAAGTATATGAATAAACATAAAAAAGAAAGTCATATGATGTTAATATTAATCTTCTTAATCAAAGATTAAAAGGAGCTTAAAACTGATGACTTTAAAATGCATAAAAACGCATCTGGTGTCAGATTTATACAATCATTCAAGTGAATTAGATTGGTTTAAAAACCTTAATACAAAAAAAAAATAAAAAATAAAATATGGCTGCTACCAAGAAGGCTAAGGAATAGCTTAAAAATAACTGCTCCTGCAATCTAATAAATCGTGTGATATGTTATGTATTAACTCTTCTATCTGAAGGAATGAAGGATCATAAAATAGGCATAAATGTAAAGCCACTAAAATACATAGAAACTGAGTTAGTACTAGCTTTATATGACATAAAAATAACCTTCAATTTTAGAGCCATCTAGTGTCAACTTGCATAACCTGGAAATTGTATATAAAATTCCTATCCTTTGGCTTTATCAGCATCAGTTGGTTTCTGGATTTGCCTTTATTAATGAGGACTGGGTTATGAAATTGGATGGAATAAAGACATGCATCCAACAGCCACCCTTAGGTTTATCCCACAAACTAAAAATTTGAAATTCAAACAAGTTTTTATCAACCTGTTCGAACTATTATACAGATATAAAACTCCTTCATTTACTGTTTTTGGCTTAAACAGTAAAATGGAGTTAAAAGTAGATTTCTGGTTACCACATTTAAATCACAGGTTTTATTGATAAAGATAAAGGCTCACAAAGTATTATGAGGATTAGAATTTAAAGACTAATAAGGTATCTGATGATGTCTACACTTAATGGTGCTGAGATGGTGAACTTCTCTTGTCATGCTGGGAGTTTGATGATTTGATACTATTATTACAGATCTATAGAATTAAGAAAGAAATTTGATGACT
The DNA here is from genome assembly GCA_028023455.1 of Epiperipatus broadwayi. Taxonomy (NCBI): domain Eukaryota; kingdom Metazoa; phylum Onychophora; class Udeonychophora; order Euonychophora; family Peripatidae; genus Epiperipatus; species Epiperipatus broadwayi. Next base: position 2,466,611 of record JAQFVV010000045.1, read on the forward strand.
TTATATACAGCTGATAATTAATTATTCAAGTTTACACTAGATGGCACTAAAGTGAAGGACTGCTCTGATAAAGACTATGTCAGTATACTTATACAAGAGATGGGATGACTATTAGGAGAATTGTTGAGTGTTATAGTGGCAAGGAATGGGATAGAAGAATTGATGCACTAATAAAGAATAGGGGATTGGAGAAATAGAGAACTAGTATGTAGAGTAAAAAAGAATTTAAATATATATAAAAATAAACAGAATATTGGGTGTGTGTTAATTTATGATAATAGCAAGGAAAGTAGTTTACTGTTTAAGGATTGAAGATGATCATTAGCGACAAAAGAATATACACATAAATGGAGAAATGTGGGCGATTTAGTCTGCAAATTATGTAAAGAAGACATAGAAAATATTAGGCATCTGTTAATTGAATGTAAATGCTTACAAGCAAAAATGGTACAAATAATGAAATTGTGGGAGAAGAGAAAGTGGGTTCTTGGTTTTATATGTGGGTTTGGAAAAAAATAAGAGAGATTTAGATATAAAGTCCATAGAGCACAGATATAATACTGTGGAAACGAGATGGAGCAAGATAGAGAAGAATATGGAAAAAAAACATGGTGGGGAATGAAAAGAGAAGGGAAGGTAACTAACAGGTTTCTCTGTGTGTGGTGGCTGAGAGATTCCTGACTCTAAGAAAAGAGAAGCCATAGTGCATCACTTCACATGCCTCCCATATTGTTTAAAATGGAAGTTTGGTAATTTATTATTAGTCATCTACATAACTATATAAGAAAATTATATTAAGATTCAATTTCAAGCTATTGATTTAAATAATATAAAAAAATAAAATATGGGTGCTAGATGCATAGAACTAGTCTATGGATGTGAATTTTGTAGCACTGTATTATCTGGTTTCCATTAATAAATAAATAGTTCCTGAGTAAACTAAAGAAAAGCATACAAGTAAACTGAAAAAACCATGATGTTGTTGTTGATATCTTCTAATTGGTTTATCATCACTTTCATTCATTTAAATCATATGATGTTAGACAATATAAGATTAATTTTATGATGAAAATATTGCTGGATAATTAATTGATGCTGAGTCGTATCTGGATAAAGACAACTTGAGCAAAACAAAATTAATAAATCGCTTCAAAGAATATAAAACTCTAATGGAAATTATTAGCAATAAGTAAGAAATGAAGATAGAAAACATACTGCTTATTGCCAGTGAATTTGCCTACTTAAAAATAATTAGATATCCAATTACTGACCAATAATAGATAGTTAACTAAGTTGATTCTGACATCGCTATTTGAAAGATCTTACGAATCCTTGAGAAATTCTTGATTATTTAAAAATAGATGAGTAATGATTTCTTCATCATTCTTTTGTAAGTGTCCATTAGTGAAGCCTTTCGTATGCAATAGTTAATGTGAAATTCCTGTTCATAAACATGGCATGCTAGTGTTGCAATAAAAAAAAACAACATTAAATTTTGATATGTTATAAAGTCCAAAAATAAAACAACTTTTTATGACTTAGGTGCACTGCATATATATGAAACCTCAAACTCCCTTAATACACACACACAGTCATTCGTATATTTATAGAGTCAGAGAAAAAAAGCAGTAAGAAATAGTAGTGAAAAATACTTAACTTGCTCATTACAACAGTAATAGTTCTTCTGTGCCACTCACTATTGTTTATCTAAGAAGCCATAAAATATATTAATTCTTAGAAGAGAGACCGTGGCATTCTCTTTTAAGAACAAACCGTTAATACTTGGCTTTTAAATTAAATCAAAATTAATTTTGCCTTGTGCTGAGTTATTTTTACATTTTTTAAATAAAAGAAGGGGGGAGGGGGAGTGATTTCTTGAGCTAACATATATATAATCAATTATTAATACGATTTTTCATTATTGGTTTATTCTTTTGAGAAACGAAGTCCTTATCAAACATATTGGAAAGGTACAAAGTAGAGTATTGATAGCAAAAACATTATTAAAAAGAAAAATATAAAATAACACCCCACATTATTATTTGCCAATACGTTCTGGATATCTAAGAGGACGTTTTAGTATTAAGAATTTGATTAGAATTCAGGATGTATTAATTTGTACATGCAGTTTGTATGTAAGGTAAAAAAATAATAGAAATATACCTTAATTAAGTCTACTAAAGAGTAGCAATGGTCATTCCAGAGCAATAGGAAAAATATCATAAATATTCACTCTAGCGCATGATGATAATTTGTGCAGCCTATAGCCATGCACAATTGTCATATAAAGACATATTCATACATATATATACTGACGCCAGACATCATTCTAAAATCACTCAAAGCAAATTTTATGAGTTTTATTTGTGAAAATTTGTTGACAATATGAATGCCTTGTGTATCAGAAAGTAAAAACATTTTCTTTTACATCAATATATTAGAAACATTATAGAAGTCTATGTGGACCACAGTTAGAAAAAAAAAACCTATCTGTTCTAGTTGAAGAATACTTGGTCACTTATTGATTAAATATTGGATAGTTGGCTGGACTGGCAATGATCTGGCTATATATAACAAAATCTTGAACTTATTTGGAAAATTTCAACTACCTAAAAAATTCTAAATTTTACTAAGTTTAAACCTTAGAATGCAGCATAAATGATTGACCTGAAATAAAACAGATTTGAAAGTTTACTTGCAACAACTATGACAGATATATGGTTCTAGTTTAAATTTAAAAATACATTCCATATAATTTTTAAAATTAAACAAGTGACCACCTCAGTACCTTTCTAAAAATATCTTTATTTTATAAAAATCAGATTAGTTTGCATTTATCTCACATACTATATATTTTATGCCCCCCTCCCTTTTGATTTAGCAGTATCTCATACTGCTTGTAGTCTAAACAGCTGTAAATTTTCTCTATCTTTTGCAAATGATTGCTGTTTTTTATATTTTTAAAGCAATTATTATAATACTTATTGTAACTAATGCTTATAAAGAGCAAATTTATTTTATTATAATAATTGATTGAAAGAAAGCAATCAACTAAATCTGGATAAACAGACTTAATTTTATTTTTCCATTTTTAAAATTTTCTTTCTATATATTTTAAATTTTTTTATACAAATAGTTAAATATTTATTGTAAATAATGTTTATAATAAAAAAATCAGATTTGAAATGATATTTATATAAAACAAACACTTTTCATAGGAGTGATATAAGACACTGCTTGTACAATTCACATTGCTATGCTGTGTTGTAACCATTGTTAGTTTACATACCCAAAATGCCATTTGTCCAAATGTTAACAATGTAGCAATTTAAATGTAATATCCACTAACTATAAATCTATATAAATGTTATAAAAGTTATTAAAAGCAAGTTCTTTAAGCCTTTTGTGAAAATGTTTGGATTTTTTATTTATAATTATCTAACAAAATGATGAATCAATTATTAAAAGGAAGTTTGTAAGTGGATTTCTCTGTTTAGAATAGAACATTATGGCTTATAAAAAATATTTATTTATGAATGGTGGGTACTTAATGTTTTGAATCAGTAATAGGGTTAAAGACTCTGTAACTGAAGATCATTAAAATATCTCACAATCACAATTTCCTATACTTACACATTTAGTCACTGCAACATTTTGTTGCACTAAATAGAGTATATAAAAAAGGTATTATAATGACAAATGTATTAATTTTGTCGATGTCTTAAAAGTATATAATTTTCAAAAACAATTAGATAAGTATATACATAATACATATCTATTTATGAATGGTGGGTAATTAATGTTTTGAATCAGTAATAGGGTTACAGATTCTGTAACTGAAGATCATTAAAATATCACATAATCACAATTTCCTATACTTACACATTTAGTCACTGCAACATTTTGTTGCACTAAATAGAGTGTATAAGAAAGGTGTTATAATGACAAATGTATTAATTTTGTCGATGTCTTAAAAGTATATAATTTTCAAAAACAATTAGATAAGTATATACATACTACATATAAATATTAAAAAGTTCTGTGCTATATATATATATTGTAACGGAATATAATATGCCATTACATTATTTTAAAATTAAAATAAAAAGATCATAAATAAAAATTGATTTATTAAAAAGAAAAAAACTTAACTTAAAAACTGAAATTTAAAAACTGTTTAACTTATATATAGATCGCATAGATGGACAACTTTAAAAACTATTTTAAAAAATAAAAGTATTTGAAGGTAATTTTTTTGTAAAAAAGTAAAGATATAAAGATTTTATATTTTTGAAAATAGAAATAATGTTGATTTCTATAATCTTAGAAAATGGAAATGATTGCTTTATTAATTAAATGATTGTTCTAAAGCACACTAGCCCTTGGGGTATTCGAATAATTAAATGGTCAGATAAAAGAATAAAAAGAAATTAAATAGACCAATGCAAGCACGAAAACCACAGCATGGACCGTAAATGAAACATGAGGATTAGTGACATCTTGCTCGAAGATTTGCTGATAAGGGCTAATAAAAATATAAAAACCAAAGGATTATAATTGTTATCTTAGATAGAGCTGACTATTAATATACCGTTATAAGTAGCTGTATTGCAGATTTCACAATGTAGAAATCCGCAATAAATTTAATTTTCTGGACAACCAGCTGAGGCCTCTGGATGACAGTTTCTGACCAAATGCATGGCAAGTAGCAGTTTTATTTCAAAGAAGGACAAACAATCTATAAAAGTGATCATGAAGATGGACCTCTAAATCTGCTCAAACCATAAAGTATGAACTCTTGTGTTTATCAAATAGGAACTTTTCTAAATTTGCAATTAATAGCTGAAAATAAGAACTCTTATCTGACTTAAAGAATAAAAAATCAATTATTAATATTTATTATGCAGATGTTTGAGCAATCATTTCCATTTCTTTTTTTTTGTATGTGTGTTATGTGTTGATTAAAATGTATTTTAATTTAAGTTGGGTGTGGATAGCTATATAGATTTGTTAGGTTTATGTTAGTTTAAGGGATTTTAATTTCAGGCTATTTGTTTCATGGTTAGGTTGATGCTTGTGGAGGGATATATGGGTGTTTATATCAATGTAATGTGAAGCATGTTTAGCATACAGGGCAATGTGCCCACCTGAATGCATAACTCCAAAGAGGCAGTCATATCATTGCAATGGTGCAGATGTATTTTCTGCACCATTGACCCCTTGTAGCTCTGTGGAGGGATTATAAGTCGGCAGAAAGACCACTCTCCCCCATATGTAGCACTCTTTCATTAATTTATATACATGATTCCTTCACCAGACAGATGCCCATTCCTGTTTTGGATGAGGATCATGTCCTTCAAATAATATCATGCTGTCAGATGCACATTCCTGTTAGCGTGGTTTTATGCTAGCACCTTCATATTGCATTGGTTGTGACTATATATCTGGAAGCAGGCGTTGGTTTGGCTATGAACTTTTAGTCTGGGATGGAATGATTTGTTTTGAAAAGTTATTAACTGTGGAATCTATGTAGCATATTTATACTCAACATTATAAAACAAACTTATTAAAATCCATCTGTGCAAATTTATAAAATTTAAATTATAAAGATAAAATAATAAATTTAAAATCATCTTTATTCCTCAATTGTTAAATATTCATATATGCATCAATAAATCTTTTTGTGTGTATTAATTCTGGCAGTAGCTTATTTATTTATTTTATTGGAATTTTTTTTTTCTTGAAATATATTTTAAGAAGTTATATTAAGTTTCTGCTACTTCATGAGCTAGTGACTTGGGCTGATGGTCACAATAAAATATATATAACAATTTTTTTTTAACTTACGTATCTGCCTACTATATAAATTTTCTAGGTTCAAATGGCCTAGTGGCACCCTGTATGGCAGATACGGCAAGACACTGTTCACCCTGACCGTTATAATATATATATATACATATTAAAACATTCTGAATAGTATTTTATTTTTTTGTTAATTATTTTTGTTGATGATTTAATCTGGTTAATGTTTATATTTAGTAAATTGTATCATATGTAACTATACAAATAACAATATTTAATCTACCTTCTCAGTTCTCCACCTGCTGTAAATTTGAGTAATAAATGGGTGCCAGATGGTAGTGGCTAATAAACTCCTATTTAGTGTTAAGAAATTTATATACCCATATTAGTTTTTAACTTACACTTTTATCAGTGAAAGATTTTGGTGATCTATGACACTAATGAATAAAATTCACTGGATAAAGATTTAAAGTTCTACCACCTGATACCTATTAGTTATTCAAGCTTACACTAGGTGGCAGAACTGTAATGGAAAAATATATTTGCTAATTAATAATAAAGTGTAGATAGAGATCATGTGATTTTTGTTTGCCTTATTATACATACATATTAAAAACATCTGCAAGATATAAGTACACACAATTACTTTCATTGATATCTTAATATATATAGATTTTTAAAATTAAATAGTATCATAATATATATATATATTGATGGATTGTTATTATGATAAAGAATAGAAATGAGATCATGTCCATGTAAATATAGATAACCTTTAACCTTTGATGTTGCCATGAAATGATCAATTACTGTTACCTATATATATAAGTAAAATTAGAAGCAAATGATGCAATCTACTAAAAATCTTGGATGTAAATCTGTTAATAAGAGACTAAAATTTTTCCTATCTGGGAACTCTTATAAATAGAATAAACTGTTGTTAAAAATCTGGCAGAAACAGAGCATCTGTAATAAAACATACAATATTCTGAAAAAATAGTAATAATTACTTATTTAACAATATCCTTGCTCTGGCCCAACTAAATATGTTTTAAAAAAGATGCAGTTTATGAAATACTTAATACAGACTTATTTAGTACCAAAGAAGTAGAACTTAATTTTGTAAGTAATTGTATAGTATTTGTTAATATATATATATATATATATATATATATATATATATATATCTCCATTCTTGCTATTAAAAGGTGTGAAGGTTGCCTTGACAGCAGTTAGAGATATTGGTTGCTATATTTACTGTGAATGTTTAGGTGGTTACTGGTTGGAAACTAATTATATATATATATATATATATAATTTATACAGTTTTTTAAAAATTTCTTTAAATTAAATGTTCTTCTAAAGTCTTTATGTAGATAATGGAAGTGATAATTTTATGGTACATGTTAGATCATGGTTGAAAGTTGTGACAAATTTAAGACATTTAAATCTTTCAGTGTTTATTTATAAATAATATAGACTGAGCATTTGTATATATGTATGGAAGATAATCTGGACCAGCTGATGAGCACTGGTTCAGCATGAAATGCAAATATTGGAGGTCATTTATCTTTTTCACATGTGTGGTCATATATATCAGTTGTGTGGAATGGATTGGATAGATATGGAGGTTTGGGGGTCTAGTTTCAGGTTCCTTATATTTACATTAAGTTTAGTATAGGAAAGATACATGTATTTGAATATTGCTGGTCTTGAGTTGGTTATTTAGATCTAGAGTCTAAAATATCCTAGCACCTCTCTGAGGAAAGCCAATAGCTTGAGACCAGTTTGGGAATGGGTATAATTTCTAGATAATTTTTTAAATGCTTTCTCTTGCAGCATTTATGATAAAGCTTGTCAGAGCTATTAACACACTCATTATTTTATTTTATAATTATGAGCTTATCAAGTCAAGTCATGTAATATATGACTTGGATTGTATTTACTATTATAATTTTGATTTTAAATCTTAAGTGATGTTATATTTCTAGAGTTTTCAAACCTATATGGCTATTTAAGTTAGATAGTTGGATTTGGAGACATATAGGTGTCTGAAAATTTCAGATTTTCTACTTAATAATTAAGTGCTGACCTTGAGTTGGTATTTTAGATCTAGTGTCTGAAATACCCTAGTGCCTCACTGAGGACAGCCAATAGCTTGAAATGGGTTGGGGATAATTTCTAGAAAGAGATTTTTAAATGCTTTCTCTTGTGGTATTTATTGACAATATTGTGTTTGAAAAAGATAAGTTGAAAGTAATTAATAAAGAACTCTTTATTATTACATTCTTTCAATCTTACTTTTGTTTGGCAGTAAATAATCTGTTTTCAGAAATAGAAAAAATACTCTAAGAAGTTTTTCAAAAAATTATAAGTGAAAAGTTTATGTAAAGCATTAAATTAGGGAATTTTAAATACTATATACAAATGTGTGTTTGGCATCATTCTTCTATAATTTTACCTAACTTTAATTTAATACTGTTGGGATTTCAAAAACACTATATATATATATATATATTGATGGAAAGAAGTGTTAGGAATAAATCTTTTTCCAGAAAATCTACCAAATGAGTGTGGGTCAGCAAAGTCAGTTCCAAGGATTGGGCACTGAAGGAGACAAGAGGGCCTTGATCCTTTACAATAATATAAAGTTTTATACTATCTGTATATTTTAACTATCCACAGGAAGGCTGGAACTTGGAGGGAAATGTTCTTCTATAATATTATAACACAAGGGCACTAATAGCAAAATATTAATTGAAAGAAAAATCACCATCTTGTTTTAAATACTTTTAGATAAAGGCTTTAACTTTTATCACAAGGGCCAGGAACGTTTATAATAATTTAACGATATCTTTTTTTTGATTATGTGACCAACCAATAATTTATAATTTTTTTCTTGCTTATAAATAAATATTTCAACATTGAAGTTATAAATAGTTTTGATAATGGATATGTCTGTAAAATGTGAACAGTTGAATAAGATGTTTTAAGTTTACATAATAAACTTTTTCGAACTAAAACATATTTTAAAATCATTCTCTGTTATTTTTGATAAAATGTTAATGTATTATTGAAAAAACAAAATTGCTTCTAGCATTAAGTTTGTATTTTGTAATATCTGATAGTCAAACAAATAAGAATAATAAAATGTATATATATTTTTTAAAGTTAAAATTCAAGTTACTTAGAAATGAATATAAAAAATATTAATCATACAGATGTCACACTCAAAAAAATTTCATCATGTAGATCGGAGGGGGGGAGGGTGAGTGAGGGGGAGGAAGGTTAAAATATTGAAAATTTGCATTTATTATGTTTATGTAATAAAATGTATAATTTATTTTCAATTACAATCTAGATATTTCGGTAGTGTGGTATTAGAGCTGCGACATGAAGAATTATAATCGTTTAATCATTAAATCAAAAACATATTTTAAAATCTACATAAAAAAGAAAAACAATTCAACAACAAAAAAAAAATACCAAAGCATTAATGTGAAGAATAGTTAAAATGCGTGTTTAAATCAAATTGAGTGTGTGTTTGCAGGAGCATATTCTGCATAATCTATTTTAATACATTGTACAAGCTTACACCTGCATTTATATATGTAATACATGCGAGATTCGAACTCAGACTTTCACACGACCTACAACTCTCAGTACTATCTCATATTGCTAATTCACCTGATTACACACGTGGTGAAAAGATAAATAATCACCAATATCGTATTTCGTGCTAAACCAGCACTCATCAGCTGGTTCAGATTACCATCTCCACACATATATACAAACAGTACTCACCTTTATATTAAGATAACCAATCTTCATACTTTAATGAGTGCTGGTTTAGCAAGAAATACGGATGTTGGTGATTATTTATCTTTTCAACATGTGTGTGATCAGGTGAGTCAGCAATATAAGATGACATTGAGAGTTGTAAGTTGTGTGAAAGTCTGAGTACGAATCCTGCATATATTACATATATAAATGCAGGTGTAGAGTGGTGGGTGGTGTGAAAGTCTGTGCTCATATACCCTATATATTAAAATAGATTATGCAGAATATGCACGTGCAAACACACACTAAATTTGATTTAAACACGCATTTTAACTATTCTTCACATTAATGCTTTTCGTTTTTTTTTTTTTTTTGTTAAATTGTTTTTTTTTAAATGTCGATTTTAAAATATGTTTTTGATTTAATAACCTAATTAATTTAATGATTAAACGATTATAATTCTTCATGTCGCAACTCTAATACCACAGTACCGACATTTCTTAATCAGATGGTAATCAACCTACACCTGTACTGTTTAATCATATTATTAACTCTACAATGTTATATAGAGTATGCATAAAATTCTCAAATGAAAGTATAAAATAGAAACTTTAAAAAGATAAGAATGGCCAGCTTATCTTTGTACCTAAGTTCAATTATATAGGCCAATCTAAAGCATTTTGGAGTGAGAGATGGTAGCATGATTAAACAGCATGTGTAAATAGCTGATTACTGTTTGATTAAGAATTACTAATAAAACTCCACTGGTAAATGATGTCATCAATTATATTTAATAAAGATATTTTTAAAAAAGAAATATAAAAGTATAAAGCATAAAAAATTTTTTTAAATAATAGAAAGATCGATATTAAATCACTAAAACACCATATGTTCACTATTTTTTATGTTTACACAATCTATGAAAACAGTACCAACTTTGTCCATGCAATAGAGTCACCTCATGCAAATTATTGATTACTAGCATTCATTGATTATTATGGCTTGCACTAGGTGGCAATATTGTACGGAGAAATATGCTGCTGTTTAAACATGGATATTGCTAAAATATACAACCAAACCGATAAATTTAACTTTAGTTGATCAAAATCTTCAATAAGTTGAGTTTGCAAAATGTTTGCAATAATCATTGAAACAATATTGCTATGCTCAAGTAATAAACTTTTCACATCTACACCAACACTGAATTTGGACTTTTATGAATCTCTTAGGTACAATTTATTATCAAATATTATATAACCTTACAAAACACATCATAACCAAATGGCAGCTTAAATATTGTGGATAACATTAGTCATGTAACAAATTTCCAGCTTTCCATCACCTTGAACCTAACCATCTAATACGTATAACAATAATTAATAATAAAGTTTGTTTGTACCTCTCAGATCAGCTGCAATCTTTTCAAGATTAACATATATGTAAAAGTATCTCACATAAATACCTAGATAAAATTAATTTTAGTTCTTATGGCATAAAACTCATAAAGATTATTATTTAAAAACCCAATGCTGCTTAGCTCAGTGATCGAGCAATAAACTTGAGAGCTAAAAGATATTGGATTGAAATTCAAACATTTCTTGTGATCAAACATTGAAATAAAAAATCATTTAATTAATTTTTTAAAAAAAAAAAAAAAATAGTACCACTTTCAGTCTTCCAAATTTATTAAGAATTGTATTTTTTAAATAAATAAATAAATTCTGAAGAAGTCTGCAAGACTTATCAAAAATGCAGTAAAGAAAAAAATTGCATTGAAACATGATTTCTTATGCTTATTTAAACAACTAGATTAAAGCTTCAGTATTAAAAATAGATTGCTGATAAGGGAAAGTTCCTGGTTCAATTTATAAATAAATAAAAAAAATTATCTTGGTTCAAGAGATGAAAATGTTGCTGTAATCCATGATGTTGCCATTTAGACACCGCTCAATATTTTAATTAAATGGCTCTTTAAACATTTTACCACTTTCGTAATGTATGTGGGAAGTTTTAGGTGAGTTAAGATTAAACAGATAATGAATAAATTTATTAATTATGTAAATAATTGAGTGGCTTTATTACTTGAATGATCATAAGAGGTTTGGTTGCTGGAAATGCCGGCATTGACATCAATCTGATGAATGTCAATCTACCATTGAACTAATCTATGCAGGGTAAAAATAATTGAATGGGTTTGTTGCTCGGGAGTTCATACAAAGTTCGATCCCAGAAAGTGCCAGAAGGAAAATCTATCTTAGAACATTATATACTTATCTGATATATTATCACTGCACTAAATCATGACAGGCAATGGTGTGTTAACAAATCTTACAAAAGTGCAAATAAACAGCTTTATTATTGAGACTGAAACACCTAAGCGAACAAGGTAAGAAGTATGACAGGAAGTACGATTGTAAAAAAGATGAAATCGGAAGTCTTCATTGATGGTTAATTGAATTTTACAACAAAATTATTTAAAGTTGGTGTCTGATTATTGTTTAATTATTGCCTTGTGTAGTTTGGCACAGAACTGGGAAGTGGAATGTGCTGTTTTTCAGATCTTGTGCCCCTCTTAGCAACTAACCATTTGACTAAATCATGTGCAGTTTAGTGCAGTGATAAAGTAAAGGATTTGAAAGTTAAATATTTTTTTACTGAAACTCTATCCATAACTTCAGCTACCTAAATGTCACATGACTCCCATGGACTAACCATTTGATTAAAAAATATTTTATTGATAAACAGCAAATTGTTTAGTCTATTATAGACATATATAAACAATTATGTAAATTAATATCTTATAATTACTAAACATTATATGATAATCACTTCCTATGCTTTTGCAAGCTAGAACTAGTCTGGGGATATTAGATGCTTAGGCACTAGATAGGTATTTTATGTACAAACCTTCTCATATCCATTGACTACTCTGGCTTGCATTGGGTAGATCTAATGTATGAATAGTTTTACCTCTGTTTTAACAGCTTGTGAAAGCATACTAATGTGATGTTTAGGGGTTTAATACCATTCCTAACTAGGGGATGATGGTGACTATAGTTATTATAAAAACCAAAATACTCCAAAAATGTGTAGATAATGAACTGGGTTCAGATATTTGTGACTATATAAGCATATGAACTTGTAAACAAAAACAAAACTCTCCATACAGTAGTGCCACCTTGTGCTAACAAGAGTAATCAATGGATACCAGCTTTTGTTTACAACAATTATGTGCTAGGATGAGATGGTGATCATGTGATGTCATATGAACTTGGGTCGAAAACATCCGTTTTTATTTTGGACTCATAGCTTTACAGTTAACTAATAGGTAAAAAATGTCTGCTGGAGGGTTGCATTGGATCCTAAGATCTAGGTGCAGAGCTCTCAGATCCAAGGTTCCTCAATGATGAAAGACACAAACTAGAAACTAGACTGGGGATATTGGATGAGTAGGCACTAGATAGGGATTTTATGCACAAGCCTTCTGGCATCCATTGATTACTCTAGCTTCCACTGGGTGGTGCTCCTGTATGAAGAGTCCCATTGCTTTAACACCTTATAAGGTTATTAATGAGTACATACAATATCTTTTATTGATAAGATAAAAAGTACCATATAGTAATCAAATTCTGAATTGAGAACTAACATCATACAAGTCTCGCAGAAATATAATTTAACTATTATAAAACATTTTAAGTCTTAGTTAAACAGTAAATTAACAGAGGAAGTTTGTTAAACAAACCAGTCAATCAATTCACAGTAATAACATATTCTGTTGACATGAAGCTTTTTGAACAAGCCAATCAACTTTCACAGAACAACTGTTTCATAACATTAATTCTGCTCTTTACAATGACAATGAACTTACTATTAGTATACTAATGTAATATGCAAATCCTTTCCTTGATGTGGTCTTTCTAAATAGTAAGCATTTACATTTATCACGCTTTCACTTCCAGTACTTAAGATTTGCCCATATATAAGCATTTGGGTTGGAAAGAATAAGTGGATTCATTTTATTCTTTCCTAAATACTATATCTTGTGTTGGGAGTGAAAGTATTCATTTATTATTAACACTCGTAAAAAGCGCATGCACAATAGCTTGAAAAGGCTGATCTTTAATGTATAAATAAGGGTTTGTATATCACACTGGAAAATTAGTGGGCTAGATTCTAGCTAATGAGGACACTTGTTATTGTGAAATAATTGTTCTAAAAGGGGCTGATTGGCTGATTATTACAATGTGATGTGAAGGTTTATAGAAGTATGTTACCAGTAAATTAATTGGCTAGTTTGTTTAAAACTTATTAAGAAATAGAGTTTCTCTGCTTGCTGTGATACAATGATGGAATTACCGTCTCTGGGGATCAAGGCACATGGAATGCGCACCCACTGAGGTTCAAACTGTTTATAAACTGCCACGTAATAAATTATTGTATTATTATTTTTATGAAATAGTGTTCTGATTATTTATTAAGCGTACCATAAGTCTGTAACTAGAAAGAGAAAGGCTTTTTAACCCTTTTCACATGCGCCTTAAACTACGTATACAAACGTTTAAAGCGCACGTGAAAAAGGTTAAAAGCCTTTCTATTATGAAATAGTTATCTTATTTATATCCAAACAATGGTTTCTAGTAGAATTCAATCTGCTTAGTTAGAAATTAATTTAAATGGCTTGTTTTTACAGGTAATACGTGAAGTGAAAATTTAAGCTATCAAAATAAATTTGCAAACTGTGAATGAAAGCAAGGTAGAGTGAAATTTTACTTCAGTCCCATTAAATCGGTTTTTTCCAATCATGAAATTTAAAAGCTATTGAAAGAACAGATTTATAACCCAATCATGTTTCTTTAAAACTGAAAAGGTGGATGAGTTCTGCTAGACTGGTTATTTTGAGTGCGGTTCAATTGTGAACAAAACTTAAATAAGTAACACACGTAGGTCCCAAAAGCAATTGACATTTGTTAAAGAAGGATAATGAGAAACTATGAGTGAACGTAATTCATAAAGTCCAATAAAAATTAGAAGTTTAAAACAAGTTCGATAATTGGTTTTCTTTTTTAAAAAAATTGAGTTGAATTTGTGGCATTAATGTAAACCAAAATATATAATTGAACTCGGAGAACGGAGGTAAATACTTATTACAGAGTCGAGAATGTTATAAAACATGCAGTGTTAGTTTACTCCGAAATTATTCTTAAATTGATCAATAATATAAAATGGTCAAGTAATGGAAGGAAATGCTATTATTCACTTTAAAAGGATCCGAAAAAAATCACTCTGAAAATTACCCCTTTTAATTGAACATAAAACACGTTAATGTTTGAATATTTTTTATGATGAAATTTATTGGTGGTGGTTTAGTAAATCAATATATTAATAGGTATGTAACCAAGCAATTACGCAATAATTTGTACTTTTAGTAAAATATTAAACTTATTTATGTTTTTTTCCCTAATACATTAAACTTATAATAATAACACACATACACCAGTATAGAACACAAAATTTCTAGTGATATTTTTTTCTTTATTCTTCTAGCGATGCTGGTCTAATAGTAATTGAACGGATGACTTATTGATCTGAGGTACCTAAAGTGTGATCACTAGCATAAGTATTGACTTTGTCATTAAGGTAACATTCTAAAAAATTAGATTCTGGAGTACTTAATTTAAAGAGATGTTTTGATCAACTAGATTTAAGGATAATGAATTTAAATTGATAATCTAACTGTCTACTTGGATAGAATGTTATATCAAATTCACTATTCTTGAAATCTAAAAGTCACTGGTTTAATCGCCAGACAATATGTTACTAGTCAAATCGGTAACACCTGATCCAGAATATAAAACAATACCAAGTGAAATGTTATGTTTCATACTAACCTGTATGTTATTTTTCATCATTTGTCCAGTTTCTCCAATTTTTAGCCTTTCTTTTTCACATCACCCCAGGAAACTTCCTTATTTCATCTATCTCAGATGAGGTCTCCTTCTATTTCTTTTACAATTTTTCAGGATCCAGTTTAAGATTTTAATTGTCAATTTATTAGCATATCTCCTAGAAATACAGCCAGGCTGAGCTCCATTTAAAATTTATTTAGAGTTAAATATACTTAAAAAGATATAAATAAAATTTGAATTTTTCTAAAAACGTTTAGCATTTAAACTAGATTATGATAATATTCCAATAGATAACTGCAATCAAAATTCCAATCATCACAAAACATCAGATAATTATATAATGATTTACAAATATGTAATGCATAAGAGAGCCAAGTCATGACAAAAAACTGCCAGTAATATTCTTACTTTATTATTTGATCATAAAAGCTCATATATGCCATTAAAAATGAGTTAAAGACAACATTGAATATATATATATATATTATATTGTAACGGGATGGGGGATAGAAAGTGGAAAGAAAAATTTGAACTGGGTGTCATCATTTATCTCAAGTCAATTTTAAATTGAAATATTTACAAAAAATATATTTAAGTAATATAGTATTTTATAAGAGCATGAGATTAGAGAATCTCTGAGAGCATTCAGAGATCAGTCAGTTAACTCAGAAGAGCAACTAAAATATAATTAATCATCAAGTAAGAGTAATTATAAGTAAGTATGAATACTACTCAAAATACCATTCATCATCATGAATGATTCACAATAAAATATAATAAAATCAACAATCCATTTTGTGACTGGATCAGAAATGGGGCTTCTGTAGACCAGGGTAACTATTGGGCCTTTGTCAGCTTGGACAATTATTTAAACGTAACTTAGATGCACCACTTAAATGCTCATCCATCAACATACATAAGAATCAGAAATAAAAACAATAATGCTGGGACATTTAAAACATACAGATCATCATCAATGCTCTGGCCACTTGTAATGTCCAACCATAAACTTAAATTTTTAATAAGGCTAAACTAAAATCAAATATAGTGCATGGGCATTAAAGAGTATTCTCTTTTGTGCCAACCAGGATGATGATGACTGATCATCACTGGATGCCCCAAAAGCACAAAATATGCATCCCCATTTGTACATTCATCCCATGCATGAATCCAGCTCAGAGAACACAAGCTATACTACTGTATATGACCAAGAGATGATGCAAACAATTTTTAAACAATTGAATAAGTTTATTAATAACAATAAAAAATGATATTTAAGGTCTTATAGGTTAAGGGTTCTGATTTTGAATAATACACAATAATAAAGTCATCACACTGTAATTTACAATATTACTATAAAATTCAAGTTATTACGGGTATCTATAAACACATACATATATCCATACACAGATGTGCATTTTATAATATATGATGAAAACGTTTCAATTAAACATAAAATAATTATTAAAAAAATGATTAAATTTTACATATGTGTTATACATGACAAGCATTAGTATTTGCAATATAATTGACAGATATATGCACACATACATGTGCATGTGTGAAATTTCTGAACATATTTAACTTTTTCTATAATAATACATGATTAAGCTTTTAAATTAAATTTTAAATAATACCAATACTTATGCTAGGTTTACTACAACGTGTATATAGAATTGCACAGATTATTAACAAATTTAATTTTGTCAAACAATAAATAACAATACTTTTATAATTAATAATTTCGTTTTGAATATACTAATATTTACTGAGGCTATAACCTCGATAATATGCGTATAAAATGCGATAGTAGGGACCTCTACAGGTGTTTTAACCACAAGCTTACGCTATGGAAGAAAAGAGGGGAACCCTTCTTTATTTCAACCTACTTTCTATTTAAATAGGTGAAGCTTGTGGTTAAAACACCTGTAGAAGTCCCTACTATCACATTTTATACGCATATTATCGAGGTTATAGCCTCAGTAAATATTATTACATAATCAATGTGCATTTAATAAATTTATAATTACAATTTTGAATATACATAAAATTTACATTTATACGTGTGTATCAATATTAAAAAAAAATCAGTTTATCAAATTATATTACAGCTTTCTTTTATTCTTTAAAAAAATATATAGTCCATTTTCCAGAGGTTAGAAAGCTTTTTATTAGGTTACCTCTTAACTAATTATAAATGTCTTTAAACTTAAAAATATAGATTTAAAATGTCTATCAAATGAATTATTGAAAAACAACTCACTTTTATATGCAAGTTTATCTGTGCCCCTCTGCATACAGACACAGCAGCATATGTATAACTACTTCTTTATTCAGCTAATGTTTCCCTTGGGAAAGCTGTTTTTTGGTCAATCCTGGCAATTATCATCATCTGGTAAAAGTATATAGTTCAGCTATGGTTGGCTTTTCCCCTTCTGTAGTCAGTTCCACGTATACTTGGATTTTGTAAGCTTCAGGTCAGCAAGCTGTTTTCCAGAACACTTTTAAGGCTATGAATTACAAAGAATCTTGACCCTTTTCCTCCATGTCAATTCAAACTCCATTATTGAACTGAATAGCAGCTACTTCCTTGCATTCTTGCATCATCATAGCAGTTCTCTATATATTCTACTAGCCATATCTGCAGCTAGCTTTATTGTTGCCATTCTCTGCTACAGTTACCAACTCTTTGCAAAATATTTTGGCTAAATTTTATAGCTAACTCTTCTGCTAACCAAAAATATTAAAGCCAAACTTTGCAGTTGGCCCAGTTGGCCACTGCTTAAGATATTAAAACCAGACTCTTCTGGTTAACTCTTAACAAAACTGTCAGCAAAACTAACTGATATTATTTTATCAGTCTTTTTATAATCTCTGTTGGGTCATGTGATAAAAACATAGTGACTGTTTTCAATCTGTCTAATTCATTTGAAAACAAGCTGGAAATTTCTATCAAAATGTGATATTCATGTTTTTACTTTAATCTTTGGAATTTGACCAAAGGTGTGATAATGCTTTAGAATTTTAATCTACAAAGATTTTTAACTATATAGTAGAAATGCAAACAAGCATTAATTTAAAAAGATATTTTGTACAAGTTTTAATTAAAAGATTTTAAAAATAAATTATTCTTGTTTTTTGTTTTTTTTTTAATTTCAAAATCAGAATTACAAATATTATTTATCAGATCTTTTTAAAAGTTTAATCCATAACAAAATTTTATTTTAAATCAGAGTTATTATTTATTTATTTTTTTATTTCAATGAATGTAGAAAATATCTACTATAATTTTTGTCTGTGTTTATTTCTAGTTTTCCTTTCAACTTAATATATATATATTTATGCACACGCACTATATTATTGTGTGGTTGTAACCCAACTGGTTACAATATATATATATATATTATGGGTTAATGAAAAAATTTGTTTAGCCTCAGAAGAATGCCGAATACTAATAATTGACAGTTTCTTGGCAACAAGGAAAGACTAAAGGTTATCTCTTTATATGGATATGATCTTATTTCTAGTCTATATTTAAATCAATATATATATATATATTAAGTTAAATAATGCTCAAGGCTAAACAGGTTGTAAGTAATCATTAAAACCAGTCAATACTTAGAAAATCCCAATATCAATAATAATCAAAAATTTCAAATTGTTGGTAAAAAGAGGTTTTTTAGACAACAGTTTGAAATTGTTGAGATTGTTATTGATATTGGGATTGTCTAAGTGTTGACTGGATTTAGTGATATATTGACTGGATTTAGTGATATATATATATCACAAAGAAATCAAATCATAAGTCACATGACCTAATTTAACAAGCTTGTATTACAAATGTTATATAATGAGCTTGCAAATATCTTTTAACAAGCTCTTCAGAAATATCCCCAATCTCAAACCAGTTTCTGTTACTTGCTTCCTCAGTGAGGTGCTAGGATATCCAAGCATTAGATTTAAAACACCAGGCCAGACCAGCACTTTATCCAATAAATAACTATTAAGTAGAAAATCTAAAATTTTCAGGCATGCATATGTCTTCCAATCTAGATATCTAATTTGAATAGACATATGGGACTGAACCAAGTTCAGACACACCATATAATAATAGAATTTTAAATCTAATGCTTGAATATCCTAACACCTGACTGAGGAAGCCAGTAGCAAAAACCGATCTGAGGTTGGGAATATTCTGAAGAGCTTGTTAAGAGCTATTTTCAAGCTCATTGTATAACATATATATATATATCAAAATCACCCCAAATCCAAAACTCAATCAAAGTAGCCAAGAAAAAAAATCTACAACAAACCAATGGTTTACTGCAACAAGCAGACTTCTCAAGTATAAAGAATTACAAAACAGCAACATATTTATATTAAACATTACCCACAATTCCATTTACTTCCCATCCACCCTTAATATTAAAAGAACTTTTAAATAAGCTAATTGCTTCAGAATCATAAATTTTTAATAATAAAGATTCTTTAATTCTTTTTTTATTTCATTTCTCTCAAAAAAGACAACCTTAGCTTCCTCAAAATTAATAGTGTGGCCTGTATCGTTTTTATGGACATACAAAGCAGAACTAAGATATTTATTTCTAATCCTACTTTTATGTATTTTTATTCTTTCATTTAAACTCAAACTACTCTGACCTATATAAACCTTTACAAAAACAAGGGATAATATGCATTACACCAGGAATAGTCTTTCTATAAAAAAATTTCTTAGTATTATTTAATAAATTATTCAATGTAATACCCCCTTTCCAAGCAATTTTTTTATTTCCAAACAAATTACTATTTTTGCATACAATTTTATAAGAAGACAATTTAAATGGCAAAAAAATACAATTATATTTTTCTTTATCTTTTACATCATTACAAATATTACTATTAAATAAAATATACTTTTAACAAATTTATCAGAATAGCCAACACTCAAATAATCTTTATAAAATTGACCTTTCTGAAACAAAGCTACCCCACTAGAATTATTTAATTTGTTATTCCTATAGCAATAATTTCTTAAATCAGCTACTTTATGAGATACAGATTGATAATTATCAGTTTTAATTATAGATCTTAATTCTTTAATTTTAACACAATGACTAAATACTAAACAATTAGTCTCTATATTTGTAATCACCAATAGTTCAAAAATTTTTAATTTAACAAAATCTAACCCCCTCCTTCTACCACATATTTTAGAGAAGGATCTAAATAATTAAACTCATTATCTACTCTTTCAATTTATTATTCTCAACTACAAACAAACAATCATACACATAACTAACAAATAACTTTAAAGATAAACAATTTTTTTTAATAATAATTTCCTCTTCCTAATAATTAATGTTATATTATTTCTCCCTTAGTTTGTTCAGTTTACATTAATAGTTTATATTATTTCTCCTTCAGTTTGTTCAGTTTATATAAATAGGTTATATTATTTCTATTTTAGTTTGTTCAGTTTATATTAATAGGTTATATTATTTCTCTTTTAGTTTGTTCAGTTTATATTATTTGGAAGAGAAAATTATTATTAAAAAATGTTTATATTTAAAGTTATTTGTTAGATATGTGGATGATTGTTTGTTTGTAGTTGAGAATGATAAATTGAAGGAGTTGGTAAATGAGTTGCTAATATGTTTTGACCCTTCAAAAAAAAAGGGAAGGAGGGGGTTAGATTTTGTTTAAATAAAATTTTTAGATCTATTGGTGATTAGAAATGTAAAGGCTAATTGTTTGCTATGTAGTCAGTATACTAAAAGTAAAGAGTTAAGATCTATAATTAAACCTGATAGCTATCAATCTGTATCTCATAAAGTAGCTGCTTTAAGAAATTATTGTTATAGAAATAAGAAATTAAATAATTCTAGTGGGGTAGCTTTGTTTCAGAAAGGTCAATTTTATAAAGATTATTTGAGTGTTGGCTACTCTGATAAATTTGTTAAAAGTATTTTATTTAATAGTAATATTTGTAATGATGTAAAGGATAAAGAAAAATATGATTTTATTTCTTTGCCATTTAAATTGTCTTCTTATAAAATTGTATGTAAAAATAGTAATTTGTTTGGAAATAAGAAAATTGCTTGGAAAAGGGATATTACTTTGAATAATTTATTAAATAATACAAAGGAAATTTTTGATAGGAAGACTATTCCTGGTGTAGTGTATATTATCCCTTGTTTTTGTAAGAAGGTTTATATAGGTCAGAGTAGTTTGAGCTTAAATGAAAGAATAAAGGTACATAAAAGTAGGGTTAGAAATAAATATCTTAGTTCTGCTTTGTATGTCCATGAAAAAGATACAGGCCACACTATTAATTTTGATGAAGCTAAGGTTGTCTTTTTTGAGAGAAATGAAATAAAAAGAAAAATTAAAGAATCTTTATTATTAAAAATTTATGATTCTGAAGCAATTAACTTATTTAAAAGTTCTTTTAATATTAAGGGTGGCTGAGAAGTAAATGAAATTGTGGGTAATGTTTAATATAAATATGTTGTTGTTTTGTATTTCTTTCCACTTGAGAAGTCTGCTTGTAGCAGTGAAACCATTGGTTGTGTTGTAGATTTTATTTTCTTGGCTAGTTTGTTTGAGTTTTGGATTTTGGAGTAATTTTGATTATTTATTGACTAGTTTAGCTTTATGTTTTTAATGTTTATATATATAATACAAAACCATAAAACAATGCAATACTAGATAAAAATCCAAATTTTACCAAAATCCTTACTTAATCATGGTTTCATCTACTAAACAAATAAACCTTCTCAAGTGAAAATCAAAATAAAGAAACAATATATATATATATATATATACAAACAAAACTTCCCATAATTCATTTCAAAAAACACCTTCCCTTTATATCAAAAGATGTCTTCATAAGATCTACTTGTTTAGTAGATGAAACCGTGATCGTGTAAGGATTTTGGTAAATTTTGAATTTTTATCTAGTATTGTATTGATTTCTGGTTTTGTATTGTAACAGCGCATATCTGCCTACTTTGTAAATTTTTCTAGGTTCAAATGCCAAGATGGCGTCCTTGTAGAGCAGATACGTTAAGACTCATATCCCTGATCATTATAGTATTTTATTTATTATTAGTACAGTGTTAGGCAGTTTTGAATTTTCTATTTAGGTTTACTATTTAATATATATATATATATATATAAAATTAAACCTTGTGGTACCGTAACAAAACATATCTATGTTATGTGTAGAATGTGAATTTAAATCCAGACAGAATAAAATAAGAATAAATCAGACTTTAATTATGCTTAGAATTTTATTTTAGTAACCAACTTGCAGCTACTTCAATAATGGGTCAATTTTGGTCAATAAATGGGTATCAAGTTATTCTTAGACATAGGGTAAATCAAAGATGGAAAGATGTTTAAATCTTCACCACCTGGCAATTTGAAAAATTGACAAACGATTTCTCCTTTTTTACTATGCCTCTATAGAAAAGAATAATTGCAGAAATGGTTATCATCCCTTTGAATTGACCAAAATCAGGTTTTAATATGATTAAAGACTGATACTTAAATCATTTTTGATTTCTAAAAAAAAAAACGCAGCACAGTTAATAACTGTTAAATATGTGGATACAATTTCAGAATTGGAGAACTTAAATTTATAGTAGTAATGTGTGAACTTATGAAAAGTTGTTTATGTAAACTAATATAATTTTGTAGCTTAGTAATTATATATACATAGTTTTGTTTTGCATGTGGAAAATGATTTGAGGAAAGTAGTATTTTATAAATAGTACAGATAATGTGTTGAATAAGCAATAATTGTGTTAGTATTCACAATTTATGGAAAGTTGGCCATTCACACGGGAACGTTACTGTTGTGTGAGTTTAACAAGATTTAAATATTAATGTTGTATTGCTACTGAAGATGGGAAAGAAACTGTAAGCTGGTTATACCAAAGAAATTATTGTTTAGTTTTATGTAGGCATTTTCAATTTTGTAGAATTATTTTAGTGTATATTTATATCACTTGATACTGAATACATATATATATATATATATGCTTTATCAACACTAACCAAATTGCATTGTTATAAATAAATGATTTAATTATCTTAAAAAATACACACTGCTTGCTAATTGAAATGATTTAGATCATGAGTCTGTGCATGAAACTAAAAAACAACTTTTTTCTAATATATATAATGGTATAATTAACTTCTTGGGAGTCATATGACATTAAAAAATTTAAGTCACATGCAGTGATACTTTGTTATTCCATTTCTGCACTAAACTTGATAGAGCAATTTTGTAAGTTGTACTTTGCTGAAATTTGAATCCAAGTTGCAGGCATGTTAAGTGGAAGTAAATCACTATAGTTAAATGCTGGCTTTGAGTTAGTGTTTTTAGATCTAATGTCTGAACTACCCTAGCACTTCTCTGAGGAGTGCCAGAGCATGAAACCATGGTCAGAGGTTTGGGGGGAGGTCCTGACAGAGATATTTTAAATGCTTTCTCTTGCTAAGCATTTATCACAAAGCTTGTTGAGGAATTGACGACCCCCATTGTTTATAACTTACAAGCTTAAGAGAATAGGGTCATGTGATCTATGACTCTTATTTTGACTATTTATAGTCTCTGCCTTAAGTCTTATGCAATGTTATATTGCTAAAACTACTAATATATGGTATGGCTGAAGATCTCTCAGCCCCATATAGCTATTTGAGTTGGATAGCTGGGTTTGAAGACATGTAGGTGTCTGAAAATTTCAGATTTTCCACTCAATAGATAACTTTTAGTCAAATGCTGGCTTTGGGTTGGTGTTTTTAGATCTAGTGCCTGAACCTATCCTAGCACCTCTCTGAGGGGTGCCAGAGCATGAAACCATGGTCAGAGGTTTGGGGAGGAGTCCTGACAGAGATATTTTAAATACTTTCTCTAGCTAAGCATTTATCACAAAGCTTGTTAAGGAATTGGCAATCCTCATTGTTTATATCACTATATTGTGTGGTCCATGTTATTTTTCTACCCTAAGAAACATAAAAAGCGTGTTATATTTTATCATATATATATGTCAAATATTTTATAATTTATGCCACTTTCTTTAAAGGATACAAGTTATAAAAATACTTGGCATATAGATCAGTGCTTTCCAAATCAGTTTCATAGCGATGCTGCTAATCTAGCTCATAAGATTACAGTGTGCTCTAGGAGCAGCGCAAAATTTTTTTGAGTTGATTTCAGTATAATGTTTCATTTTTTGTAATACCCGTTAATCATACATTTTAACAGATGTCTTTCTATCATATCTCCGAAACTGAGGGCCAGAATTGGAATAGGGGATATATATATGTCAAAGCGTCGGCAGGGAAGCGAACCCCGGAACAACTGCTTATAAAGCAGATGTGCTAACCACTCGGCCACCAACGCATCTGAATTATATTCTTACGCGTCTATCATATTTATTTAACTAAGAAAGGTCAATTATTAAAATAATTTTATATATATATTAAAAATATAATTATAAAATGTAAGAATTTAGCATCCAAAATGATGTAACGTGCCGTTGTTATAATCAGAAATTTTATATTTATCGTAAGGGTTAATAAGCTTCAATAAATAGGCATACATTTGTAGGATATTAAATTTTACAAAAATAGGACGTAAAAGTTGAAGGTTTTTCTCTTGAGATTTTTTTTATTATGACTTCATTATGAAAGCTTCATTTGGTCGGGAGATGCGTAACTTGAGCTTAGAATGGCTTTTTAAAGGAAAAAGGAAATTAAATGCCACGAATGGGCATGAAATTAGTGGTTTTTTTTAAATTTTTCAATAAATTTTTTAAAACTACAAAATTTTAAATAACATTATAATTAAAATAATTAGTTTTTTTTTTTTTTTAAAAACTGACATTTGTTTCAGGAAAAAATAAGGCATAGTCAATCTAAATATTTTATTGGTCATGTTAATTTAATTAACTGACGTCATTAAATGAGTTAAAAGACTGAAATAGAGTTTGGATGGGCACTTTGCTAGAAGAAATGATATTAGATGGACAATTGAAGTATTAAATCGGATTTTCAAGAGATTGTAAAAGACCTAGAAAGAGATAACGAGTGAGATGGATGGCTGAAATAAAAAGGTTTGCTGGTATATTGTGAATAAAAAAGCACAAGGATCGAAAAAACTAGATTAAGCTTGTGGGATTATCCTGCAGTGGATCAGTAATATTTAAAATGGATAAATGATATATCTTAAGTGACGTGTTTAAGAAATAGGGTTAATTGACTCTATTGCAATCAAACAAAAACATTTTCAATTCATCCATTACCAAATCGCTGACATGTGCATGTTAGCTCGGTGTTGAGTATGATTACCTCAAGAGCTAAAGTTTCCTGGACTGACTTCCCAGTTGAATAAAATAAAACTCATCATAATAGAATAAATAGATTTGTTATATTCAGCTTGCGACTTAAATGCTTGAATATCATTTTAAATTTTGTACTTATGATGCTAAAGTTAACTATTTCAATAAATGAAAACGAAAAATAATACAACTCGATATTTTCTGTTTTATACTAACTTATATATTATTAATAATGGTCAAACGTGTTGTAAAAAGTATAATAATATTTGTATTTTTCTATAAACATTTGCCAATTTAATCACATGATGGAAATAGTTCATCATAAACGTTTATACAAACTATATATATATAACAAGACAATTATGTGCTAATATAAGAGATGGTGATCATGTGATATATATATAATGTTAAATAGATCATTTAAACAATAATGCTGTTATAATAAATGAGACACATACCACCAATTCAGCTGATAATACAGTAGTAAGAAAATGGCAGCCACTTTCAAATTGATTCTCTTTATATATTAAAAAGATTGTCCTGGATAACTACAGAAGGAAGTGTGAGAATAAATCAAACTAATTAGAACAATCTTTTTAATATAGAAAAATCTCCAATTTGAAGGTTGTTGCCAATTTTTTTAACACTATATTGTAAGACAACTAGGGACTATGTTTCATTTACAATAATAGCATTACTGTTTAAATGATCTATTTAACTTTATATATTTTGACTTAGTAATTGTTTACATTATATATACATATAACAATAAAAATAATAAATATAACAGAAGTACTTTTGGTTAATTCCTTAACCCTCTTCAACTGAAATTAAATTTAAAAAACAAAATGGAAACAAATGTCATCAACTCAAATCCCATGAATCCCAAATTATAATGTTAGCAGCTTGTCTAGTAATTATATTCACTTTATTTCTATTTATTAAAATTGCCTCCTTAATTTTTTTTTATTATGGTTTCCCTCTTAATAAAGAATCTTAACTCTTTCAATATCAAACAAATTTATAGTTACATGTTCTTTTATGATCCAAGAAAACTGAAGCAGTCATTAAATCATTATTAATTTTACTTTTCACATGCTTGCATAACAATTCATGCTCCTTTAATCTTTTCTCAATACTGCACCTCGATCCACCTATATATGATAACATACATCCACAAAAAATTTGATACACAACATTACTTTTTTGCTTGACAGGTTTTAGAATTATTCACTAATTTATTAATGTTATTTGTAACACAAAATGAAACATTAGACACATCTTTATATATAACCTTAAAAAATTTCATTTGAGCATTTGAAATATATGGAATAGATATCCCTTTTTTATTATCAATATTCAACACCTTTAAATCATTATAACTTTTTAAAAATTGACATAAGGTATTGTTAATCTGTTCAATCTTATAACCAAGTTGAAGGAATTCATTGGCAAATATCTCAATAGTTTTTAATTTATCCCACTGGTAATGACATAATTTTTCATTACTAACTAAAAAAGATCTAAAACTTGCTATCTTATGCATAATTGGTACTTTTGATTTACAATTTATATATCCCCTCTTTTGAAATGGTTTAATTATTAATTTATAACTTAACATACTATTATCTCTTGTAATAATCAAATCCAAATACTTAATACTTTTGTCCTGTTCCTTTTCAATACTCCATTTCAAGCCATTCAAATTATTTAACTCCTCTACAAGTAAATTTAAAGTAATGGTGTTTACACAAAACATCATTCACATATCTTTTGTAAATTTTAATATCTTTAAAAGCACACATATCTATAATTTTATCCTCATATATAGACAAAACAAAATTGCAAACTTGTGCAACAACAGGTAGACTTATAGACCAATCTTTAGACATTTTATAATATCCACATTCAAAAGAAGCAATGATGTTATCATCAAAAATTCTAAAGAACCAATAAAATTCACTTTTGAATGCATGTTCAATTATTTTAGTGGAATCCAGTCTATCCATAGAACCATTCACTTTTATCACATCTGATGAAGTAACATTCATCAATCATATTTTTAATTCTATCTACAAAATTAAAAGATGAAGCAATAGTATTTTTCCCAAATCCTAAAATCTCTTGTAACAGCTAACCAATATATTTAGAACTCTGATTATTATATATATATATATTATATATATATATATATATATATATATATATATATATATATATATATATATATATATATATAAATGACCCATCAATATCAACCATATTCCAGTTTTAGCTTTAAATGACATCACGGACTTTACAAAATCAGTAAGATATGACAAAGCAGTTAAAAATATTATGAGTTTAATTAATTATAAATTTACAAGCGTTCAAATGTAAAATCAAAAGAGAAAAAAGTTTTAGCAAATATTAAAATTACAGCATGACTTGGTAGTTTCGGCTATAAAAGTTTAACGAAACAAACTTTGAAAAATGTTTGAAAAAAGTCAGAAGATAATAATACATTTAGTATTACTTTTCATTTTGTATATTCCAGTTAAAATTTTAATTATAGCAGGAGACCAGACAAAGGCATTGCCATCTTTAAAAGTAGTCCACATAATTTATCGGCATGGACCTAGGGCTCCATTAAGTACTTATCCTACTGATCCAAACCCTGTTAAAAGTTATGAAGATGGATTCCAACATCTTTCTAATCTTGGTAAACAACAAATATATAATAATGGAAAAGTATCTTTGGAATCGTTATTCAAACTTTTTAAGTTCGAAGTATGTTCCAGAAGAAATTTACGTAAGAAGGAGTGAATCTCATCATACAATAACCAGTGCTCTTTGTACTCTAGCTGTAATGTACCCATCTTCTGATGATCAGTTATAAAATCCAGATATAAAGTGGCAGCTTATACCTGTTTATAGTGTTCCTAAAGATTATGACAAGATTTTGACAACCAGTAAATGTAGAAAACATAGAAAACATATTAAAGGATTATCTCAACTGAAAGAATTACAGGATGCTTTGAAACCTAAACAAGAATTTATTCAGTTTCTGCTTCGGCAATCAGGCATCAATACATATGATATGAAGCTCCTCAATCATTTGATTGATGCATTACAATATCAGAATTTTCTTAAAAATAAAATGAAGCAGCCATCTTGGGTAAATACAACTGTGTTAAAATCACAGGTGAAATAGGTGACATTATTTTTAAACGATTTTATGGTGACAATAAAGTTTTACTTGGAGGACCTTTGATATCTCATATTATCAACCAAATGAAGGAATAGACATTGAATCAAAAGTCTTTTGAAGGAAGAAAATTATGGTTGTATTCCACACATGATGAAATATTTGGTCCTGTTTTGGCTATTTTGGATAATTTTCACAATCAAAAAATACCTGTAGGTACTACTTTGATGCTTGAATTACATGAGGTAAATCAAACTTATTTCATTCATATGTTGCTGAGAAACATTTCCAGTGAAGATCCACTAAATATCAAATTATCAAATTGTGACCAGTTATGTCCTTTAGAAAATTTTACTGCCATTGTGAGTGAAGGGTTATCAAGTGTTGCCACAGATTGCAAAGGTGATCCTATTGTATATTTACAAAAAGACAAAGGTAATAAAGAGGAAAATACTTTTTATTACTATCTCAATGTTGTATTTTTATTACTTACAATTATTATTATTATTACTTACTATTATTTATATAAATTCAAATGATATTTATTACAGAAGAATTGTAATGTTTGCATTAATAAATATTTATTTTGTTTAAAACTATGAAGACATATAGCGCAGGAAGGATATATCTTATAGTACGCATTATTACTTATGGTCTTATTCTTAGCTTTTTTAAAAATATTGTTAATAAATTTTATTCTCTGACCATCCATATTATCCTCTTTAATCAAAAAAAGCCGAGTTTCTTCATTTGCACTTTAAGTTTTTCAATATACTGATATTTCGTTATTAAACACATCCACAAACATTTATCTTCTTTCAAATAAATCATATTATCAGTTTTAAGCTTCTGTTTAAATTCTGAAAGTGCCAGTTCCCATGAATTTTCATATGGAATTACATTAAATGTATGACAATTAATTTTCTTGATAATTTCATCTGCAATACGACTATCAGCAGGAATCATTTCAAATGAATTTTGAACAGCCGCAATTAATTCCAAATTATAATCATTCCAAGTAATACCAACATATTTAGCTCTGTGACTTAAAATGTATTCGTGAATCAAATGCATCTTTTTATCTGACAAATTAATAAAATCATATCATTATAAGATTGTGGATACTGCTTACTAAATAAAAAATGAATTTTCTTCTTAAATTTATTACGTAATTCTAAGTTCAAGCAATTTAACTCCATTTTCATAAGCAATTTTATATTCATCCCAAGCACACCATTCATTTAAAATTATTAGATGTTCAATTGTTTTCAAATATCTCCAAATATTAAAAGGTTGAGCAACAAGGGCTTTGAAAGCGCTAAGTCTGTAAATATATATATATACAAAAGCCTACAAATTATTACATAAAAAGTTTCACCGCA
The DNA here is from genome assembly GCA_028023455.1 of Epiperipatus broadwayi. Lineage (NCBI taxonomy): Eukaryota > Metazoa > Onychophora > Udeonychophora > Euonychophora > Peripatidae > Epiperipatus > Epiperipatus broadwayi. The sequence goes on from JAQFVV010000045.1 coordinate 2,497,017, forward strand.
CGCATCAGCAACGCATCAGCGTATTATTAATTTCTTAATTACATTATTTAAAATTATTGATTTTTAATTTATCCATGCATTTTGGTACTAAATTTATACAACTGTTCTATTTTACGTTGCAGCAATTCATGAGGAATACACGATAAACCTTATAATCCTTAAAACAATGAAGTTTGCGTTTAAACTTAATAACTTCTTTAAACCACTAAACATCACATGACCACCATTTCTTATGCTTGTTCTAGTCTGGAAATATTGGATAAGTAGGCACTAGATAGGGATTTCATGCACAAGCCTTCTGGAATCTATCGATTACTCTGACTTTCACTGAGTGGCACAACTGCATGGAGAGTTTTGCCTGTTTTAACAGCTTGAACCAGCATAAAAAATGGTGATCATGTGATGTTTAGTGATTTAATACCAATCCTGCCTAACAGGATAGTAGTGGCTATGTTTATTAAATAACCAAAGACACCAAAGTGTATGGGTATTGAACTGAACTGAGTTCAGACCTATATGACTATATAAGTTAATGAGCTTGGATTGAAGAACATTATTATGTTTTCAATTTTAGACTCATAGTTTTGTAGTTAAAAAGAGATAAAAGGTGACTGCTGGATGGTTGTATTAGATCCTAAAATCTAGGTGCAGTGCTCTCAGATCCAAGGCTCCTCAGTGACAAAAGCCACAAGCTAGAGACTAGTCTGGAGATATTGGATGAGTAGGCACTAGATAGGGATTTTATGCACAAGTCTTCTGGCATCCATTGATTACTCTATCTTGCACTGAGGGGCACTACTGTATGGAGAGTTTTTCCTGCTTTAATCAACTTTTTTACATTGCTTCCTCCACTCCTAAATGATCTACCATTTCATAACATCACTTAAATCCATTATATTAAATAAATAAATAAATAAATAAATGTAATGGAAATAAAATATCTGTTAATTAAAAACTATTGTAATAACAATGAAAATAATAAATATAATGGTAATCAACTATTATTTACAGTCATTAAAGGTGCAGAAGTACTTTTGGTTAATTCCTTAACCATCCTCAACTGCCATTAAATAAAAAAAAAACATAAAAGCATAGTTCATCAACACAAACCTCAGGATTCATAAATTTTAACATTAGTGACTTGTCTATTAATTATATTCATTTTATTTGTATTTATTAAAATGTCCTTTATTTTTCTTTTATTATGATTTGTCCCTTCATGAAGAATTTTAATGCTTTCAAGGTTACACTTAAATTTATATTTACATGTCTTTTCATGATCCAAAAAACTGAAGCAGTCATTAAATCATTATTAGTTTTACTTTTCACATGCTTGTATAACAATTTATGCTCCTTTAATCTTTTCTCAATACTACATCTCAATTCACCTATATATGATAATATACATCCTCAAAAAATTTGAAACACAATATTACTTTTTTGCTTGACAGGTTTTAGAATTATTCCCTAATTTATTAATGTTATTTGTAACACAAAATGAAACATTATACATATCTTTATATACATGTTTAAAAAATTTCACTTGAACATTTGAAATATATGGAATAGATATCCATATTTTATTATCAATCTTCAATTCGTTTAAATCATTATAGCTCTTTTTAAACTGACATAAAGCATTGTTAATCCATTCAATTTTATAACCACCTCCAATCAGTTTCTTGTGGCAAATATCTCAATATTTTTTAATTTATCACTCTAGTAATGACATAATTTCTTATTATAAAACAAAAAAGATCTAAAACTTGCCATCTTAAGCATAATTAGTATTTTTGATTTACAATTTATATATCCCCCTTTTTTGCAATGGTTTGATTATTAATTTATAACTTAACATACTACTATCTCTTGCAATAAATAAATCCAAATACTTAATACTTTTGTCCAAGGAGTTGAAGATTGATAATAAAACATTTATTCCATATATTTCAAATGCTTGAGTGGAATTTTTAAGGATAGTGTTTAATGTTTCATTTTATGCTACGAATAATATTAATAAATTAGGAAATAATTCTAAAAGTATCACACCTGTCAAGCAAAATAGTAATGTTGTGTATCAAATTTTTTGGTGAATCAAGGTGTAATATTGAAGAAAGATTAAAGGAGCATGAATGGTCATATAAGTGTATGAAAAATAAAAATAATAATGGTTTAATGACAGCTTCATTTTTTCTTCAATCATGACAGAATATGTAAATATACATTTAAGTTTGATCTAAGATTCTTCATGAAGAGAGAAGCCATAATAAAAGGAAAATTAAGAAGGCAATTTTATTAAATAGAAATAAAATGAGTATAATTAAAAGACAAGCTGTGAGCATTAAAATTTGAGATTCATGGAATTTGAATTGATGACGTTTACTTCCATTACGTTTTTAGAATTTAACAGCAATTGAGGAGGGTTAAGGAATTAACTGAAAGTACTTCTGTGGATTGAAAGATTGTGGTTAATAATAAATTACCATTATATTTCTTATTTTTATTGTTACTACAATAGTTTTTAATTAACAGACATTTTATTTGTATTATATATATAGAAGAATTATTATATTACTGTGGAATAAGAGAATGAACTTACAACTTTAAAATATAAACAGAAAACTAGGGTTTTTTTAAAAAATAAAGTTGATGTATTAAATATTGTAACAAACAGCATATATATAATATTCAAGTCACTCTCTCATACATAGTTTCAGCAATAGCCTCATGAAGAAATATAAAGTTCGAACTTCAAACAGAGCGATTCAAAAGGATATGCTTTTCTGAAAAAAGATAATGCTTGTGATTTGAACATTTTGTATTTGAATTTTCAGCTACATAATATGCACCTGGAGTATTTCCATATTATATATAAATATTGTAACCCTCAGATCTGAGTTTACAGGTGTTGCTTTAATCTGAATATTTTTCATTATTATGTGTAACAAAATATTGTATATAGAATATATTTTAAAAGTGTTTTTTAAAATGTTAAAAGGAAAATAAATGTAAAGATAAAATTGTATTTTTTAAAAATAAAGAATATTTGTTCTTTTTAAAACAAAAATGTTGTTATGGTAACCAACATAAGCTTTCAAAACATCGTCTGCTTTTCAAGAAACTGGGGAAAAAATTGTAACATACTTCGCCGTGATATCTCTTACTCTCGTGATTGAAGTCAATGAAATTTTATAAGGATTTTTAGTTTATAACATGCATTTTATGGAGTAGAGAATCCTCTTGGATGCTTTCCCTAATCTTTCCAGTAATATACCTGAATATAAAGCTGTAGATAAACAAAAACCTTAAAATTTAATCTTGATTCTGCTGATCTATTCATCATTATTGAACGCTGAAGAAATATTTAACATTCACTTACTGAAGAAAAAAAAAAAACTAGTCATCTAAAGTTATTTTTCTATGGAAATGTATTTCTATAATTAACATGTGAATCTACTTATTTTAAATGCTCTGAAGAAAACTGTAATAGAAACTCTCATAAGAAAACTATTTCGGAAGGAACCAATAGAAGCTGAATTTAATATTGCCGGAAAACATTAAATTCAATGATTAATGGGTCCTATGTTTACAGATACAAAATGTACATGTGAGCTAACAAAGATTTCAAAGTGAATCAACTGAAGTTTCTACAGTTATCCTCAAAGATATTGTAAGTTACAGAGATTTTCCTTTCTCACATGTGATCATCATATAAGTTTCTTAATTGTAAATACGCAAATAGATATTTTTTATTATCATTATTACCATATACTACTATTCTTTCATTAAATTTATTGTTTGTTGTTAATCATTTTCGTGTTTGTCATTTCCAATCTGAACCAAACTGATTATTTATTTGTTAATATAATAACTTATTAGGTGGAGAGGGATAACAATCAGGAAATATAATTGGATCTGCATGGAAACTTGTTTTTATGTAGGCTCAATTTGATCATTACTCATGACTAGAAGTCACTTGTGAATTAAAAATAAATTGTAGTCAGTCAGTCCCCCATATACATGTTCATCCGTTAGCTATCTTTAAATTTCCCTACATGAAAATTTAATTGTCAAATATCCTTTTTTAATTATATAATTGTTAAATGAATTCATTAGCAATTGTTGAAATTGGGTGCTTAGCACTGTAATATATTTATAATAATGAGCAAATATTTCTAAACAAACTTTTTATTATTATTATGATAAATGCTATAAGAGAAAGCATTCAAATCTTTATCTATGATTGTTCCCATCCCCAGATCGGTTCGAGCTATGGTTCTCTTCAGTGAAAAGCTAGGACATCAGATTCAAAAATCCCAACTCTAACCAAGCATTTATCTAATACTTAACAATTAAGAATAAGATCTGAAATTTTCAGACATCAAAGGTTTTCAAATTCAGCTCTCCAACTAAAATAGTTATATGGGTCTGAACTAAATTTAAATACTTTATATATTAATAGCCTTAACAATTTAATATAGCCAAAGATATGTTTTTATTTAATTTGAGAACTATTCTTGAACCACAATTTTGGTTATTATATTTATCTTTAAATAAAAGAATGTGAAAGCTATAAATTAATTAATTCAAGCAATAACAGAATACAGTATTTGATTTGGTTATAAAGCTGTATGGCTTAAATTAATTTATGGACATCCCATGCTTTTATTTGAAGTTACATAAAGAAATCAAAATTGTGATCCAGAAAAATCAATCCTCAAATTAAGAGAAAGTATCCATTAAAAATATATATATTTTTAGTAATTTTTAGTATTAGAGTAGAAAAAAGCAAGTTTTATATAAAAAAATTCAAAGGTAAATGAAAATTTATTCATTTCCTTTTTATTTCTATCTTAATTAATTGAACTGTTTCTAAAATTTATTTTTCAAACTAAAGTTTTCTTAAAAAATATAGTGGCATTTTTGGTATATAAGTAAAAACTTACAAAGGGATTCTAATGCAATTTGGAATGCCATCCATTATTATGTTACGCTTACAAACCCTAAAATATTACATTCTCATCAAAACCAAATGTGATATCCAAAATTTGAAAAAAAAATCCATAAACCCAAATTACCACATTTGATCCAAATAAACACAAATCTTAAGTTAAATACAAGCACTTTTAAAAGATAGAATTAAAATGTAGTGAGAAAAAAAGCAGTATGTTAAAAGGTTTAAAAAAATATTTGTGGTTTAAGATTAAAATGGTTTAATCATATAATGAAAAGAAAATGACTAAGTAGATAAAAAGAAATTACTAATTATAAAACCACCTGGTTGAAAAAAGAAAAGATGAACCATATTGTGTTGGAATGACCGTATTCTCATTAATATGAGGGAGTATCCAAAAAACCCAGAAATTTTAAAATAAAAATTGTATAATTATTTTTAGATGCTGCAAATAGAATCTCCTTCAAAGTATTATCCATTTGATGAAATGCAATAGTCTAAAGATATTTTCTACTTTTCAAAGTAGTCCTAAAATTCTTGTAAAGTGATACCCCTTAATGCCTCCATTATTTTTTTTCACTCTTCCAAGTCATCAAAACCTTTTCTTTTGGGGCATTTTTTACATTTGAAGATTAAAAATAAATCAGATGGAGTGATATTGGATAAATATAGTGGATGGATAAGCTAAATCATGCTGTTTTAATTAAAATTGCTTCACATTCAAGATTTTGTGCATGGTTGTTACAGTGAATCTTTGAACTCCATTTTGCCACAAATCAAAGACATTTTCATTTTACCACACCATGCAAATGTTTCAAAACTTATAAATAAAATGCCTAATCATTATGAATGAGTTCTGAATGAAGAATTCTGTTTGCATCAAAAAGTAATGGATTCTATCTTACCATTGAAGTTCAATCACATTCTTTTTTGAGAAGTGGTGAATTTGAACTCTTCCATTAAACAACTCATACAGTTGTGTTTTTTCCAAAGCAGCTTGCTTGTAAGCTGTTTCAAGAATTATTACCATTTTCTCTGCTGTTTTCTTTAACAGAAAACAAAATTTCAATTGATCTTAACTTTTCAACCATCACAAAAATTGACAAATAAATAAGATGCACTTAACAAAAACATTTACTACATGAAAACATAGCTTCATTCAATGATTCTGATTAGCAGACATGCATGGAGATCTCTGCAAAAGGCATCTCACAGTGTAAACATGTGTTACAGCATGCATGCCTACCAGAGAGTGATTCAGAGTTTTTTGGGTATCCTCTCATATATATATATAACCATTAGAAATCAGGCAACACTTAGATAGTCCCAATATAGATAACAATCAACAATCTCAAACAGTTGTCAAGGCAACCTCCTATATATATATATATATATAATCAAGAGATGAGTAGAAAGTTGATATATGACAAATATTTAGAAACAGCCCACATTTAACAATCCTAACCTAACCAAAAGATATTGACGATTATTATTAACAAAAACCAAAGATACCAAAATATACAAATACTGAACTGGATTCAGATCTGTATGATTATACAAACAAATTTGCTTAGATTAAAAATATTATTGTATTTTAATTTTGGGCCAATACCTTTATAACTAACCAAAAAAGTAAAAGGTGATTGCTGAAGAGGTGCATTGGATCTAAAGATCCGAGCATACTGCTCCCAGAGATAAGACTTCTCACTGATGAAAATCACAAACTAAAAACAAGTCTGGTAATATTTGATAAAAATGCACTGGAAGAGAATTAAAATGTGCTGCTTTCTAGCATTTATTGATTACTATAATTTGTACTAGGTGTCACTATTGTATGATTTGCTACTATTTTATTAATAATCCTGTGACTATGGTGAAGAATTATATTACAAAATATTTTAATTTTATAATCCTAACATTTTTACGAAGACTATAAATAAATCACTGCTATTAATTATTAATATTTACTGAGGCTATAATCTCGATAATATGCGTATAAAATGCGATAGTAGGGACCTCTACAGGTGTTTTACAAGCTTACGCTATGGAAGATGGTTAAAACACCTGTAGAGGTCCCTACTATCGCATTTTATACGCATATTAACGAGGTTATAGCCTCAGTAAATATTACTACGTAATCAATGTGCGTTTAATAAATTTACAATTGCTATTAATTATGTAATTTTACATTTTATATCAACTACATTTGAATTTTATTGATGTAAACAACTTACTAAAGTTTAAAATGAAAGCTTAAACGTGTAGATTAAATTGTGGTAAGGAAGAGGCAAGCAACAATAAATTACTACTGATAAGAATTAAATGTTATTGTTTATAGTTGTAGTTTCATACAACCAATTCCGTTCTTTGCCTTTGGGTAAAGAACTTTACACAAATACCACCTTCATTATTTGGATGTTAAGTCATTTTAAACTCTAGTTCCTATAGTAACTTTTGGTTAAAAGTGATAGAAAGCAATAATGAATTATTAAAAAAATAATTACTTTATTGTCCAGAAATTCATAAGAAGTCCAAATGCTGGAAGTTTTGGAACTGGTATTAATCCAAGGATTTTAAGCTCTTGAGCTGTCATTACAGTAAACCAAACATGCCAATGAATTATTGTTAAAAGCTTTATTATAAAAAAGCTTTAACCTGCTATTCAAATGACTAAAGACCCAATGAAAGACCAATGATTTCCAATGATACTTATTTTGGATTAAATTTTAAGTGCACTATATATATACTACATAAAATTAATGCATGGCTATTTCAAACCAATGATATAAATCAGTAATAACATGCACTTTTTTAAAATAATTTATTTTGTAGGTTCTTAAAGCACCATTTAAAGAGAAAATTATAAATTAATATTAACATTGTAAATCTTTGTTATAAAATTGCTAAATTCTCAGTAAGACAAGAGCAGCTCTCCATTTCTAGAGCCACCTAGTGTAAGCTTGAGTTAACAATGATTATCAGATACATACAAATTTCCTATACTTTAAGATGTGATATGGTGGACTATTTCCATCATTTATGAGTGAATGTTGAATATATAGAAAATTTTAAACTTTATTTAAACTTTCCAAATACAAATAGCTTGTTAGTAATAACACACAATTAGACAATACAGGTTAGTAATTACACGTTTTGAGTAGTATTATTCTCCACTCTTCTTCAGATATTGCTGGCCTATATGCACAGTGACAATATTCACTTAGAAGTTGAACTCGCATCTTTAGATTCTTGAATATTGAATTTAAGGCAAATGCTAAGTAGATTCTTGAATATCAAATTTAAGGCAAATGCTCAGTTGGTAGAGCATTTGCCTTAAATTCAATATTCAAGAATCTAAAGATGCGAGTTCAACTTCTAAGTGAATATTGTCACTGTGCATATAGGCCAGCAACACCTGAAGAAGAGTGGAGAATAATACTACTCGAAACGTGTAATTACTAACCTATATTGTCTAATTGTATGTTATTACTAACAAGTTGTTTGTATTTGGAAAGTTTAAATAAAGTTTAAAATTTTCTATACATTCAACATTCACTCATAAATGATGGAAATAGTCCAACATATCACATCTTATAATATACCATCATTACAAACCTTCAGACAAATCCTTATACTTTCTATTTAAGAAATGTTTAACCTGGAATGTTTGGTGATTGTTGCTATTATTAAATTCTTATCACAGTTAAGAATTAATAAATCTGTCATTGAACACTAGAGAACACTAACACAAATGTGCACAAACTCTGTATTTGATTTTAATAAGACTTAAGATATATGTTAAACAATAGCTATAAAATGCATATCCAGTTGTCCAAATGTGTAAATATATTATTTAAGTTAATGACATAAAACACTTGAACACCATAATGTTTGAAATTTAATTCATAGCAAATTTAAGAAAGGTCTCATAACACAGGATTAGTTATCAACTGATATGCCTATCACTGGATTTGAATTCAGGCTATTCAAGTCAGCTAACTATCTAATGTTGATCAATAAATGGATTTGTTGTAAAATGATTTTATTTTGTGAGTTGCCTATTAAGGCCACTATCCACTTCATAGTCTCTATAATCAAGTTCTGAGATCATTTGAATACTATTTATTTAAATATTCAAGAAATAATAATTAAATAATATAAAAATATAAACTCCATACAAAAAAATATTGAACAAGAAGTTTAAAATATAGCATATAAACTGTAAAGCAATATACAATTAATAAAGTAAATTAAAAACACAAAATATTAATTAGTATAATCCAACTAATGATATAATATTTGTTGGTGTTGTTAAATTTCAAGAGTATTCTTCCATAAACATATTAAACAATTTGGAACCATTACAAATTAGTGGTTATGGACTGGAAACTTTGAGAAAATTCAGTATAATTAGTTAAAATTTAGTGATAATCATATATTTATAACAGAAAATCTGGGATCTAAGTGAGATCTTCTATAGCAGTGATTCTAAACCTGTAAGTTGTGTCCCCTTAAGAGGGCATGAAATAATTAAAGGGGGAAGGCACAAAGACAAGAATAAAAGACAAAAAATTGAAAAAGTAGTTAATTATTGAAACCAAAATAAGAAAAGAAAATCTCACCCTTAAAAATAGATAAATACATATAAGTAATAACAACAAAAGAAAAATAAATATAGGAAAAAATATTAGGGCTCAAAAAAATCACTGGCAGCGGCCATGATTAAAGCTAATATTGGAAGTTAAGTGCCAAATACTAAAATGATAAGATCCACTATCCTACAGCAAAAATTAAAAATCATTTTTACAGATATAAATGAACATCTAATACACCATAAGGCACATAAGAATCACTAACAGATGTAGCATGACATCTATCATGGAGTTGACATTGCAAAAGTAAAATGGTTTCTCTAATCAAAGATGCCATGAGATAACATTTTGGTAATAAAAAATATAAATAGCAAGTAAAGCTGAACAAGATAACACTTAGATAAATAAAAGAAACTATAACTTAATTTACATAAATGAGGACAAAGAAAGTTAGTATAATTTGCCAAAGAAGATTTAGAATCCATAAATACATTTAGATAATATTTCAATTATTAACAAATGAAATATTAGCATGAGTATAATTATTATTACATTGGAATATATATATATATATATATATATATATATATATATATATATATATATATATATATATATATATATGATCACTAGATGGAGCTTATCAATAGCTCTAATCAAGCTTTATTTTATAAGTGCTGAAAGAGAAAGAATTCAAAATCTTTATCGGAAAGTCCCTATCTCCAGACCAATTGGTTTTGAAATTATGGCTCTTCTCAGTGGAGCACTGGGACTTTAGAAACTAGATCTAAAATATTAACTCAAAACAAGTTACTATCAATTTGAAATCCTGAACTTTTCAGACATGTAAATGTCTTCAAATCCAGATTTACAAACCAGATAGCTATATGGGTCTGAATTCAGCTCAGTATTGGTAAGCTCCATCTAATGATCATTTAAATGCAAGCTTAAAAGCATGTTATGAAATTTATGACTTGTTTTATTAATTATATATATATATATATATATATATATTGCCCTCATTGTTTTTATATATATATATATATATATATATATTAAAAACAATGAGGGCAAGAGAATACAAACAGAAAATTTATACAATATATACATTGATTATCATTTATTTAAATTCATAATAACTAAATGAAAGTTCCCCTCTTTGGCAACTTTATTTAAACTGGAAAATTTCTCAGTCTTTGGACCTGTATAACATCTTCAGGTACTAATGCTTCTTTGCTATCAAGCTGTAACAATTTTGCTGGTATAAAACCATTTCTAAGGTATCTGGATTCCCAACATGATTTTTATTTTAAATTATTAGTCTCTAAAATTACAAATGCATTTCTCTTTTTAACTTATAAGATGTGCGGGTCTTTAACATCAGAAGTTGCTCAATCTTCACTTAGAAGATATAAAGTACTAAAATTAAAACATGGGCTATTTTTTAAATGGAAAATAGGCAAAAATATTTTTGAATCAAAAATCTGAATTGCAAAAGAGGATGAAGAAAATTCAGTGAAACCAAGGAGAAGAATTGGAATAAACAAATAAAGCCAATCAGATATAATTACGAATAAAACTGAAATCACATATCAAAAATGAAAATGATAAAAGAGGTGACTTCTAATGTTTCAAGCAGTAATGGATAAGACTAATTTGAGTTTTTTTATTTTTGAGTAAAAATAAAATTAAAAGTGGTCTCAAATACGCAACGAATATGACTTAAGTTTTTATCTCTCACAAGCTGTGAACTCTTTTTATTCAAAATTTTACTGAGTAAAGACATGGACCATTGACATGAACAATGAAAACTTTTGTGCATAAATATTAAATTGGAAATGAATGATAGACAATTAACAATGCAGGTTGAAAGATACAGAAAATAAGTACAAATCATAATTTAGGTATGGTCAACAATTGTTGCTTTATTTAAAGGATAAACTCTAACCATAGATGAAACACCTGTGATTTTAAAACAATTATTGATGGCAGACTGCATGTCAATGCACATGTGTGGAGAAAAGATACTTCCACAATACTACAGTTATACACCTTGCATGGTTTAGCATGGTTGGTAGAGTATCTGATTTAGGAACTGGAGGTCCGAGGATCAATTCTGGCATTCTCAGGTCTGGCACTCAAAATTCTTAAGAACTCCTGAGTGATAAAACCATATGCATTTTTTAGCATTTATATAAATTGCTATATTATTAATTATTACATCTATATAAATTAATAAAATTCAGTGTCACAGGTGGTTAATAAACCACTAATCATCACATGATCACCTTCTTTATACTAGCACATAATTGTTGTAAACAAAGGAAAAACTCTCCATACAGTAGTGCTAGTATAGAGAAGATGATCATGTGATGTTTAGTGGTTTAACACTAATCCTGCCTAATAGGATAGTGGTGGCTATGGTTGTTTAAGAGCCAAAGACACCAAAATGTATGGGAGCTGAATTGAGTTCAGACCCATATGACTATATAAGCTATTGAGCTTAGATTGAAGATATTAACAATGTTTTCAATTTCATTCTCATAGTTTTGTAGTAAAGTAAAGTTAAAAGGTGGCTGCTGGAGGGTTGCATTAGATCCTAAGATCTAGGTGAAGTGCTCTCAGATCCAAGGCTCCTCACTGATGATGGCTAAAAGCCAGAAACTAGTATGGGGATATTGGATGAGTAGGCACTAGATAGGGATTTTATGCACAAGCCTTCTGGCATCCATTGATTACTCTGTTTGGCGCAGTGTGGCACTACTGTATGGAGAGTTTTGCCTTTGTTTAGGTGGTTAATAAACAAAACGTTTCTCTTCCTTATGTTTTATAAAATGAATTTGTGCAAGTAATGTTTGTTTTAAAAATCAGGTTTATAATATGTTCAAACCCTAATTTAGGTATGGTCAATAATTGCTAGTTTATTTAAAGAATAAACTCTAACCATAAGTGGGGCACCTATGGTCTCAAAACAGTTTATGGATGAGAGAGTGCCTATCAATTTGAAAGCATGTGTTAAGAGTAATGCTTCCACAATATTTCAGATATAAGCGTTATTTAAAAAATAATAATGAAAGGGTTATTTTTTTCAGGAGGTCCATACTATAAATGTCCGGTTGATTTTTTGAACCAGGTGGGCTCATAAATCATACTTCTCCACGCTAAACCTCACAATGCTCATAAGTAAATATTACAAATTGTACTAAAAGTAAAAAAAAAGTGAAAATTGGATCAATCGATACTTTTTTCTTTATCTAGACATTTTTTTTCCTTAAAATTATTTTACTTTAATATTAGATCTGATGGTTGACTGCTTTGCAATAACAAGTGAGTTTGTTTTGTTTTTGTTATAAATGTCAGGAGATTTTATTTTAAAGAAAGGAAACAAGAACAAATAAATATTTATTAAAAAGTTATTTCTGTTATACAGGAGGCGAAGTACTTTTGTATGCAAAGTGCATAGATTTTATTAAACTTTTGTGATTTATTATCGATTTGTGATAACTATGAAATTACAATAGTTCTGCCTTTTTAAAGCTTTTGTCTGGAAGGTGCGGAGAAATCAATTTGTCAATGACACATTCTTACAACTTTTTAAAAAGTGTTTTAGAATATTAAAAACTATATAATACAAACACACATTTCCAAGTACTTACTGCAATGCAAATACAGTATTTTATTATATCCAAACCGCAAAAAAGAGCTGACAGTTTTGACTGTCCAACAGACATCTTCAGAACTCTTACCATTATTTAAATAAAACACAATGCAAATACAATATTTAGTTATATTCAATAATCTAAAATAGCTGTCAGTTTCAACTATCCAACAGTGCTTTTCAGAGCTCTCAGCCATTATTTAAATAAATTACAATGTAAATACAATGTTTTATTATATTCAAATTTTCAAAAGTGGCTGACAGTTTTATATGTCAACAGCTTTCTTCAGAGTTCTTACCGTTATTTAACTAAAATACAAGGTAAATATTTATATTCAAACTTCCAAAAGTAACTGACAATTTTGAATGCCTAGCAGTCTTTTTCAAAAGTCTTACTACTATTTAAATAAAATACAATAGAAATACAATAAATATTCTATTATATTCAAATTTCAAAATTGAGTGGACAGTTTCAACTGCTCTGCAGACTTCTTCAAAACTCTTACTACTATTTAAATAGAATACAATGCAAATATAATATTCTATTATATTCAAACTTCAAAAATAGCTGACAGTTTCGACTGCCCAGCAGACTTCTTCAGAACTCTTACTACTATTTAAATAAAATACAATGCAAATACAATATTCTATTATACTCAAACTTCAAAAATAGTAGACAGTTTCAACTGCCCAGCAGACTTTTTTAGAACTCTTACTACTATTTAAATAAAATACAATGCAAATACAATATTCTATTATATTCATACTTCAAAAATAATGGACAGTTTCAACTGCCCAGCAGACTTCTTCAGAACTCTTACTACTATATTCTATTATATTCATACTTCAAAAATAGTGGACAGTTTCAACTGCCCAGCAGACTTCTTCAGAACTCTTACTACTATTTAAATAAAATATAATGCAAATACAATATTCTATTATATTCAAACTTCAAAAATAGCTGACAGTTTCAACTGCCCAGCAGACTTCTTCAGAACTCTTACTACTATATTCTATTATATTCATACTTCAAAAATAGTGGAAAGTTTCAACTGCCCAGCAGACTTCTTCAGAACTCTTACTACTATTTAAATAAAATACAATGCAAATACAATATTCTATTATATTCAAACTTCAAAAGTAGCTGACAGTTTTGACTGCCAAACAGAGAGATTTTTTTAAACTAGTAAAGGAAAATGTATAAAAGCCTTAAATTAAACATAATGTACATCAATAATGTAAAAGAAATTATAGGATAGTGGTTAGTACCCCAAACTTCAAAAATAGCTGACAGTTTCAACTGCCCAGAAGACTTCTTCAAAACTCTTACTACTATATTCTATTATATTCATACTTCAAAAATAGTGGACAGTTTCAACTGCCCAGCGGACTTATTCAGAACTCTTACTACTATTTAAATAAAATACAATGCAAATACAGTATTCTATTATATTCAAACTTCAAAAGTAGCTGACAGTTTTGACTGCCAAACAGAGAGATTTTTTTTAAACTAGTAAAGGAAAATGTATAAAAGCCTTAAATTAAACATAATGTACATCAATAATGTAAAAGAAATCATAGGATAGTGGTTAGTACCCCTGACTAATAAATTCAGATCCTGATGTCTGATACTGAACTGAAAAAAAAAAAATTCTCTTCATATCATAAACAAGTTTAACATTATTTTTCTAGATAATCAGGCCATAGTTAAATCAATTGATCCTGCACTGTGATCAGTAAAATTGGTTTCTAACTAAATGTCTCATATCTGGATAATTAAAAACATGTAATGCTATCTTCACTAATGGAAGGAAAATTTATTATACTCATGCATTTAGAGCTGAAACTTTTATTTTTTTTATATATTAATAATAACAATAGTAAATAAACATCACATGACCACCACTTCTTATGCTTGTGTATAGGCTCCTCACTGATGAAGGCCACAAGCCAGAAACTAGTCTGGGGATATTGGATGAGTAGGCACTAGATGGTGATTTTATGCACAAGCCTTCTGGCATCCATTGATTACTCTCTTGCTGTGTGTGGTAATATGTATAGTGAGTTTTGCCTGTTTTAATAATAATAATAACATATAAATGTTTAGTAAGCAATATAAGACTGCTTTATATAATATACACAAGAGATAATAATAACAAAACTATATTAAAATATTTTATTAAAGATGATAATTAAATAATTTCTATAGATTTACAACAATCTTAAATAAAAAAAAATAGCAGATATTAAATTTTTTATATAATACAGATAAAAATATAGTTATATTTATTATATCTACATGCTGGACTATTTCTATCACTTAATATTATGTACTGAATGTTTTTAGCTGGCTCAGTTAATTACAACATTAGCTTAAAATTCAATTTTCAAGAATCTAAGGGTCTAGGTTCGATTCCCATATTAGTACTGTCGTTGGTCAGGTCAGAAACATCTGAAGAAGAGCGGAGAATAATACCTCTCAAAATGTTGTGCATATACTAACCTGTGTGTTATTATTAACAGATGAATATAATTGGAAATTTAAATAAAGTTAAATATTTCTAAAGACATTCAATACATAATATTAGATTATGGAAATAGACGAATATATAAATACAATTAAAATACCATCATCACAAAACTTTAGAAAAACACAAAAATATTTCTAATTTACAAAAGAACAGTTTATTAAATTATGCAAAAAAACTATATATATACCTCTCAGATGATATTTTAATTATAAACTATATAAATTAAATAATAATTTTTTTATTCTAAATAATATTAATTGTAATAATAATAGTTCTAATAAAAATGGATAAAGGTTTCATACTATTCTAAAATTTGTATTTGAAGTTATGTAGATAAAACCCAAAGTATAACATGATCAAATAGTAAAAATCTAGACAAATTAATATATAATTATAAATTAGAAATTGATGTAAAATATAAAGAAGAAATTATATGTACAATTAATTGTGGAAATTGCAATATAATGTAGAATAATCATATAGGAAAACAATTAGATGAAAGAGCAAGAATACATAACATTGGAATTATAATAAAGAATGGAAATGAGATCATATCTATGTAAATAGAGACAACCTTTAACCTTTGATGTTGCAATTAATAGAAGAGATGCTAAATCTGTATCATATATCCATTATTGTACAAAAATATAAAATCTTTAAACTACTTTAAAGAACTTATTAGAAGAAAAATATATGAAACTAATTATTTTAGCAACAATAAACATTGCTATAAATGACATCAATTAATTTAATTAATAATTAGTCAATTAAAATGATTAGAAAGTTATATATTTTTATATAGTGCATTTTTTGTATATTTTGTATAATTGTCATATGTTGTTTATTTGATAAATTTTACTTTTGCATGTGTTATATTTGTAAATATTTGGCTTGAGTGCTTGTCTTATAGATAAAGATGCCGTTGGATTGTGCCATTTTCATGCTAAAACTATAAAATATGACCATTCCCGGGCTGTTGTTTATAATAATTTTGCTGGGTTTTCTTTGTAATGCGAAAATAAAAACAAAACAAAATCGTCTTTTATAAATATTATTTTTTATTAATGTATACAATTTAAATGATAATAATAAATGTAAAATAAAATCAACAAATTACAATTTGATTCGTGTTTTTTTTATTGTATATATTTTTAATTGTGTTACGGCTTTTTTTTAATCAATTTTCTATCAGATATTTTTTACTTCTGTTACGACTTTTTTTGTTGTTGTTGTTTAATTAAAAAATGATAATCATAATAAAAAGTAAAATTTTTTAGTCTATTTTTTTAGTCTTCGTTTTACATTTTTTTTTTTTTACAGACAAAGAGATATTACGGCTATTTTTTACTTCAAATAGAATGACAATAAAAAATAAAAGTTGTTATCATTAGGCTTAGGGTTAGTTTTAGAGTTAGGGTTAGTTTTAGGGTTAGTGTTCTGTTGTTTGTAATGCTAAAATAAAAAAATTCCAAATCATAACTGTACTCGGACAAAATAAAGAAACTCAAACTTTTTTAAACAACAACAAACACATATAAATGTCTTCTTTACTTATTAAACATGTTTATAATATATGCTTTTTATGAAATTTACAAAAAATTGTGTATATTTGTACTTTTCTTACTGGATATTTTTTTGGTACCGCTCTTTTTTACTTCAAAAATATACACATGGTAGAAGGCTTCTTTGTCTCGTGGAATGTTACGAACAGGACATTACTTGACGCATTACCTAATTGCAACTCATTAAAAACATAGATCTTTAACATTTTCCCAATTAAAACTTCAATACAGTACATTGTAAAAAGTCTTAGAATTATTACTTTAAAAAATCTGAACATTTCAATACTTTAACCTTAAAAAAAAATCCAATGAAAACAACATTTCCAGCCAATTCAAATACAAACTCTCTCATCAAGCCGTAACTATTTTATAAACTGTGTGAATTTGGAAAATGTATTTGCTATGATGTGACATACGTGCTGTACTGTGACACAACATAGTGGCCTGCATTCTATAGCACAACAAAAAAGTTGTATTATAAAAAATGCGGGTTTGAACGTGTCGGCCGCAGAAACATCATT
Source organism: Epiperipatus broadwayi (assembly GCA_028023455.1). Taxonomy (NCBI): domain Eukaryota; kingdom Metazoa; phylum Onychophora; class Udeonychophora; order Euonychophora; family Peripatidae; genus Epiperipatus; species Epiperipatus broadwayi. The sequence goes on from JAQFVV010000045.1 coordinate 2,514,835, forward strand.
TTTATGGCTTTTAGCGTGAAAACCGCACCATAGAGCAGTGTCTTTAGCTATAAGATGAGTACCTTGGCTTGTTTACATCCCCCCATTGTTTTTGGATCTAATCAATCTTATATAAAAATTATAGATGTCATTATGTATACAATATAAATTGAAGCTTTAAAATAGTTTACAATCACATCAAGAAGGGCATAAAATATCTGCTGAAATAAGTCTTTTTGTATCATTATTATAATAAATATATAGAATTGTTGTTGTTATATGATGATATTTTATATTATTTATTTAAAAATTGTATGAAATAATAACATAATAGATTCAATTTCAATTTTTGATGACAGTGTTTAGTACATTTTTTTATACTACTCACCACTCTTATTTTATTAGTATTTAAGATTTTCCTTTATATATATTAGCTGTAAATGCATTTAGTAATATAGTTAGCAACCCTGACTTCTGTCATAACCATGATTTTAGGCTTGAATCTGGGTAAAAATTGAAATTTTTTAAATAACTGAAAGATTCTAAATACACCTAAAACTTAATTGAAGCTGCAGCCCATAGCTAAGCCAGCCAAAATTCAATTATTGGTCAGTAAATGGGCATTCAGCTATTTTTGACTGAAGAAAATACTATGGAGTCAAAGCTATCATGACTTTTATCAAATGCTAGATAACTATTTTAAGGAGTATTGTATTTGTTTTTCTTTCATAGTTCCTACAGTGAATGGTTACAAAAACTGAACCCCAATTCCCTTCTTCCAATTTTACGATGCTAAATTTCTATTCTTATTCATTTATATTAAATTTTTAAATTTTTTATCATATAAACCAATTTAATAAACTCATCCCATTTTGAATATCCTTCTCCTGACTAGTTCATTTTGAATACATATGGTGCTGTATGTTAATGCTACAATTTTTTTTCTATACATTTTTATCTATATTAAACACAAAAATGGTAGTACATTGTGTTATTAATTTGGATTAACTCACAGTACTGTCAACAATCTCTTCTTGCTTTGAAATCAGCCACTCATATCACTCATCACTGAGTACAATATTGCTTACATCATGCTAAGGAGCCATATATAAATGCTGATGTCCAATTAAGAATAGCCAGTTCATTATATTTCTTACAGAACAGTAATTTCTCAGTCTGAAATACATGGTACATCATTTACCAAAGAGGCCAGTAAGATATAAGCTTAGATCAGAAAGATATCAAGAGATAAATAGCATTTTTTATAACAAATGCTTTACAATCTTACCAACACTAGAAGTTAATGAACATAATTAATTATTATCTAAATTACCAATGTAAATAACTTTATTAAATGTTTAGGGCTTTTAGTGGCAAGCATAATATATATCTATTTAATATGTCCATGGATTGTTATTATAATAAGGAATAGAAATGAGATTTTATCCATGTAAACAGAGATAGCCTTTAATCTTTGATGTTGCCAAGAAACTATTAATTACTAATAATTGTCAATCCCTGAGGTTAAACAAGTTTTGTCATTAACCTATAATAGCTTTTTTGTTGGAGTTTTTTTGTTGAAGTATTTCCTGAGTAGGCATCTTTTATTATTTTATGGTATATAAGGTAACAGATTAAAAGTGTAAAACACCCTAAGACTGAAATTGAAATCAACTAGTTGGCGTCAAGCGTTATTAGCCGAGAGGTCATCGCAGCCGCCTTGCAAGCAAGTAATTGGTTGCAGATGGTTGTGGGTTCGCATCCTGGCCGATGCTATGACATATGAAAAAAATCAACTAGTTGGTCAAGGGTATAGTTTGATATTAGATCATTAAGTATATATTTTAATAATTTTAATTAGAATGTAACTGAAAGCACCTTTAACTTTGGAACTAAAGGGTAGTATATGAAATCAAATAAAGCATATTTTGTTACTTAATATTTTATCTGTATTAAAACAGCAGCAAAGACTTTTCCCCAACATTTTAAATATTTTTTATGTCAGCATCAATATATCTAGGAACATTAAAAAGCATTGCTAATTTTTTTTGACTGGGTTTTTCTTGTTTGACTTTCTTCTGGCAAACAAATTTAAAGTGTTTTAAAATTTAACAATATTAAAAATTTTCAAAACACATTTACCTTAAATACCTGCAATGTGTTATTAATAGTTGATATATAGAATACAGTGTAAAATTTTATACTATTCAAGTATGTCTGCCTTCTGTAAGATGCAAAGAAAGTCAAAAGTTTTTGTGTAAAAGATATATGTCTGGAAACCTGTTAGCCAAATTAAATACTTTTTTCCTCCAAATTTCTTTTATACTGTAATAATCTCATCTACTTTTTATTCCTTATTACACAATTATTTTTTTTGGCTCTAGCTCATTCTTCTCCTCATTATAATAACAAATGTAAAGACCTAAGCAAAATATTCATAAAATCTCTATGTCCCCCTTATCCTCTCTTTACCATATTTCCCCTACTCTTCATAAAAGTTATCCCAACCTTCTTTCAACATTTTATATTTTAGAAAATAACTGTTCCATATTTTCCTTTCCATCTCCACATAATTTAAATCTATAATACAAATCTTTATTCCATTTTTTAAGTATCTAACTGTTTTTATATTAAATAACATTATATTCTCTTTCATCTTTCTATAGTTATTCTTATATAATTCCAAACAACTATTTTTGTTCTATTTATTTTGCAAAGTTCTAATTCATTTTCTCTAACAAATTCATTTATCCCCTTATTCCAGCCTTCAAAATTATTATCTGTGCTACATTCTCTACAATTTATTATATTTCTTATATAAATATATGAAAATAAATTGTCTACCTATTAATTTTGCATATTCTAAAATCTTTCTGGCCCAATATCTTTGTTGTTCTTTCTACATAATCCAATTAACATTTTCTTTACTAATATATTTTCATTTATGTATTGAAACCTTCCAAACTTTTTCAATAGTTGATTTCCCTCATTAAAAAAGAAGTCCACCCTATTTCATATTGAACACTCTTATTTAATGTCCATAGTTTATGTTTCAAAGGAATTAATTGAACAATCATGATTATATTTTACATATTAAGCCACACACATAAAAGTATCATAAATAATAATATCAATAACAACAACAACAAAAACAATTTAATTCAATTCAATATTTATTTATTATGTGCGTTTCAACATTTACACTTTAACAGAAATATACAATAAACAAAAAAAAAACAATAAGCAAATACAAATTACATACATAAGATTATATATACAATCATAATTACAAGTTTAGTTGTTTTTAACATTCATAATAAACCGATGACAAAAAATATCAATATTATTAAAAGTTAGATTATATACTATTTGCAATCTATTAATAACTGACTTGCTGTGGAAAGTATTTTTACATTTATTAATCTTGAAAGTATGCATTTAATAATGATGATGATGATGATAATAATGATAATAATAATAATAATAATAATAATAATAATAATAATAATAATAATAATAATAATAATAATAATAATAATAATAATAATAATAATAATAATAATAATAATAATAATAATAATAATAATAATAATGAGATTACAAGATATGATAAGCCAAACCATTACTATTGGGACTGTTAAATCAGAACCACCCTCCTGGCAATCATATGAATAGCATCTGAATGATATATCATTCAATTGTTTTTGGGGTCCTCAATGACATATTTATTATTGTGATGACAGCTATTAATTAGATTCCTAAGATGAGAAACTTATCTAAAGAGATTGTCCCAAAATATTACAAAATAAATCAATTTATACCTGGTCATGGGTAACTGTAAAAAATTACAATTCTATAGGAGAACTTATTCTCTAAATATCATTTATTTATAGTACTTACACAATTTTTAGACATGTATAATCACTCTTTAAATAATTTCTATGAAATATAAAGTGGTTAGAAGATATAACTCTTTGTTCACTTCTTTATTTCTTTAAGAATTGATTAATTGTTATGTAACAATTAAAGTAACATATTTTATGTACATTCTGCAAAGTAACATTTCTGAACTTTAAGATAAAGTTCTTACAATTTCAGTTTGCCAACAACCTTCATCAGAGCTGTATCACCTAAATATAAAAGAATGCATAACATATCCAATGTATGTTATCCAAACTATATACCAAATGTAATAAAATTTAAAAACTTGATATATACACCTGGGTCTCATTTTACGTGATAGATAGGTTCCTCAGAAAACACGCACAAACGAAATCACGCAAAAATAGATGTAACTTACATTGAAAAAGGAGGGATGCGGTCTGTGATTTTTCAAAATTCACGTAAAAGCAAAGCACCAACGTAAAATTACTTTAAAATTCGCGCAAAAAAAAAAAATAAGGAAATAAAATATGACTAATAAAAAATTTCAAATTTGAAAAAAATTGATACAAAACAAACTTTTTTTAACTATAATATTTAATTTTATTCAAAACAATATATTTTTATGCATAATTTACAGTAATTTATATTTTTTTATACACGTTTTAATTATTATCACTATTTGCCAGTAAACAGGTTCATTTGCAAACTGATAAAAAAATCAGATTCTTCACAAGATGCAATACAACTAGCGCCAACATCACTCTCATGTTGTGTTAATTAATGGTTTTCTGGTGACAACGTAATTAGTAATTAATCTAACAACTAAAAATTAAATTCTTATTTTTGTCTTTAATTTTCAATTTTAATTGTGCCCACTACTATTATTCACCTTTTAAAAATAAACCTGTGAACACTAAATGATTAATAATTGATTATGTTCTTTTTTAAAAAGCAAAAACAGAATGTGATTTAAAATGCAAAATTAACACGCACAATGTTTGAACAAATTTACATTGTAATCTTGTAAAATTTAATGTGTGTATACATAAAATGTGGAAATCATGATTTTAATTTCATTATTGCATAAAATATTATTATAAAGCACTAAAAATATTGAAATTACTAAGATGAAAGTCGAATTCCAATAATGTGCTACTACTTTCAATATGATGTAAGTGCACAAAATTTATTATTTAAAGTAATAGCGCATTATCGGAGTTCAACTTCCGGTATAACGTGAATCGCGTAACTTCAAAACCGGGTTAAATAAGTCCGTGTAAAAAGAGACCCAGGTGTATATATATATTAATAGATAGGCATAAAGTTGTAAAATTTTATTATGTTTTGTATATAATTAAAGTGTTATATGTTGTATATGCTATGCATTCATATATATTTGCATGTTATGTTCTGAAGAAAGCTGCTGGACAGTCAAAACTATAAGAAGGTTGTGTCAAGTTAAGAAAAAAATATTGCACTGTAAAAAGTGTATAATGAAATTAGTATTTGTGTTTAATTTCTGTATGCTTAGAAGATATAATTATATAAATGATACCTATAAACTCTTTTATGCACTTTACAAAATATAAATACAATATTTTATTATTCCAAATTTTCAGAAATGGCTGACAGTTTCAACTGTTTGATAGTCTTTTTCAGAGCTCTTTTCATTATTTGAAAAACATGAGAATATTTATGAAGAAGTGAACAACATATTTAAAAACCATTGATTATTTACAGGGTTTATTAAAATTATTAGGATTTAAATCATAATGGTTATTTAAAACTGCAAACTGGTTTGACTAATACTTTATGAAGATCACAGCTAATGCTATCCTTTCAGTGATCAAGAGTTGATTTATCATCCATATATCAATATGAAAGTTACATAAAAGTAGACAATTTTTTGTTTATGTAATAAAGGAGGGTAGTTTTACCTGATGTGCACGATGGCCACTAGAGGTGCTGTTTCTGTGTTAGCACACAGAACATACAGGCTAGGGGCACCAAAAGCAGAAATGCTTCTTCCAGCCTTTAGGTGTTGTTGTTCACCATGCTTATGCATAGGAACCTTCCACAAGCTAGCTGGCAGCAAAGCTGCCCACCTGGTGGTGCTGGTTGCCATGTGTAAGCCCTTATAGCTTACATCATCTGCTACCAGAAACTACCAAGAACCTAGGTGGCACTACCTAAATGAGTATTGATATGATAAAGGTTATTTTTTACAAGTTTGTTAAAATGATCCTAAACAGTTTGATTTGTGAATTATTATTATATTATGCACAGTAGAATTTATTTCTCCATAAACTTTACATCATTTATAATTTATCTTTTAAAAAGGGACTGTTTAAAAAATAAGTGTTTCCAATTTGATTTTTTTATTCTTATGAACATTCCATTTAAAGAATAAGCTAAGATTTGATTCAATAAATTATGGATATCATGTGACTTCTGATATATGACAGAAACACAAGAAATCATACATCAAAGAAGAATATTAGTGCAATGGCAAAGATAAACTTGAGATCTAAGAATTTCTGAATCCAAACTTATGCTGTGCAAATGTCATATGACTCCATAAGTAACTGTCCATGTGATTACTTTTTAACATATGTTTACATTATGAGAACAACATTTCATCATACAGAAATTTCCAAATAAAATAAGTGGAACAGTTATTAGTGCACTCAACTCACATGGGATTAAGTCCAGGCTAAAATAAATGGCACAGTGATTATTGCATTTGGATTAAATCTAAGTTAAAGTAAATTTCTCTGTGATTAGTACATTCACATGATACATAGATTTAGGCTAAATAAGCTTAGAATTTTTTTTTTAGATTATGAGTAGGATTTGAATTTTTCTAACCAGTTCAAAGCCAATTGATTTAGATATTAACTCCATGATAAATATACATAGTTAAACTGGTTGACCAAGTAAGCATTGTTGTTCTGACTAAAAAGAATCACAAACAGAGAGAAAGAGAGTTAAAAAACAAAACAATCAAATAAATAACAGGTAAAAAATGTACTATAATTAGATAGTTACTCAATTCAATTTTACAATGTGGAATACACATGTATTGTATATTTAGACAAAAATTGACACAGTCCTTGTCACATAATACCAGAAGTGATAATTGCAATTAATAATCCATACAGTACTATCGTGATGTAAATAGGTTTAGCTCAAAAAGGGTGAAAATTGCAAGGAATAGAATGAATTAAGCGGGATTGAGATGGATTACAAGAGAGCTGGAAAGTCCACAATCAATGACAGAATAATGGTACATAATTCTATTTATACATGAACTCAATAATGGCATGCTCATTCTATGTGCATAAATTCATCTTCATGTTTAGGCTAATTGTCAGAAAGCAGGTAAATTAACTATAAATGTTGTGTATATTGTGGATAATTATTAATAAATAAGTTAATTAGTTACCTATTAATTAAGGAACCTGATACTTCTGTATCTGAGTACAAAAATTTTCAGTCTTTCACTTTTTTAAAAATAGTTCTGGTATCAATGCTGTAGATAATATTATATCATGATTTGTTACATCTATAACAATATACTGGAATTACTTTTATTTAATAGAGTAATCTCAATCACACAGATTCAGCCAGAATTGCTTGTAAGACTGTGGACTCTAAGGCAGCCAATCAGACTGTGTTTGATGTATTTGTTTATCCTGACCCTTGACCTTGAAACAATCTACTGATCTAGCATGCGCTGAATGTATAGTTATCTCCAGTATGTCACATATATTCATTTAACATATATGCTTTTCTCTACTTTTATATGTCTTATGAGGGCAAACTTTTCATTTTTATTTATTTTTATCATTATCAATAAATGATTATAGATATATTAGTTTTATTAAATAAAACTATATTATTACTATATATAATAAATTTACATTATATACTATATTATTTAATCTCTATTGTTAAATTTATTTTTTTACTTGATTTATACACACAAATTATTTTTAATTTAATAAAAAATGCACAGACCAAAAAAATGTGCACTATAGTTAGTAAAAATTAGAGAGAACATTGCTCAAATGTAGTATCTGGATCCTTTAAGAATTTGATTCTGAGTCCATGATCACACATTCTGGCTTGCGAGATTGCAGACTCAACAGACTTAGTAATTGGATCCATTAACAATTTGATTCGGATCCTGTGATCATGCATTTCACAAATGTAAGAAATTTTCTTCTTCATGGGTTGGACTGATCAACAAGAACTCTGGTCCAGGAATTTTCAGGTTCAGGCAACTGACCACTTTTGTATATGCTGATGTACTTTGGTTCATCCTACAATGCCAGCAGTGATGGATCTTAGACTCAATGTCAGACTCCAAAGAAGGATACTAGAAATATGTTCTAGCTAACATTTTCATTCTGACAATTCCTGGGTGCCCACTATGGCTTGGGAACTCATGAGATGTTTGAGAACCAGATATGACAGTTAGGCTAAGATTAATAAATATTGAATTTCAGAATTTGTCTATTTGTCACTGCATTGAACAACTTAGGGTCTGATTTGATGATATATTATATTGCTATTGATGTAATGAAACAACCAAACTAAAAAACCTTCCCTAAACTTTGTATTTATATGTTGGACTGTTTCTATCATCTAATATGAATATTGGAAGGCCTTTAGAAAAATGTAACTTTTTAAATATTCGAAATATATTCAACTATTAGTAATAGCACACAGGTTAATACATGTGCAATGTTTTGAGAGGTATCATTCTCTCTTCTCCTTTAGATATGGCCTGACCAGTGACAGTATTAGCATAGGAATCGAATCTGGACCTTTAGATTTTTGAGTATTGAATTTTAAAGTAATGGTCTAACCAACTGAGCCTTACCTTAATATTCAATACTCAAAGTATCTAAGGGTCCAGGTTTGATTTTCATGCTAGTACTGTTACTGGTCAGGGCAGCAACACCTGAAGAAGAGAAGAGAATAATACCTCTCGAAACGTTATCCACATACTACTAAACTGTGTGCTATTACTAACAATTGAATGTATTTGGAATATTTAAATGAAGTTAAATTTTTCTAAAGACATTCAATACTCATATTAGATGATAGAAATAGTCCAACATATTAATTCCTGAAACTTTGTTTATTTATTTCCGAAGTAGTTCTCCCTTCACGCGCCTCCTATTTTAATTCTTAATAATATTATTACAGTAATCTGACTATATATATATTCAGTTTATTGTCATTTTAATTCAGATTTTTATTTAGTCTACCGAATTAGATAGCAAACTATTTTTACTCTAATTCTTATTTTTTCAATGAATGCACTTACATTTATAGAACAAACCTTTATAATGATATACTATTTAAGAACGAATTATTCAGGTCACAGGAGAACTACTATTACGCAAGAAAAGTTTAATAGCGTAATTAAATGTTATATAGCTGATAAGCGCGGATATATTTTCTCCAAAAGATCAATTTCTACATTAGTTCACCTGTTTTTAACTACGTTAAAAATAACTTTCCCAACTCAATTAAAATATCGTAACAATATTTATTTCATAAATAAAATGTTAAATGTTCATTAAGAGGCAGCCAACGTTAATTTAAAAGAATAATTTGAATGAAATTGACTAAATGATAGATTCTTTTCTCAATTCGTTACTATGGTACATCAGAAAGCTTTTAACAAACCAAATAGTAAGTTATTTATTCCATTAAATGACTGAAATCGGTCTCCTACTCATTTCTTGTTTTCTAAAGCTAATTTAATGATTATAAGATTTTTGAGTAAGATTTAAAATTTATGATATTTAAGAGCTATAAATATAGTTTAATATTGATCACGGCTAAACGCTATCAAAATGAGCTTAGTTATAAATATAGTTATTACAATTTGATAGACAAGTGCCAAATTTTCTACAAATACAACTTTGTTACCATTCACTTGAAATAAATATATTAATACCTATTGCTAATTACTTATTAGACTAGAGATTATCATACTATTTCTAGCCCAAATATAAACTTTAAATCCAGTTAAAGTTTAATATAAATTTTTAATTAAATATAAACTCATGGAATATAATTTAACCATCTCTTTTTATTCATGTGTATTTTTTTTTTTTATAGATCCAAAAAATTCGTTTTCACTACACATTCATGAAATTCAGTAATAAAAACAACTGAAAAAGACAACTGCTCTCTTCCCTACCAACCAATACATTTTTTTTTGCTAACTAGCACTTTCCAATTGGCATAGGTCATAATCTTTTATATACCTCTTCATCAGTTTTTTAGTATTTATCAATATCAAGTTGTTATACTTTGGTTTACAATTCTCAAACTTTTTGTACTCACAACTTTGATACAATCCACTTTAGTTAAATATATTAATGATTATTACTAATTATTCATTGGGTTAGAGATTATCCTATTTGTTCAATTGGGTTAGAGATTATCCTATTTGTTCAATTGGGTTAGAGATTATTCTATTTGTTCATTTTTAATTATAATAAACAGATTTAATATAGGGGATTTGAACATAGACTTTCAAGCTCACTTCAGTCATCCATTCTATCTCACCCAACTGATACACATGACTACATACATGTGAAAAATATAAATGATTTCCAATATATATATTTCATGCTAAACTAGCACTCATCAGTTGGTCCAGATCACCATCTCCCACACACATATATATCATCAATGCTTAGTTTATATTAAGATAGAAATCTTCACTCTTTAATGGATAGCCTTCATTCTACTCCACCCTCCAACTCTTCAGCCATCCACACCACTAAAGATCTGATGATGGAATGCCCAATCCCTTGTTAATGCCAATATTATTGTCATGCCTATGTTGACTGTGAGTCAATCTGACACTTCATCCAAATATATAAAATATACTTGTATTTAAAACATTACAAATTCAGCCTGTATCATGTCATCTCTCTTCTGTGTATTTAAATGGACAGGATTCTACTCACAAAGGGTCAGATTGATTGTATATAAGTGTGGGAAATGGTAATACTGGACCAATTGGTGAGTGCTGGTTCAGCATGAAATATGTATATTGGAAATCATTTTTCTTCTACTCGTGTATGTGATCATGTATATCAGTTGTATAAGATGGAGTATATAGCTGTAGGGAGCTTGCAAGTCTGAATTCAAGTCCCTTCTAATTAGATTAAGTTTAGTATAGACTATATATTTATATGTGAATATATTATATATATATATATATATATATATATATATATATATATATATATATATATATATATAACAAAACATACTCTACAAAAGTATGTAGACATTATTACAGTAATAAATTTAGGTATAAAATAATATTTATTACTTTGCTTAACCAGGCTTTTGATATAGCAAACATTAGTATATCCCCATGTATAAAACCATACACTAAACTAGTCAATAATTAGCATAGATTTGCATATTTGTGTATGTAAATTGATCTAGCAGTTGACTATGTTATTAGATTAAATGAACAGTGTTTGCTAAGAGGAATGCTATTGGCTCATATATACATGCTAAGGTATTAGCTAATATTCAGTATAGTCATACTTTAACAAAGATATGCTATATCTAAAGCCTGACTTAGCAAAGTAATAAATATTATCTTATACCAAAATTTAGTACTGTAATAGTTAATAATTGTCTATGTATTTTTATAGAATATATTTTAGTACATATTTACAATATATACATATATTATAGTTTATTCTTGTATATATATAATCACTAGATGGAGCTTACCAATAGCTCTAAACAAGCTATATTTTTATAAGTGCCAAAGAGAAAGAATTCAAAATCTCTATCGTTAAAACTCTACCTCCAGACCAATTGATTTCGAGCTTATGGCTCACCTCAGTGGAGGGCTGGGTCTCTAGAAACTAGATCTAAAATACTAACTCAAAAGTCAGCACTTATAAAACATGTTTCTATCAATTTGAAAGTCTGAACTTTTTGGACACATAAATGTCCTCAAATCCAGCTTTGCAAACCAGAGAGCTATATGGGTCTGAATTCAGGTGTTTCACCATATAGTAATAGCCTCTGTAATATAGCATCAGAAAAGTCATCAAAGGCACACTTATAATAATTAATAAGACAAGCAAAACTGAATTTGAAGACTTTTATGTGACCAAAAAGTTCAGACTTTCAAAGTGATAGAAATGTGTTTTATACGTGCTGACTTTTGAGTTAGTATTTTAGATCTAGTTTCAAGAGACCCAGCCCTCCACTGAGGTGAGCCATAAGCTCAAAACCAATTGGTCTGGAGATAGGATTTTAATGATAGAGATTTTGAATTCTTTCTCTTTCTGCTCTTATAAAAATAAAGCTTGTTTAGAGCTATTGGTAAGCTCCATCTAGTGATCATTTAAATGCAAGCTTAAAAGCAAGTTATGAAATTTATTAATTATTATATGTTGTAATGGGCACACATGCTGTTTCATTATTTCAAAATTAAAATAAAAAGTTTGTAAATAAAAATTGATTTATTAAAAAAAAAGAAAAAAAAACTTAACTTAAAAACTGAAAATTAAAAGTTATATTTAACACATATATTGTCACACAGATGGAAAACTTTAAAACTTTTTTTTTTTTTAAAAAAAAGTATTTGAAAATATTTTTTTTTTTGTAAAAAAAATAAAGATGTAAAGATTAATGTTTTTCATTTAATGGAAATGATTGTTTTATTAATTAAATGATTGTTCTAAAACACACTAGACCTTGGGGCATTCGCATAATTAAATGGTCAGATAAGAGAATAAAAAGACATTAAATGACCAATGCAAACATGAAGCCACAGCACGGACCGTAAATGGAACATGAGAGCCAGTGACATCATGTTCGATCAATCTGGAAAAATGCTGATAAGAGGCTAATAAAAATATAAAACCCCAAATATTGTTTTAAAAAAAGAACAAACAATCTATGTAAGAAATCACGAAGATGGATCTCTAAATTTGCAGAATCTGTAAAGTATAAACTTTTACCTATTGAACTTTCTTTTAAATAAATATATCTTCAATAAGTAATCAATCCATAAAAGAAAAGTAATATAAATAAATGGACTCTTATCTGACCAAGAATAGAACTCTAAATCAATTATTAATATATATTTTTATATAAGTTTGCTATTTCAATCATTTCCATTTTTATTTATTTATTTATGTTTGTATTTAACTAGGTTATTTATTTCTATCTGTTAACTAAAATGTATTAAATTTAAGTTGGGTGTAGATAGCTGCATAGATTTATTAACGTTTAGAATTTTTTTTTTAATTTTCATATGATTAAAATATATATATATATATCGGTAAATATGACACCTCATGCTGAGTGTCCAAACATGTTTATTCATGTATTTTTTAAGTTATTGGTGTCAATGCGGCACCTTATGATGAGTGCCATTGGGTTTATTATAATTTTCTCTCTGCAATTCCATCAATAACTTTATATTTTAGTCGTTTATGTTTATTTTGAAGGGATTTAATTTCAGGCTATTTGTCTTGTAGTTAGGTCGATGCTGGTGGAGGGGTATATGGGTGTTTATATTAATGTAATGTGAAGTGTGTTTAGCATACATGGCAAAGCCCAATTGAATACATGACCCAAAGATGTAGTCATTGCATTGCAATGAACACAGACATATTTCCTGCACCACTGACCCTTTTTAGCTCTATGGATAGGGACTATAAGTTGGCAGATAGACCACTCTCCCCGATATGTAGCATTTCTCTTTAATTATTGTATATACATGATTCCTTTGCCAGACAGATGCCCATTCCTGTACTGAATGAGGATCATGTCCTTTCAATAATATCATGCTGTCAGATGCACATTCCTGTCAGCATGGTTTTATGCTAGCATCTTCATATGTGACTATATATCTGGAAGCAGGCATTGGTTTGGCTGTGCACTTTTAGTCTGAGATTGAATGATTGTTTTGAAAAAACTTTTAACTGAGTAATCTATGTAGCCTATCTACATGCAATGTTCTGAAGTAAAAATATTATTAAAATGTCCATCTGTGCAGATTTTCTAAATCATAATTTAAAATTAATAATATCTAAATTTATTCCTCAAATTTATATATGTGCATCAATAAATGTTTTGTGTGTTAATTACTGGCAGTGGTTTATTTAATTTTATTTTAAATATTAATATATTTTGAGAATATAAATCTTTATTAAAACTTATAAGAATTTATATTATAAATTATCTCTGCTGCTTCCTGAGCTAGTGGCATGGGCTGTCAGTCATAATAAAACATATATGTAAAAGTTAGATCTTTAACTTGCATATCTGCCTACTATATAAATTTTCCAGGTTCCAATAGCTTGGTGGCACCCTTGTATGGCAGATATGGTAAGACTCCAACTATCTGACTTCCCTGACCATTATAATTGGTGCCCGATGTGGGGCCAATTATAATGGTTGGGGAAGTAAAATAGTTGGAGTCTTACCATATCTGCCATACAAGAGTGCCACCAGGCTATTGGAACTTGAAAAATTTATATAGTAGGCAGATACGCAAGTTAAAGATCTAACTTTTACATATATGTTTTATTACGACTGTCAGCCCATGCCACTAGCTCAGGAAGCAGCAGAGATAATTTATAATATAAATTCTTATAAGTTTTAATAAAGATTTATATTCTCAAAATATATTAATATTTAAAATAAAATAAAATAAGCTACTGCCAGTAATTAACACACAAAACATTTATTGATGCACATATATAAATTTGAGGAATAAATTTAGATATTATTAATTTTAAATTTAAATTATTATTTAGAAAATCCACACAGATGGACATTTTAATAATATTTTTACTTAAGAACATTGCGTGTAGATAGGCTACATAGATTACTCAGTTAAAAACTTTTCAAAACAATCATTCAATCTCAGACTAAAAAGTGCACAGCCAACCCAACACCTGCTTCCAGATATATAGTCACATATGAAGATGCTAGCATAAAACCATGCTGACAGGAATGTGCATCTGACAGCATGATGTTATTTAAAGGACATGATCCTCGTTCAGTACAGGAATGTGTGTCTGTCTGGTGAAGGAATCATATATATACAATAATTAAAGAGAAATGCTACATATGGGGGAGAGTGGTCTATCTGCCGACTTATAGTCCCTATCCATAGAGCTAAAAAAAGGGGTCAATGGCGCAGGAAATACGTCTGTGTCCATTGCAATGCAATGACTACATCTTTGGGTCATGCATTCAATTGGGCTTTGCCCTGTATGCTAAACACACTTCACATTACATTAATATAAACACCCATATACCCCTCCACCAGCATTGACCTAACTACAAGACAAATAGCCTGAAATTAAACCCCTTCAAAATAAACATAAACGACTAAAATATAAAGTTATTGATGGAATTGCAGAGGGAAAATTATAATAAACCCAATGGCACTCATCATAAGGTGCCGCATTGACATTAATAACTTAAAAAATACATGAATAAACATGTTTGGACACACAGCATGAGGTGTCATATTTACTGATATATATATATTAATCATATGAAAATTTAAAAAAAACCTAAACGTTAATAAATCTATGCAGCTATCTACACCCAACTTAAATTTAATACATTTTAGTTAACAGATAGAAATAAATAACCTAGTTAAATACAAACATAAATAAATAAATAAAAATGGAAATGATTGAAATAGCAAACTTATATAAAAATAAATATTAATAATTGATTTAGAGTTCTATTCTTGGTCAGATAAGAGTCCATTTATTTATATTACTTTTCTTTTATGGATTGATTACTTATTGAAGATATATTTATTTAAAAGAAAGTTCAATTGGTAAAATTTTATACTTTATGGATTCTGCAGATTTAGAAGTCCATCTTCATGATCACTTATGTAGATTGTTTGTTCTTTTTTTAAAATGAAGCCGCTACTTGCCATTCCTTTTGGTTCATAACTGTCTTAGGGAGGTCTCAGTTGGTTGTCAAGAAATTAAATCTATTGCAGACTCCACATCGTGAAGTCTCCAATACAGCTACAGTTCATATCTAGTTTAATAGTCAGCATCTAAGACAACAACAATTATAATAATCCACTGAATTCAAATATTTGGGGTTTTATATTTTTATTAGCCTCTTATCAGCATTTTGCCAGATCGATCGAACATGATGTCACTGGCTCTCATGTTCCATTTATGGTCCTGCTGTGGCTTCATGCTTGCATTGGTCATTTAATTTCTTTTTATTCTCTTATCTGACCATTTAATTATTTGAATGCCCCAAGGGGCTAATGTGCTTTAGAACAATCATTTAATTAAGAAAAGAATCATTTTCATTAAATGAAAAAAAGAATCATTTTCATTAAATGAAAAACATTAATCTTTACATCTTTATTTTTTTTTTACAAAAAAAATACTTTCAAATACTTTTTTTTTTTTTTTTTTAAATATTTTTTAAGTTTTTCATCTGTGTGGCAATATATGTGTTAAATATAACTTTTAATTTTCAGTTTTTAAGTTAAGTTTTTTTTTCTCTTTTTAATAAATCAATTTTTATTTAAGATTTTTTTTATTTTAATTTTGAAATAATGTAACGGCATGTGTGCCCATTACAATATATATAGTAACAAATAAATAAACAAAAGCACGGAAATGAGGCATGGCATCAAGGTTATATATATTCTAACTTGCAAACATTTATAACTAGATAATGATGATGATGAGGATCATGCAAGTTAGATATTTATTGCACAACCAGATAGAATGATCTTACTGCCTGTAATCAGTGCATGTACAAGATATGAATACCTTAAAGCTTTATATTAGGATATTAAAATAAGAGTCACACAATGTATGGATATAACAAACCAAATGCAGTCAAGCATTGGTGGACTAGCGGTTAGCATAGCTGCCTTCCAAGCAGCTAGCCCGGGTTCATTTCCTGGTCAATGCATTTGACATATAAAAAAAAACCCAAATGCAATAACTATCCTTGACAGATATTGCATTAACTCCAAAATAAAACAGAGAATTAAATAAATTCAGAGATCAAGAACACCATGGTAAATGATAACAATAATAATTTTATTATACAAAATATGCTTTACACTAATTATAATTAATACGCTAAATAAAAGAACAATAAAATAAAATAATAATTATACTCTCCTTATTTACTTTCGATAATAATTTTAGTTTCAAAAGAGAATTTTATTAATAAAAATACTTAGTATAAGACTATATAAAAAGCTTGACATATTTACAATTTGTTAGAATTAGAAGGGAGGGGGACACTACATATTGCTAAACATACCCAATAATAATGACTTTACCAGCCATAAAAAAAAAAAAAAAAGATCTAAGAAATTTTACTTAAAATAACTCATTAAATGTTCGAGCACTGATGAGTAAGTGACCATGAAACTACAAATACATCTTTGTGTCTAGTTTGTCTTTAAATGTGTTGATGTGTGTTCTTGTATCACTGTTGAAAAAAAATAAGCATCTTGTGCACCACACAGCACAAAGTATAAATGTGAGGATTCTAATTTCTGCAAAGCAAGCTTTTGGAAATGAGTTAACGATTGATTAAATTGTGCTATTATTTTTCCGAAGTGTTTTGTGATGTACGACCGAGCATCTTGTAGGCAACTACACTTGATAAATAGGTGCTTTTGATGTTCTTCCTTGAAACATAAATGACATGTTGTTTCCGTTTGGCTAAGATTTCTCTTATATCTCAAAAATATAATGTAGGCAAATTTCATAATTTTAATATTTTAAACAATCAGTTTGATGGTCTATTATAAAATAGCATTATAAAACCTTTTATTAGTATTTATTTTTATATAATAATTGAAATAATATAAACCACTAAACATCACATGATCACCATCTCATACTAGCACTACTATATGGAGAGTTTTGCCTTTGTTTGAAATAATATAGTTATTATTTACGATTTAGATTGTGTTTTTGAGTTGGATATTATATTTGTGAAACAGAGTTGAAGTACATCTCATTAAGAGTTGACAATACGTAACTCTCCCCTAAGATAAAGATTAAAAATATATATTTCCACTCTGCTGCAAGTTATACCTTTTTAAAGTATATTAAAGATTAATACTTATAATCGTGTTTATTGATTAAATGCTTCATATGTTTATGATATAAATAATATTAACTTAACCAGAACAATCATTTTTATAATTGATTCACATGCGCATATTAAGCATTAATTCATTATTTCTAAATTTATAAATATTAAATATTATTACGATTACTTTACAAAGAACGCGTCGGGAAATTATTTTTTATGGATTCAAAACATTAATACTATCATTTTTACATTTGCCTTGGATTATACGACTCTGAATAAATATTGTTCATTGTCTTCACGTGTTTGTTCTTCAGACCCAGAATATTTTCTCAAAGGTGATGTAATAATAATTGAATAGATTTATTGTTAGTAAACATTGGCTTGAAATATCGGACTTTTGTTTTTTTAAACAATATTTTCTTTATTCTTTTGCTTCCTTGTTGATCAAAATATTCTAACTTGTGATACATCAATTAATTTTGAAGTGAGAAATTTATATTACTCTATACTTAATAAAATGTTAGATTTTTAATTTCTCTTTATTGCGTTGTATAATTCCGTTATTTCACGTTAATTACTTCATCCAATAACCTCGGAAATGTCATAGAAGATGAGAGATAAATCCCTTCTAACTTATTTATTTAGCAGTCCATGCTTTTTACTTTCTAATCACTAAAACGTATAATTATTATTAAAGTTCAGTTTTAAAAACGGAGATTTGAAAATACGTGCTATTCAGTTCAATGTATTCTTCTTGCTCTATTTTTATCCAAAATCGCGCTTTTTACCTAGCAGACAATAATTTCAATCAATTTTGATAGTTTTACCGCCTTATTTAGCATTCTTACAAATCAACTAATTTACATAAATAAAAATAATACAAAGAAAAAATATTTTTTTTATAAATTGTAATAGCAAATAAATAATAATTTAAACAACAAACAATTTTATATTTATTCTAAATATCAAATAATGAGATTAATTTCATAAAAGATTTTAATATTGATATATATTATAACTATACATTTATTATAACATGCACACAAATCACATATTGACCACGTTATTTATCCATAGCCAATATGTATTACCATTCTTTATTAACTATACTGTAAATGAATTTTTTAAACAATAACAATAATAATATAGCTTTTGGGTTTTTATTTTTTTTATTTTAAGCACTTTATAACTTTCATATAAACTTTATAATTTCAATATATATATATAGCTAAATAGTGTGAGACCAACCAATCTTTTATCTCTGCACTATTGGTATTAATTTGCTTGCATTCATAGGTGAATCACCTATGCTTAGAGTTCAGTTATTGATAGGTGAGTACAAGCAAATTAATGCCAATAACGCAGAATTCAAAGATTTGTTTCCTCTTGCATGATTTACACATATAGATCGATAATATATTAGTTACATGTATATATAAAATAATATGGATGAAAACTACCCTTTACATAAGTGCATAAATAGGCACACACTCTCCTATCAATAAACAGATTGAAAAATGAGACTACATGATTATTTATGATGCTTGGGTGATGGTTAGTTTCCTTCCACACAGTTTCATACGTATTTAAAATTCATTATATTATTAATTATTTATAAATATAATAAAGGAATATAAATATCAGTATGTAGCACCGATTACAAATATTTATATTTATAACTACAGTATATGCAAAAGTCTTTTTTGATACTTAATTTTATCCTTTTCAATGTTAAACATTATGTTCTAACCATTTATATATTACTGCATACAGAATGACAAAACGAAAAGAATGGTAATAAATATGTAAAATAACAAAAAATGGATAAAAATAAAATTATCACATCTATCCAAATTGTTAGAATTCAGTAAAGATTGAAATAAATTAATCATATAACAAAAAAATACACAATATGGATAAAACATACATTATATAACTTTATATATACTACTTTAATCGTATAATCTTTCATTCAATTTTAATTGACTTGTTATTAATTAAAGTGTTTAAAAGTTTTTTTTTTTTACATATTTTCATACAGTTATCTTTGTTATGCCTAATATAATTTGTTTCATATATTTGTATTTTTTTTACCTTTAATTTAATTTAAAGATTCAATATTTTTATAGCATTTATTCTATAAATTAAATAGTGAATGTATAAAGCAAATATATCTTTTCTGCTATTAATTATACTGTTAAGTTGATTGGCTTTCATTTGTTTCCTATATGACCATAGTAAATCATTCTACAAATGTCACAATTAAATTTATACATGATTCATTTTTTATATTTTATATCATTTTTTTATTTATCATACAGTAGTAACACTCAGTGCAAGCCAGAGTAATCAATGGATGCAGAATGATTTGTGCATAAAATCTCTATCTAGTGCTTACTCATCTAATATCCCCAGACTAGTTTCTAGTTTACGGCTTTCATCATTGAGCAGCCTTGGACCTGGGAGCACTGCACATAGATTTTAGGGTTTAATCCAACCCCCCCAGCAGCCACCATTTATTGTTTTAGTTAACTATCCAAAATGAAAACACAATATTTTCAATTTAAGCTCATTTGTTTATATATTCATATAGATCTGAATTAAATTTAGCATCACTACATTTTGATGTCTTTGGTTCTTTAATAACTACTGTCACTATAATCCTATTGGGAGGATTGGTATTAAACCACTAAACATCACATAATCATCATTCTTTGTGCTTACACAAGCTGATAACATAGAGGCAGAACTCTTCATACAGTAGCACCACTCAGTGCAAGCCAGAGTAATCAATAGATACAGGAAGGTTTGTGCATAAAATTTCTATCTAATGCTTACTCATCAGATATCCACAGACTAGATTTTAGTTTGTGGTTTTCATTCATGAGGAGAGTTGCATTAGATCCTAATATCTAGGTGCAGTGTTCACATATCTAAGGCTCCTCACTGATGAAAGCTACAAGCTAAAAACTAATCTGGGGTTATTGGATGAGTAGACACTAGATAGGGATTTTATGTACAAACGTTTCTATAACCATTGATTACTCTGGCTTGCAATGGGTGATGCTATTGTATGGAAAACTTTGCCTCTGTGTTATCAGTTTGTTTTTTAGCATAAAGAATGGTGATCATGTGATGTTTACTGGTTTAAATTTTTTATTTTATAATTACATATTGATTTTTTTGGTAATCACTTATATTGATATTTATGTTACTTTATTATAAATTTATTTGGGAAAAAACAGAATAATGAATTTTCTCTATTTCTGTTTTTGATTATATATATTATAAATTACTATTTTTTAATAGCTATTATTGTTGAAATATTTTAGAATGTGGAAATATCTGTTATATTTTCATATTAGAAAAATTTCCATCATATGTTAGTAGACATAATCAACGAAAATAGCAAACTGTAATTGCTTTCTTTATTCAAAAGAATACCTCTTTAAAATGCAATCTCTTGGCATTATATAGGCACTAAAGCACCACATAATTTATTTACAATTTATATATTACATATTGCTATATGTTATACATAATTTTTCAAATATAAAAATATAACAGATATCTCCATATAGTACAATATTTCAATGTATATACATATTAAAATTACCCCAAATTCAAAACTAAATCAGACTAGCTGACTAAAATAACCTCTAAAACACAATTATTCATTTTACTGCTCAAAGCAGTCCCAAGTGAAAAACCTAAAATGTATCAACAAATATATACTAAATATTACCCACAATTCCCAAATTACATCTTATCCATTTTTAATATTAAAAAAAGTCTTAAAGAAGTTAACTGGTTCAGAATATTTTTTTACTAATAAAATTTTTTTAATTCTTTTTTATTCAATTTCTTTGGCTAATCTGATTTAGTTTTGAATTTGGGATAATTTTAATTATTTCATTGATTAGTTTAGCATTAAACTTTTAATGCTTATATATATATATATATAACATGCAAATATAAATTTAAGTTTGATATTGAACGTGTTAAGATTCTTCTTCAAGAGTGAAAACATAATTTTAAAAAATTAAGGAGGCAATTTTAATAAATAGAAATAAAATGAATATAATTAATAGGCAAGCTGCTAGTGTTAAAATTTGGGATTCATGGAATTTGAGTTGATGATGTGTGCTTCAGTTTTGTTTTTGAATTTAACGACAGTTGACACAGATTAAGGAATTAATTGAAAATACTTCTGTGGATTGAAAGACTGCATATAATAGTTTATTACCATTATATTTATTATTTTTATTAATATTTATATATATGTATATTACAATTTAGATAGAGGAAGATTATATTTTACACATGGACTATGAATAATCAGCATACCATGTCTATAAATGGTTTAAAAGTATTGGTGGCCATTCACATTTAAGGTTTACTCATAAACAAATTAATATTCACTGATAATGCTGGAAATGGCACCTGATTTTATTTAACAACCACATTTTTTAATCAGCTTATTACTTGTAAAGATTCAAATTATAAAACCCAGAGCAGTGAAAGTATTTCATTTTTAAAAACCTGCTATAATAAACCACATTAATTCAATCTAAAAATATGGCTGTTAGATATAATCACACTTCATATTCGGCAATGTGAATAGATGTTGGTTTATTTAAGAGTAAGACTTAAGTATGAGTGGCAGCCCCTATTTTTAAAACACTTGTTGACACGGAATTCTAACTATTCACATTGCAAAAGCGAAAGGTAATTTCCTTCCATCTAAATTACATATATATCTAACAATGCTATGTTTTTTAAAATATATATGACTGATAATAATCAGAAAACTTCAGTCTATTGTTAAAGCAACCTTTATAAATAAAAGGTGGATTTCCACCTTTTATTCACAAAAGTTGCATTGATAATAGATGTAACATTCTTGGTATTAATATGCTTGAACTTATATCATGTGATTTATATCCACGAACCATCTAGCTTTGTGCAAAATCTAGATATGTTTGCATGTCTTGGGTATGAATGTGTGTATTTTAAATATTAATTTTCTTAATCATTTAAAATTTAACTAAACATCATCTAAAAAAGTTATTTGCAAAAAATAAAGCAAAAATAAAACTAATGATAATCTTAGTGTCTATTGGATATAATGATGTCCCACTATTTCCATGTGAAGTTATATGATGATCCACAAAGACTTGAAATTTACTTTAATTTCCAATATTTATCAATAAATATTGGACAATTAATCTGAATTATTTGTCTGAAAATCATCTGAGATTTCTTAAATATTCTTAACTTTAAGCTGTATAAGAATTCCAAATCATATGCAAGGAAAGAAATGAACTAATTTATACACTTAACCATTTTTACCATACTGACTATAATTGTTTTTATATATATCTATCAAATGAATTTTCTTCAAATTTTGTACACATGCTAAGTATGGATGACAATCAATATATTAAAGTTGTCCAGCTGTTTTCTAGTCTAACAGTATTGACATGTTGATATCAGTTCAGTAACTTTTCACCGATGTTCAATAGATGGCAATATATTTTTTAAAAATGATCTTTTGTTGAATTTCATGAGTAATTCATTAAAAAGCACAAACAGTATATTAAAATAGACATCACATGATCACTATGATCACATGACTACATGAGTGGCAATACATATAGTGAGTTTTGCCTGTTTTAAATTAAAATAGAAAGAAAAAATGAAGGAAGAAATGTTAATTTCTTTTGAATGTTAGAGTTTATTTTTTGGTATTTAAATGCTCTTTTAATTTACTAACATGAACAAATTTCACTTCGAGTACTGGAAATATGTCAACATTATTTTGACAGTTAATTTTTAAATTTGAATACGAAAAGCCAGTTGCAAAATATATGAGTCCTAGAAAGTAAAAACTAACATGTAATGGTGTTAACTGGTTATACTTCTTCTATACGGAATGTAATAAATGTACTTATCTTGTTATGAAAATGAGAATGCCATAAGTACTCAAAAGGGCTAAGCCATTTTTAATTTATAGAAATAACAAGCTTCTCTTTAGTTGCTTTAAGCACACTTATTACATTTATTAAAAACTGATAAACATATATAATATTTTATTACACTTTTAATGCAAGTTAAATATAATGATTAAAATTGTGGTTGAATAAAAAAATATATTTTTGATTTTCAATGAATTACATCTCATATTAAATACAATATTATATTTTTTATTATTTCCATTCTATGTTTTTAAACTTTTTGCTTTAAGATTTTCAAATTCGAGATCTATTGTTTAAAGAAATAAAGATAACTTTTCTGTGTATTGCAAAATATATGTTTTGAGATCCATAGAAAAATTCAAATCTTTCATTTCAGTAAGCTTTTATTGGCAGAAAAAAACATTGTCAATAGTCATTAACCCATCTGCCTGCCAGATCTATGACTTACATCCAGACCTGGATGAGATAAACATTTGTTCAAGCTAGCTTAAAATATTCCCTTCAGGTAGCAGCTTCTGTAGTTTATCCAGTTAGTTAACCAATGGGTACCCATCAATCAAAGATTTAGTAATAGTAAGGACTTGCACACAAATCTTTAGAATGCTGATTTATTTATCGGGGGAAAGAGGCCTAACACTGCCAATGTTAATTTATTTCAAACATTTGAACTTATTTATAAGAGAGCATAATAGATTCATCCCTTCATTGTGTTGGGAGCCAGTCAGTTACTGCCTTTATAGTAATCATGGGAGAAAGGACACCAAAGGTTTCACTTTACTATGTTGCTGAACATACCACATAATTCTGCCAGTTATTAATATATTACCATTAAAGATTTACTGTCAATCAAAATTAATCTCACAGATGTCTTCTTCATTTGGTAGTGGTGTATCCTTCTTGCAATGAGCCCATTTTTATCTTCTGCGTTATTGGTGCAATGACATGTAAATGGCAAATTTGATTTATACTTGTCGTAATAATGCCAGATTATGAGAATCCTTGGATGCAGTTGTTGGTATTATGTTTAAAATCTGACTTCTTTAGCCATATATCCATATAAGTTAGCCATTTTATATCAAATCTTAATGCATCATTATTACTTTATGTAGAGGTCCCAAAGAATTCTGCTTGCAAGTTATCTTACAGGTGGTAGTCAAGTCTTTTATGATGAGTTCATCATTTAAATTAGAATACTTATTTGTTAGTTGTATTAAAAAACTATATACTAGGTGATGGAAAAGATATTATACTATGCAATATAGTAATTTTAAATTGTGAGATATGAATAATAGAATGATTTATTGCCCAGGAATTCATTAAGATGTTTGCGAGCATTGAGAGAAGTGAGCATGCTCCATGAATATTGAGTTCCAGAGTATGTCTGAATCAAACAGTATAGACATTTATGAGAAGTTGCTACTCTTTAAATATTATTACTTAAAAAAAGCCAATCAATTGTCAGAAAATCATGTGACATTTGAGCCCCAAAGGATCAAGTTGAACGTTGATCTAATAACCTTTAGTCCTTAAAAGACCCATTTTGCCACATGACGACCCACGGAACGTCAACAAATTAATAATATAAAAACTGTCACATATATTTTAAGCTTAAAGAAGTGTGGTAAAGAAAAGATATTTGAAAATGTAAAAAAGACTTCATTTTATTTGTAAATTTTGTTAAACATCTTTAAATTGAAATTGCTAATGTGAAAAAAATATAAATTATATCAAGAGCACATATGGTATTAAAATGCGTCTTGTTATAAGAAATGTAAAATATTTGCTTTAAATAACATCTCTACTTGAATATATTTTCTTAATAAAATACGACTTAAGTGTTCAAACTCCGGATAAAATTCGAATTACATGCTGCAATAATTTGCAACTATTAAAGTATTATTTTAAATGCTAAAAGTAATGTTTTATTTATTAAAAAAAGCTCACAGCGGGTAGTAAAAAAAATAATTTCAGCTTGAATTAATCTCCATAAAGTAAAACAGGTGAGCATTTTTCTTTTTTCTTTTTCCAAATTCTTCTGAGGCGTGGATCTTAATAAATTTTATGACGTAGCTCAAACGTCATATTAAAGAATAGAAAGCAGTGGTGTATAATCTGTGCTTACACGAGAAACATTGTTTTCGTTTAATAATTAGATATTTTTTATACAACTATTTTATATGTATGAAGAAAAGACGGCGTATTGATTTAGTGCTCAGGAGTTCAGAAGACGTTCGAGCGCCAAATCTGGCAGTATCAGAATCGATCCTGGGACGTCCCTATCTCTAGTCAGAGACCCTACCAATTGTATCAAACTGTACAGTATAATACTTTATAATTTTTCTCAATCTTTATATATATATAAAATGATAGAATTAAGCACTTATTTGTTCCAGCTGATTATTAAATGTTACATAACTTCTACTTCCAGAAACTGTATCCTGCTAATATTTTCTCAACACTTATATTTTTATCTTGTATAAATGTGAGCGGAAATTCACATTTTTTGCTATCATGGCATGCCAGTTGCTCAAAGGTATTAGTAGTAGTTTATTTTATATTTTGTTCTATTTAAACCACTATAACACCACACTGCCACAAATTCTTATGCTCACACAATGCTCTCAGATCCAAAGCTCCTCACTGAGGAAAGCCATAAGCTAGAAACTAACCTGGGGATATTGGATGAGTTTGCATTAGATTGGAATTTTGATGCACCAACCATCTAGCATTCATTAATTGCTATAGCTTACACTAGATGGCAATACTGTATAGAGTTGCTAATGCCTTTTTTCTCTTATAGAAATACTTAGTAAGTTAGTTCAATAAAGTAATATGGTATAAAGTCATGCTGATTGATGTTGTAGTAGATCATATATATTTATAATACCTTATATAGCACCATCTTCTATATCCTGAATAACTTGCTAGGTGCAGCACAAAGAATTTGCTACTGCCATTGAAATATTATTAAATATATTTTTGCTGTTGGTGTATGATTGTAGGAATACAGGATAATTAAAAACAACATATTTTTGCTAAAGTTATCAAATATCACTAAGATATGAATAACATTTCAATATGATAGGTGTTATATATATATATATATATATATATATATATATATCACATACTGCCTAATGCTACACTAGAAACTAAAAATAAAATAGAAATTCATATAACACTACAATACTAACCAAATCAACAAAATTTTACTAAACTTCTTCAACCACCATGGTTTCATTTATTAACAAATAGACCTTCTTAAGTGAAATTCAACTAAACATCAAAAATATACATAAAAAACAAAACAGTCTTCCCATCATTCACTTCAAAAAATCAACTTCATTTAACATCAAAAAATGTCTTCATGAGATTGATGGACTCAGATTCAAAAAAATTTATTATCAAAGTTTCTTTTACTTTTCTTTTCAATTCATTTTTTTCATAGCAAATAATCTCTGCATTAACAAATAATATTTTATGACCTGTACTCAGTTTGTAAATATACAAAGCTGAGTTTTGATATATATTTTTAAGAAGTTTAATGCATTCATTAAGACATAATTTGCTGTGACCTACATAAATTTTATTACAACTGCAATATATCTGATAAACTACCCCAGAAAAGATTTACAATCAATTAACTGTTTTGAACTAAATTTAAATTCAGGATTTTTTTCAGGCACATTCATACCACCCAATAAAAAACTATTTTTATAAATCAATTTACTAATTGATGCCTTATAGGGTAGAGAAATAAACTCTTTATTCACATGATCAATTAATTCTTTATTATTAATCAATTTATAGATATTTTTATTAAATATAATATTCCTAATAAATTCATGATTATATCCTAACTCAGTATAGTCAGAAGCAAATTGACTCCTCTGTATATAACTGTTACTTTCAAAATTATTGGTCTTCTATTCCTATAATAAAAATTCAATAAATAAAGTTTTTATAAATAAAAGGTTGATGACTGTCTGGCCTTAACATATTTCTTAATTTTTTTGCTTCAGTAAACTGATTACAAAATAAAACATTATCAGTTTTATCAACACTTAAATCTAAAAATTTCACCATATCAAATTCAAATGTACCCCACCTCCCTCAATAATAAATTTAATACTAGAATCTAAAGCATTCAATCCATCTAAAAAATCCTTCAATTTATCTTCCTGTATAACAAACAAACAATCATCAATATACCTAACAAATAATTTTAAAGAACCAGAAAAATTATTAATAACACTGTTCACTAAAAAATTAATGTAGACAGTGTACATTAAAAGAGAAATAACATAATTAATAATCTATCTCTCTTTAATTTTATAAAACATATCATTACATACAAAATACATAGAATCCTCTAATATCAATAGCCAATCATGAATAAGCTTAATCTTATCTGCAGAAAAATATTTAAATATCTTTAAAGCAATAAATACATTAATGCATTTTTTCCTATCAACTGATTGATACGTTTTCAATATCTAAACTACCAAAAACATATTTCTTTTTTTCTAAAACAAAACCATTAATTTTTTCCTATGCTTAAAATGAAGAAAATACCCAAAAATGGCCTAAATCTACATAATTTTTAAAATTTATATAGGCCAGAGTAAATTAAGACTTAATGAAAGTATTAAAGTTTATAAGAATAGAATTAAAAATAGTTATCAAAACTCAGCTTTGTATATTCATGAATTAAAAAATAACAACACAGTCTGGTATTTTAAAAATAGCCCATTATTTTTAATATATGTACAATCCTCACACACACTTCTTTATAAATCTTGTTTTATTATAATATGAACTATTATAATGTAAAATAATATACTCTAATGTTTTGCTTATACTCCAACGTTTTGACTATATTATTTTATGGTCTTTATTAAAGACTATAAAATGATATAGTGGAAACGTTGGAGTATACTAGTATACAATATAATAATTCATATTATAATAAATCAGGACTTATAAAGAAGTTTGTGCGTGAATTGCATATAGTCATGAACTAAATACAGGTCATAAAATATTATTTGACAATGCAGAGATTATCTTTTATGAAAAAAGTAAATTAAAAAAAAAGAATAAAAGGACTTTGATGATAAACTTTTTTGAATCTGATGCCATGAAGACATTGATATTAAGGAATATTGGTTTTTGAAGTTAATGGTAGTAAGATTATTTTATATGGTATATATATGTTGTATGTTTAGTTGAATTTCAGTTGAGAAGATCTATTTGCTAATAGATGAAACCATGGTTGTGGAAAAATTTTAGTAACATTTTGTTGATTTGGCTAGTATTGTAGTGTTATATGAATTTATATTTTATACACACATATATAATAATTAATAAAACAATTCACAAATTGTGCAACTTGCCTTTAAGCTTGTGCTAAAATGTTCACTAGATGGAGCTTACTACTAGCTCCAAACAAGCTTTAATTATAAATGCCAACAGATAAAGAATTCAAAATCTCTATCATACTATCCTCATCTCCAGACCAATTAGTTTCGAGCTTAATGGCTCACCTCAGTGAAGAGTTATGATTTCAGAAACGAGATCTAAAACTCCAACTCAGAGCACTTATTTAATATGTTACTATCAGTTTGAAAACTCGAATTTTTCAGAAATGTAAATTTCTTCAAATCTAGCTTTACAAACCAGATAGCTATATGGGTTTGAACTCAGTTCAGTTTCACCATATATTGAATAGCTAAATTTGAGTTTTCAAATTGATAGTAACATATTAAATAAGTGTTCTGAGTTGGAGTTTTTGATCTAGTTTCTGAAATCCTAACTCTTCACTGAGGTGAGCCATTAAGCTCGAAACCAGTTGGTCTGGAGATGAGGATAGTACAATAGAGATTTTGAATTCTTTCTCTGTTGGCACTTATAATTAAAGCTTGTTTGGAGTTAGTGGTAAGCTCCATCTAGTGAACATATATATATATATATATATATATATGATATATCATCCATATAGTGAATATATATATATATATATATATGATAAATCAGCAAAACATTTTAAATGTCTGAATTGGAAAATATTTTATTTACTTTTTAAATACAGCTAAACAAACTTTCAATGTAAAACACCATAACCATAGCTTTGTAATTACATGAAAGCAGTCAACACTACACAATACAAATATCACTAACAATCAACAATCTCAATCTGTTGTCAAGGTATCCTTATTTTAACAATAAAGATGGAAATCCACCTAAATCTATGGTCTAATATATATATATTAGAACCATCATACTTTCAAAGTGAGCAAATCTCTCAATATATGTGGCATAATTGATGAATTTTATTGACAACTTCATTAGAATCTCTGAATTGTATTGATAAGATAGGAAGATCAAAATTCCAAATGATAAATTTAAATACACAAATTAAAATTTATATTTGGCACTTCAATATGAGCTATGGTAACCCAATATCTTAGTTAACAAGTCATAGAGAAACAGATAATGTTGGATGTATTTATATATTGAACTATTTCTATAATCTAATATGAGTATTGAATGTCTTTAGAAAAATTTAACTTTATTTAAATATTCCAAATACATTAATCTATTAGTAATAGCACACAGGTTCGATTCCCATGCTAATACTGTCACTGGTCAGACCAGCAATACTCGAAGAAGAGAGCAGAATAATACCTCCCAAAATGCTGTGCACATACTAACCTGTGTGCTATTACTAACAGTTGAATATATTTGGAATATTCAAATAAAAGTCAAATTTTTCTAAAGACATTCAATAATTATATTAGATACTGGAAATAATCCAATAGATAAATACAGCTAAAACACCATCATCACAAACTTTTAGAAAACGTTAGAATTTACTGATTTAATTAATTTGTTAAAGCCCACAAGAAAAATCTTCAAATCGTATAAAAGTGATGTGTTCATTTAAAACATTTGGTCTGGTTCATGCCTTGATTCATATTGGAAAATTGAGTTAATTCTTTCTGTAATCTCACTGGATGGTACTGCAGAAAGAAATAGCAAATGGATCATTGAGAATAATTAAAATTTTCATTCATCATCATCTTCTATTATCTGGTTGCACAGCCTTAGGTCAAATGCGTTATATCTAGGGTTTGTTATTAAGGCAATAAAACTACATTTTTGTTGTTGTATTGTTCTTATCTTCTATTAATAAATTAAAAATTAAAATGAGATTATGATTTCCACCTCCTTTATTCAATTCAAAAATTATATACTTTGTTTCCTATTGGTCATATACTTTAGAATGATCAACTTTACAGAATTGAGAACAAATATTAATATACATATTACTTGTTATGCTATTACAAATAATTATATAATTAGTTGTTTGTAAAGTCACATGACATTTGAACATTTTGGTGCAGGATGAGTGTTGAGTGTTTCAATCATTTTACCAAACAAAGATTTTTTTTTACTTTAATTAGTAAGAATTAATCAAAAACCTTTATCTTTTAGGAAGACCATTGATTTAAATTGCAGAGAGCAATTTATATCATGGTCATTACTTTCCAATACTTGCTACTAATTTTTATATACCATATTACTGTGAATATAAACTGTACCTTTCCCCCAAAATTTTAGCCCCTAAAAATGGGTACATCATAAATTTGAAGCAGAAAATTTTAACATCTTATTTTTTTTAATCTTTGCTTTACACTATATATGCACATAGTATTGCAATCATTTCCTATAAACTAAAGATCAGCCTTTCAAGTTAATGTACATGTGCTTTTTTATGATGTTAATACTAATAAATGAATACTTTCATTTCCAACACAAGATAAACTCTTTGCGAAAGAATAAATGAATCACTTATTGTTTCAACCCAAATGCTTATATATGGGCAAATCTTAAGTACTGGATATGAAAGCATGAGGATAAAACAATCACTTTAAATTACTGTTTACTATGTCTGAATGAATGACGTCCACAAAATTATCTAGAATTTATGAAACATCACTCTTAAATGAAACTAAACATATGTAAATGAGGCATTTATGTTTAGTTTCATTTAGAGTGACATTTTGTAAATTCTAGATAATTTCGTGGATGTCATTCATTCAGACATAGTAAACAATAATTTAAAGTGATTGCTTTATCCTCACGCTTTCATATCCAGTACTTAAGATTTGCCCATATATAAGCATTTGAGTTGAAAGAATAAGTGATTCATTTATTCTTTCACAAAGACTTTATCTTGTGTTGGAAATGAAAGTATTCATTTATTAGTATTAACATTCATAAAAAAAAAGCGCATGCACATTAGCTTGAAAGGCTGATCTTTAGTTTATTACAATTTATAAACATAGCGCTATATAAATAAATGCCTCATTTAATCATTTCCTATGTAAAAAATATGATAAATCTTTTTTAATCAATATTTTTGGATTAATTTATAAACAGCTTTAACTCTCTTTCAAACCAGTATTTTTAATGTTATTTTGCCAATTTTATCGGTATTTTATTGAGAAAAGTTTATCAAATAATCTTTAGAATGTTTTTACAATTAACAAATTATTATAACAATGAGATAAGAGCATGCCTTTCAAGGTGCTAATTGATTGTTTCTAGTTCTCTACACAAGAGAGTGCCTGTCAAAATTTTGAAGTTTTGATGTTTTTATTTTAATTTTTAAAGTGAAAATGAATGTTTTAGAATCTTTTAATGTTATTTTGTCAATGTTGACAATTCCAATACTTTAATTTTGATTTTTAAAGTGAAAATAAATATTTTAAAATCTTTTAACATTATTTTTCCGATTTTACATAATTTTTATCAAAAAAACTTTATCGAATAACCTTTAGAATGGTTTACAACTAACAAATAAATATAACCATGAGATAAGAGCCTGCCTTCCAAGGTACTGATTGTTTGTTGTTCTCTACACATTAGTGCACCTGTCAAAATTTTCATAGATCCAATAGCTTGTTGTTGGTCTTTAAAGTGAAAACAAATCTTTTAGAATCTTTTAACATTATTTTGTCAATGTTAACAATTCTAATGTTTTCATTTTGAATTTCAAAGAAAAAAACAAATGTTTTAGAATCTTTTTTTGCACATTTAAAATTTTTTTCACAAAATATTTGTAAAAATATAAATTATTTTAGTAGAATGATTCATATTTTAATAGAAAAATGTATGTTTATATGAAAAAACAAATTAACAAAGAAATTATATTTTTCAGCTGCAATTTAAATGGCCTGAAGATGATTATACCTGATGGAATAGTAAAGATGAGAGTTCAAATTTTGAAAGTGATGATGTAAAAAGTGAAGTATCATATATCTGAAAAAGTTTCAGAATAAATTAGGTGAGTTTATTGTATTTATATTAATTCCCTATTTAAGTACACATATGTGCCTTAAATTCAGGGGGTTAATTTTTTCCCAATTTTTCAGGCTTAAAATTCTACTGCAACTTAAATTTGGGGAGAGTTTATATTTAAAGTAATAGGGTATATGTGTATATATATTAATTTTAATATTCTCATGGATAAATGATGGAGTCATATTGTTATTTCCAGGAGCTTTTGTGTATTAAAAATATAATAAATAGCTGATGTTTCAGTACAATATCAAGTACTTTCCTCGGAGTTTCTTTTTTCTCAAATTATAAGAATGTATGTGGTGAGATTTAAAATTAGTTATTTTTTTCTTTGTTATTTTCTCCTAATGCACCTATTGGTTGAGAAATTTTAAAAAATATTTTATCCTCCAATAGCTTTTTCCAAATACTGATAATTTTCTTCAATTTATATTTCTCATATATGCTCTTGGGCCTTTTAAAAATCTCTATACCTTACCTTAGCAGTCTCTGGTTATGTTGTTCACCATCCAACACAATTATTTTCAGAAAGACATTGTTAGATAGGACTAAGAAACTTTCTGATGGCTGCCATTTTTATCAAGATATCTCTGCTACTAAAAATTGTTTCTTCATAGTGGTTTTGATCAAAGGATTATTAATAGGGCTTTTTAATATAATAAGAAAAAAAGATTTTAATATTTCAAAAATTAAGACTGTTCTGCGATATATATAAAGGGAGTAACTGATAAAATTGGTAATGTTTTAAAGAAAATTATATCCAAACAATGTAAACTATATTTACAAAAATTAATGAAGTATTTCCACACCCTAAAAGTACCTTTGGAGTGTCATGGCAAATATAAAATTCCATGTATAGTTTGTTCATGATCATACATTGGATAGACCAATTATAGAATAAATATAAGAAAAAAAACACATTTTGGCAGTTATGAGAAAAAATCCATTTTGTCAGCCATTTATTCACACATAAAATTAACTAATCATGACATCAATTTTAATTAAACACACATTCTGGCAAAAATTGAACAGTATGACCAGAGATTGCTTAAGGGAAGATATAGAGATTTTTATAAGGCCCAAGAGCATAAATGAGATGTGTGAATTGAAATGAACAAAATTTGGAAAAAGCTTCTCAACCAATAGAGCTTGAGTATGAGGAGAAAATAACAAAGGAAAAAATAATCTCACCACATGCAAGAAAGAATAAGCTCTGAGGAAAGTACTTGTTATTATACTGAGATGTCAGCTATTTAGCTATTATATTCTTATTACATGGAAACTCCTGGAAATAATTATGGGTATTTAGGTATGTATACAGACATGCACACACATATATAAAATATGTGTAGAATTCTTTAAACAAACATCTATATCTATTTTATTTTTCATTCCATAGCTTTTGCCCATTTAACCTACTTATAAATATTTTAAGTTGAAATTACAGTACTTAATAACCTACCTACCTGCCTACCTCCCTGACTGTCTGCCTACCTTCCTATCTACATATCTACCAACTATTCATTTATATGTAAAGTGTGTTCCAGTGATAAGGTACATGGATCCTTGTTCAAGCTGTGGTAGAATGATTTTGGAATAGCAATATAGTTTAGCTATTCACAGTAAAAAAACATCTGAATCATAGCTTTTGCCCATTTTACCTATTTGTAAATATTTTAAATTCAATTTATCAGTACTTAATAATATATATTAATAAAAGTAAGTCATATATCACATAACCATTGTAGCTTGCATTACCAATATGTAATAAATAAAGTGTGTGCTAATAACTCTAAACAAGCTTATTTTTTATGATAAACACCACAAGAAAAAGTACTACACTCTTTATCTAGGATTGTCTCCATCTATAGTTTGTGTGATATGTGACTTATTTTTATTAATATTATAATTTGGCTGTTAAGGCTTTGGCTATATTAAATTTCTAAGCCTACTAATATATGGGGTCACTGACTTTAGTTCAGACCCATATAACTTCTTCAGTCGAAGAGCTGAATTTGAAGACTTATAGAGATATCTGAAAATTTCCGATCTTCTTAACAGTTAAGTATTAGAAAAATGATTGGCTTGAGTTAGTATTCTGAATCTAAGGTCCTAGCTTCTCATTGAAGACAGCCATAGTTCAAAAACAGTTTAGGGATGGGGACAATCTTAGATAAAGATTAAAGTTCTTTCTTTTGTGGCATTTATCATAAAAATAAGCTTGTTTAGAGCTATTAGCACCCTCTTATATATATATATTATGCAAAGTGTGTTCCAGTGATAAGGTGACTGATTACTTGTCCAAGCTGCCTGTAGAATAATTTTGGAATTAACATGTGTTACATAGCAATATAGTTTATCTATTTACAGTAAAAATTTTAAGTTGCTGACTTATCTGGATCCTGAGTTATGTAAAATATAACAATGTGTTGAAATGTTTTGAATGCTCATTCTATCCTTATAAAATCTCACAGGCCATTTGAAAATAATCTTATGACTCAGATGAAGTCATTGCCATACACTGACTGAATCATTCCAAACATTTCAGTAGCAATCTTGCCCAATTTTAAATAAAATTTAATCATAATGG
This sequence comes from Epiperipatus broadwayi, assembly GCA_028023455.1. Classification (NCBI taxonomy): domain Eukaryota; kingdom Metazoa; phylum Onychophora; class Udeonychophora; order Euonychophora; family Peripatidae; genus Epiperipatus; species Epiperipatus broadwayi. The sequence continues at coordinate 2,550,772 of JAQFVV010000045.1, forward strand.
CGTGATACGTACTGTTCCATAACATGCTCTTAATTCGTGGTTCAATAATGCTAAAACCCTTAACATTTTTGTGCTAGAATTAGCTAAAGTGTATCACTATTAAATGCATGCAGTGATTGAAAGATGGCGCTCCAAGCAAGTTGGAAGAGAAAACCTTTTTTTCATTGGAATATAATGTGCATAATTCTAAATAAAACTATTACATATTATTAGTAATTATTAACACTAATATGTAATAATTTTATTTATTATTATTATAATTATTAAATTATAGTGGACATTTTATTTTGTATATATATTTAATTCAATTTTCCATTTTTTATTGTTTTAATATAAATCAATTTTTAAATCACCAATTATTTTTTCACTTTTAAATATATTTTCTCTATTATCTAGCAGTTTTAACTCTCTTCCAGCCTTCTTCAGAAGTCTTTGGCATATCCTAAACTTCTAATTTCTAGATAATGCTGTTTACATAAGCAAATTATTTTTATGCATATGACAAACATATATATATAGTCATATATTCCTGCATTACTTAAATATAAATAACATTTTTTTTGTTTAAAATTTTAAAATTTTTTACATTTTACAAAATCGTCAACAAATTACTTTCTTTAAATTTTTTAAAATGTTTTCAATTTAAGTTGTAAAATGCTTATTTACAGATTTATTTATTTTTTTAAAAGAAGTTGAAAAAATAAAAAAACGATTTGCCTGGTGTAAAATTAGAAAATTAAATTGAAATAAAAACTTTTAAAACGTTTATTAACAACTATGAAATGATTATTGCATGTTGTCCGTGTCCAGGACAGGGATTAATTTACCCTCCATTCAAAATAAAATATGTATTGGTTGATTGAGATAGGAGTGGAGGACAAATAGAATGAAAAATCCCGAGTTCAAATTCCTGTACTTACATATGTGAAATATTTAGCATAAGCAAGTTACATACTGCCTTAGAATTACATATTAGTAGGGAATAGATTACATCTTAGTGTAAGTTCAGTCCATCCCTGTATTGTTAATATATATATATATATATATATATATATTAACAATACAGCATATATATATATATATATATATATATATATATGGATATGCTATAGTCTAATAATATGAGGGGTTGGATTGAAGTGATGTCTACATGAATATGACTACAATACCAAATCCAATAAGGGCTTTGAACACTCCATTGCAGGTTTTTCAATGAAACGGATGGCTGAGTAGTTGGAAGGATGAGAAGACTGAAGCTTGTCCATTAACGTTTGAAAAATTGCTATCTTAATATAAACTGAGCACTGACTGTATAGATTATGCTCTGGCCCAACTGATGAATGCTGGTACTGCACAAAATATGTATATTGGTAATCATGTATCTTTTTTGCATGTGCGTGGGCATGTGGCTCAGTTGCTTGAGGCAGGAGTGGAGGACAAATAGACTAAAAAATCCTGAGTTCAAATCCTTCTACTTACATATATGAAAAATAAAAAATAAATAAATAAATTATAGTATATATTTTAATTTTTAAACTCATAATGTATATTTTGTAAGTAGACACCTCACTCTAATGTATATACATTCCACATATATGGAGGTGTTAAAAACATTAAAATATAAATCATTATGCCGAATTTCTTTATCTTCTATGTGATTCAGAACCAAAGGTCACAAAATGCAATAGAAGAACTATTACAGAATATATGCAACAACAACAAAAATGCTTATTCTTTTTTTCATGTGTCATAGCATCGGTCAGGAAGCGAACCCGCTAATCCGGGACAACTGCTTGTAAGGTGCTGTGCTGACTTCTCGACCACCAACGCTTGACAAAAATGCTTAATCTTTTCATAACTTTGAAACAATTTTTACAATATTTTTGTATTTTTTTAATTGTATTTTTTTTTTTGCAAATATAGTGTTGGAATTATCAATATAAGTAATGAAAGACAATTTATTATGCACATGTTGGAATTTTTAACACCCACATTATGATGTTTGTGGATAATGTAGTAAATGGATGAAGTACTTATAACTGATATTACAAGCTTATAAGATACCAGAGGAGTCGGTGATATTTAAAATTTATCTTTGGATAGATATGTATTGAAAGTGGATTATATAATTATCAACCACATGTTATATATATATTGTGCCCTTTTCTATAGGTCAATGATAGTTATAAATGGTCAATTACTAAAAAATTTTAAAATTAATATTATATAGTATTTAATATTATAGATTATATTAAGCAGTAAAAGATTAATATGATATATTTAATAATAAGTATTGTGATGGTGAGAATTGTATCTAATTCTATATTTTTCTAAATTGTTTTTCAAAATTTTATATAATTATTTTATATAATATAAGTAGCAAATTTATTAAGACAGATAAAAATAGACTAAACACCGGAAATGACTACGTGACTGTCTGAAATATTCTATGTATAAGCACCGGTTTAAATTAATACTAATAATTAAAATATTTAAATAGTATATTATAGAAGTGGATGGAATTGTCACACATCATAATAAAAATAAGTAGTATACACCTTTATTAATTATTGTTTCAAAATTGTTTTAAAGGTAGTTAAATTGTAATAGATAATAATTGATTTAAAAATAATAATGAGTTAACATTTAAGTCTATTACGTCATGATTTTAAAACTTTAGAAATTGTTTATAAATCCAAGTAGGGATTGACCAATAAAAAATAGATCTTGGCAGACAACCAAAATCACGCCAACTAATTGTATAAACGGGGGAGAACAAAAATGTGTTGACTCCAGAGCAGAGGTAAAATTTTAAGCTCTCTAAATTTTTTTTCTTCAATTTATTAGTCAATTTTATTATAATTTTAATAATATCTTTGAAAGAAACCAACTGACAATTTAAAAATCATCCGAAGAGAATCTTAGAATAAAATGTTTTAAAAAAAAGTTTTTCATAGTAATGTTTCACTAACTTTACAGTAACCTGCCAGTGGATTCTATCGAAATATAATCGGAGTTTTCAATAGAAAATGGATAGATTCTTAAAACCAAGTTGTAAATTTTATAATGTTCCAAATATGTTAATATTATTCGTTGATATAGTTTATATAGCGTATCACTATGAAAGCTGTTTTCGTGCGTATAAAATCAATGAAAGGACATTGTGCGCAAAGTTAATGAAGATAATGGAAAATAAAAATAAGTATTATTCGTATAAGAATAAATGGACAAAAGGAATTTTAATATTGAAATAGTTTGAATTGCTTTCTTTAAGATGACTTGAGAAAATACTCTAGAAAATAGTTAAAGATCGGAAGTAGTGTATATAAAATAATAATGAATGAAAGTGAAGTTTACCAAGGAAAACACTTGCCTAAAGAAAAAAAAAATTTTACAGAAGAGAAATATAAAATATTGGATCCATGGAAAATGCAATTGGTACCGTAATTATTAAATAATTGTAGTTTAACTAGAAATAAAGATGCATCAACGCGCCGAGGTAATATTCACCAGAACATTAAAAAGCTTCGTGGGATAACTAAATAAAATGTTTTCTAATAATTTTGGATTAAACACTAAAACTAAAGATCGTCTAAACAGTTTATTAAATGAACTAATTTATTTAAAACTTTAATAAGCATAAAGGAGAACATTCGGACAAAAGAAGAAATAATAAATATTATGGGACTAACCAAGATTTACCGTCAGAAAAATATGTGATTATGGTTTGAATTATTTTCTTTACTAATCTAAGTTAAACATTAAGTTTTAGATAGCGATAGGGAAAACAAAATACATTAATTCGTAATATAACATTATATGAAATAATATGTTTTGATTTTGAATTTTAAAATAAAATTGTATGTATGTGGAAATTTGTATATTTGCGATGCTCGAAGAGAAAGAAACCTACTACGAACTCTGATAGGAAGATAAAGATTGTTTTTGGTAACATTTATAATTATTAATGATATATAATGTATGTTTTATTTATTTAGATCAGCTGAGAATCGAATGAATGTAGCGCAAAAGTTTTATTGTTATTATTGTTGTAAAACGCATTTTTGAAAACAACACTCTAAAACACTTTGAGATGTGATTAGATTTTTAAAAATATGCATACGATAATCATTTTATGTGTTATTAATATAGTTCAATATAACCGATGGTTATGTGATATTTTCTGTTAATTTTCCGATTGGGATATTTAAATGTTATTTTAACAAAACGTAGATGTTGAACCTACAGTGTAATAAAGCAAGACAAATTGTTCTTATGGAATAGGGAAATGTTTTTATATTAGCGAATTTTGTTTATTGTTTTTAAAAAGTAGTTAGTATTTTATCGATGTTGGATACAGTAAAAATCTCGAGAGATAGTTTGGGTAGTGACTTGGTAGTACGTGGTGATTCGGAAACCAAGAGGATGTATTAAAAACTAGGATGCTACAGGGAATGAAATAATAAGTAGTTTTAGATGTTAATCAGCGTAGTTAACAAAGCCCTACGACTGGTACACATGTTGTCTTGGACAGTGGTATTTTATATATTTCTTGTGAGTCGTACTAGATGTTTGGTAAAGCTGAGTAAATAGCTGCCACATCATGCTTATCGCCAAGGTTATTAGACAATGAATGTCGGACCTATTCACACTGTTCCATACATTTTTGAAGTATATTGCGGATAAGTTATCTATCTATCTTCCCGATATCCTATACATCTTTCGCTATCTTTATCTGTATTTCTTGCAACTACATCGTTATATGATAAGTCTATTAAAAGGGAAACAATAGATATTTTAGAATGTATGTCATGCTATTATTTGGAATAAGAATAGTTAAGTGTTAACGAAGAGTAGATTATGATTATTGAAAGAAAGATGCAGATATCCTAAGAAGGGAAGGAGTTAGAGAATTATTTTAATTCCTTTTAAGAAATGAACTATAATTTTATAAAAGTATATCCAAATAGAAATATACAAAAATATTAAATATAATTTCACGTTTTCTTATTGTTAATTATATTTTAAAAAATATAAGTATTGCATATTTAAAAAATACAATAACATTCGATAATTATAGTATATGTGAAACTGTAACAGGTGATAATTAAACCCGTGTTATAGTATTATACATGAGTATGGCTTATGGAATAAACGTATTATAGTTTACGAGCATTGGAGAACAAACGTTAAAAGTAATAATAATATTTGAATAATATGCGGAGTGACTTATATAAAGTTACAAGAAAATGTAATTTTCTTTTAAAAACCATATTGATTGTAAAATTATGATGTTATAAATGATGTTTATCCACATAGATAATTTATAATACAGTAACTTTAATATTAAAAGGTAAAGAATGGTGTTACCCATAAAATAGTTAAAATAAGTGATATGATAAACCTAATGAGAAATAAATAAATAACTTTTAAAAGGCATAATAAGTTTAATTAACGATAAAAGAAATATAAATGTGTATAATTCAGCTATTGTAGTGTAAAGAAAAATGAGGATATCCCTTGTAAATAGATGTAGATGGATTTGTTTGTTTTATTTATTTTTATTGATGTTAATAAAATTTTAAAATTTGTTTATTAAAACTTGTGTCTGAGTTTTGTTTTCTCTACATCATTGCATGAATTCACAGGGTATTTTCACAACCATTAAACTAAGTATATGATTGTTTGCACAAAAGATAAATAGAGAAGTATGTTTAATCTTAAATATTTATTGATGTTCTTATAATTAAATAATTATAAAATTGCATTGCGTTACTGGTCATCAATCCATTATCCTAATATTTTGCTAAATTATATGCTATTAGTTGCCACTTGCTTTATTTATCAGATTATCTAAACACTGCCACTTATTAATTTATTTTATTACTTAAAGATAAAAAAAGGGGATATTAGATTATTAACTAATTTATTACGGTTATAAATTTGCGATGAAAGAAAAGCTGTACTAGTTGGATTAAGCAATGAAGATTGTGATTATTATTGTTTTATTATTAATCTAATTTCAGAGTAGTAGATTATGACATAAAATCCCTTATCATATTTTGCTACCATATGTTTATTAACATATGAATAAATTTAAGAACCTGAGATTATTTCATTTGAGCTAGATGATTACTATTATTATTATTAGAGATAAAAGATTAATACTTTAATTGTTAAATGAGTCTTAGTGATTAGAAGTTGCGGAAGTCATAAGAATACTATGTAGTTATTATGTGTAATAGTAGTATAAGGGGGGATAGTGTTCTTATGCCATTGAGGTGGTATCCTGTGGGATATTGTCTCAATGTAATCTACCTTGTCACCAGTATTTCCACTTCTAGTCTCATGAATTCCTGAATATTTATTTGAGTTAGTTTAAAACAGAACCTAAGTTAATTTTAAGAAACTTGAGCTAGTAAAGCATTTAATTGAATATTTCATTAATTATTAGAGCTAGAACCCGGTTAGGTGATTTTCACTATATTATATTTATTTTGGGGGAAGTGGAGATGCGGGAACGGGGCGGTTAGATTATGGCCCTCAACGTGATTGGCCTGATGTGTAGTGGAGCTACACACGATGACAAGGGCAGAATATATATATATATAACAGTAGAAGTAATATGGAATAGTTTATATTGGATTATCCTAGAAACTGCAATCAAATTCTCTAGTGCTATTATCATTTTATTTTGGGCACCAATTCGGCCACTTTACCCAATATAGTGAATATTTGAATGCTAAATGTTTCAATGAGGTCTTCAAATTTTTTAAATTTTATTTGAATCACATTATATACGTGTGTTAAAGAATAATTTTATGTACAGCATTATAGAAAGTAAACAATCACATTTATACGTTCAATTAAAAGAAGTTGCCTTAAACCACAAAAGGATAAATAATTGTTGAACGATAATTGCCAAGATAACTAATTTAGGTTTAACACCAACATAGACCATAATAAGTTATAATTCCCAATACTAAATTATTATCATCCAAATTACGATAAATGTACACCTTCCTTTAATTCAAGCTAAATACCTTGTTTAACATCACCCATAGTAAAAATACACACATACTAGTTACTAAACATCACATGATCACCATCTCATGCTAGCACATAATTGTTAGTAATCCATTGATTACTCTGGTTAGCACAAGGTGGCACTACTATATGAAGAGTTTTTGCCTGTATACTAGTTACTATAAGCTAACGTTATTTTAATATGCAATTTCATGACCTACATTCTAGTTAGCAATGTAAATTAAATATTTATTTAATAAATTAAAAAAATCCCAGCTTTAGTTATTTCATTTCATATTATTCAGATAAGTCTATACAATTAAACATCAATTTATATTACCAGAATTATTTTATCAATGACAGATTTAGTCATAATAGCTACCAATATTTACTAACCAAATAAATTCAGATTGTGACAGTGTGAGTGAGGGAATTAGGTTTTTATGCATGTACTTATGACTTTACTATCATCAAGCATAATTCGGTAGTCTTAAATTACAAATTCCATACATATTAATAGTCTCTAGCTCATAGACCATACAAATTATAGATTCCTCATATATATATATATATATATATATCATTTTGGAGTTCACATCAACTCTTTGTCCATCTTATACCTAATTCCCCATATCATGTTATTACAATTTATATGTTACTTATATCATATTCAAAAAGAATTACGTATAAGTAGTGGAGAATTAATTAGTATATGAGCTGTGCTGTTAAATTTAGACTAGTTTTATGGATTAGTCTTCGATTGGGTGGTGATTAATTATATATGTTTAAAATAAAAAAAACTATAAAGTTAATGAAAGGTATTTGGTACTAAAGCAAAGATCATATCCTAATTTTAATGACCAGTGGTTACAGTGGTGTGGATATGCTTATTAAGCTCCACTTGGCTGCATATATATCTGGAGGTACATGGTTTGATCTCTAATTTTATTTTGTTGTAGAAATATGACTGCATTTTTCTTGAGGTTGACTTGAAGGAGAAATGGTATCTAAGGAACCAAAAAGTGAGTAGAATAAAAATCATTGCTCTAATGTTTGGGGAAAGTCCTCTTTCTAGGCTGGTGATGAGCATTGTGAGTGATATTGATTGATACTTAGTGATATATATATAATGAGATAAATTTGGGCATTGAAAGAGAAAATGTTGGATAGTTTTTTCATCTTTGTGGTAGAGTGGTCAAGTTGAGTCTATATTAGCAGATAACATTTTTTTAAGCTAAGAAGCTACAGGGTAATAATGATTCCAAATTAATATTGTTAAGGAAATCAATACATTTGAGGTCGAAGTGCCAGAATTTAAATTTTTGGATAATCTATTTATTTGTGCAATCAAAAAAAATGTTGGATTGTTATTTATTGCTGAGTTTATGGGCAAAGTTATAAGCTTTCCATTAATTAATTTTTGTTGATATAGTATGTTTCTTGAGACGGAGTATGTAGCTAGAATATTAAGAAAGTTTTTGAAAAAGGCATTTTTAACTGTGGCCTGATCACCATTAAATGCTTAATATTAACCTTTCCTATAGTGTGAATCTTGTAGTGCTTTAAATAATAGTTTATATCTGACAATCACTCAAAGAAGTATGAAGAGATGCATGTTGGGAGTAACAAGAAAAGATCGAAAACGCAATGTATGGGTAAGAGAACAAACAGGTGTTACTGACCTCATTAAAAAAATTGAAAGATTGAAGTGGAGTTGGGCTGGACATATTGCTAGAAGAGATGATAATAGATAGACAATTGAAATCTTAAACTGGATTCCAAGAGATTGTAAAAGACCAAAAAGAGACCACATGTGAGATGGATGGATGAAATAAGAAAGTATGCAAGGATGATGTGGAGAAAAGAGGCTAAAGATCGGAGAAGATGGATTAAACTTGGAGAGACCTTCATCCTGCAGTGGATTGATAATGGTTGATGATGATGATCTGACAATCACTAAGAGTTCCACTAATGTTCAAGTCACTATTCCAGACATTTACCAGAAGTTTTCATTATATACGAGAGCGATCATATTTGTGCTTAAATATATATAATCGATAATATAAAGATCAGACAAAATATATAATAAAATAAATTTTGAAAAAAAAAAGGTTTTTTTTTTTTTTTTAGTATGAAATGTTTTTTTTCTTTAAACAATTATTGCTATCAGAAGTAGATTGTGTGGAAAGAAAATGTGGTCTCAAGATACAAACCATGTTTAGTTGAAAATTATGCTAATCAAAATTGCACTAAGTAAGGTTTTTCTGCCATTAATTATAAACGTCCACAGAAATGTTTTCCTCCTTTACGTACAACTTAGTAATTATCTCAGTGTTATTAGGCTTAAGTATTTTTTAAAGATAGGAAGACCACAGCCAAACTGGATACTTATCAAATTATTCGTTGGTAAATAGATAACTAACTTTTCTTAGAAGTTGAAACAAGGAAAAAAAAAAACCTGCTCTCACGAGCAAATTTAAGCATTCTTCTGCGCTGTTTCTGTATGTATAGATGGTTGTTGAAAAGATGTTTGTCGTAGCAGGGTTATTAAAGGCTGCTTTTTGTCAAGCGTTGTTAGCCGAGAGGTTATCGCAGCCGCCTTGCAAGCAAGTAGTTGGTTGCAGACGGTTGTGGGTTTCGCGTACCGGCCGATGCTATGACATATGAAAAAAAAGAGACTGCTTTGCATTTTCTACATGCACACCCACACATACATATATATAGAAGGTTAATTCGCTTCTTATCCTACATCCACATTTAAAATCCAGAAACAGCTTAATATATTTAATTCTGCAATTAGGAAAACTACAATACAAGACAGGTAATGAAGCATTTTAAATGTTCTTCAAAAATACGTGAACAATCTTTTTATAAATCATTGTACATACTCAACTTTAAAACGGTATCAGTGCCTTTAATAGAAATGTTTTATTTTACTTTCATTAAAACACATAGTTAATAGTCAATGCATTGGTAACATATCTGTGATGTGATGCACTGTGACTTCTCCTTATATGGAGTCAGGAATCTCTCAGCCACTATGCCCAGAAAAACCTGTTAGCCTCTTTAAATTCCTTTTCCATTCCCCACCCTAAGTTTTCCCATAATCTGCTCCATCCCATTTCCACAACCTAAACTTTGTCAATTCCATGGCCTTCATATCTAAATCTCTCTTATCTTTTCCCAAACCCAGCATAAAAACCAATAACCCACTTTCTGTATAATAACTTTATTCATATTTATTTTTCCATAACTTCATTATTTGTACCCTTTCTGGTTTCAAGCATTTACATTGAATTAACAGATGCATAATATTTTCTATGCCTTCCTTACACAACTTGCAGACTAAATCACCCATATTTTTCCATTTACATGTGTATTCCCTTGTTGCTACCAATTTCTTGCAAGCCTTAAACAGTAAACTACTTTCCTTGTTAGTATCATAAATTAACTCATACCTAATATTCCGTTTACTTTTATATATATTTAAACTCTTTTTACTCTCTACACTAGTTCTCCATCTCTCCAACTTCCTATTCTTTATTCTTCTATCCAATTTCTTATCACTATAACACTCAACAATTCTCCTAACACAATCATCCCACCTTTTGTACAAGTATACATAAATTCTTTATCCAAATCTTCTGCATATCACATTATCTTCCTCACCCATTTTTTTATCTGCCCTTTATTCTTAACCCAATTAAATACAATTTTGGCTATTCTTTTATTATCCATAAATTGCATTCTACCAAACATTTTCATTTTGCTTTTTGTATCCCTCATATAAAAACTTGACCGTCTCATTTCTCATTGAGTTGCCTCCTTTGCCATTCACACATCTGCATCTAATGCATGTCTTCCTACTTCTCTTTGTACTTTTTCCAAGTAATTTAATACCCCTTTACTAACACGTAATGCATTGTTACCATATGTTAACCCTGCTACCGCCATTCCTTTCCATACAATTCTAGCTACATCATATTTATTATATGAAACACTGTTAGTTTCTTTATCAATCCCTTTCTTTACTTTGCTTCATTTATCATTTTTCTCTTCCATTTATCCAAGCAATTTCTCTGATTACCTAACATGATTCCCAAATAGTTATACCTATTCACCACACTTAACTTTATATCCCATAATATATGTAAACAGAGAGACACTAGCGACAATTGAAATACAGTGACTGAAATTGAAATTAATGCTATAACATATTCTTAATTGAAAATTTTAAAAAATACACTGAATCATAAAACACAATATCATGATTTCTTGGCTCATGATTTTTGCATATATTAACATGTTTGGCTGCTAAGCAAGCTAGGTTGTGCTTGAATAAAATGAATTTTTGCATGTGTATAAATATAAGGGAAAAGCTGATTGGATGGTTGGTTATTTTTACATGATGTCAAAGATACTAAATGTATATTACCAGCATTTTGACTGCATGTGTTCTTTAAACCTTGTTTCAATATTTATATATTATTTCCAGTTTATTATATGCATATTTAATTTGTAAAATACTGCTTTAATTAATATTTTTTTAATATTTAAGGCATTATAATATGTAATTGTGTTTTTCTTTAGAATATTTATCAGAATATTAAAATCTTAAATATTTCAAAACAATGTGATTATTACATGCTTTATCATCTGTTGTTTTTGAAGTTGATATATTTATGAACCTTAAAAGCCTAAAGCTAAACTAGTCAATAAAATAATCAAAACTATGCCAAATTCACAACTCAAGTAGACTAGCCAAAGAAAATAAACTTTAAAATACAACCAATAATTTCACTGCTACAATTAGACTTCTCAAGTGTAAAGGACTACAAGATAGTAAATAATGTTTAGTATAAATATATTATTTTATAATCCTTTATACTTGAGAAATCTGTTTGTAGCAGTAAAATCATTGGTTGTATTTTAGAGTTTATTTTCTTAGGTTAATCTGGTTGAGTTGTGAGTTTGGAGCAATTTTGATTATATATATATATATAGCATGATATCAAAGATGGTAAGTGAATTTTCCTAGTGATTTGATTGGTTTATTTGTTTAAACATTGTATAAGAAGAAAATTTAAGTATTATGACCAATTCAACATTATGCATAGTTATTCTTGATTATTTTCTCTAAGTTTCAATATCTTTGCTTTTTTCAATTTTCATAATTAGTTTTTTAAAAGATTATTTTTTATTTTGCAATCCAATGCATCAGATATGTATATATCATTTTTAATATCCATCATGTTATATAATTCATTATTTTTCGGATTATTATTTTGGCATCTATCATTGACAAATAAAAATCCTTTTGCAATTTATCTGCAAAGTTTTTTTTTTAATATTAAAAAAAAATAAATCAAGTCATATATCACATGACTTAACTTAACATTATCATGTGACTTAATATTATACTATTATTTTGAATATATATAAATCAATCTTTTTATTTTATGGCACTAGTTGGTTAGCTGTACTGCACCACTAGGTGATACTGCACTACCCATCAAGAACCCTCAAGAAGCATGCAAGTGATAAATTTCTATCCGAAATCACTGAAATAAATGTAAAATTAAAATGCCTAATGCAACATGAAGAAATCTCTGAAATCGCTCTGAAATACAAATTACAAAAACAAGAAATCGATAAACAACTAGTACCTATTTTATTAAAAAAAGGTAATAATAACAACAATTACATTTTCACTCCATTTTAATTCCTATCTTTTAGAAATACAATAACACTTTCTTTAAATCTTTTTTTCATTTTGCTCAGAGAGATTTTATTTTACTTGCAATCTTCAATTAAAAGTCTTAATCTTTCAGTGATATTAATATCAAAGTAGTCAAGTTTGTTATAAATAAATAAATGTATTGTTTTTTGTACAAAATTTTTTATAATAACTTAGTGATTGGATAAGATTATTTACTTTTGAAAATTCTAATGATAAAATATATAATTGATATTAAATGAAAATTTTTATACATATATAATTATTGTATTAAAGTTTTATACATATTATATTTATGTAAATAATAAATAACTCAGATTATATGTAATTTAACAGGAAATAATTGAAGCAATAACACTGGAATAAGTCAATACTATTAAAAAACACAAAGTAAGAAAACAAACAGGTGTTATTGATCTCATTGAAAAAATTAAAAGACTGAAGTGGAGTCTGGCTGGACATATTGCTACAGAGATGATAATAGATGGAAAATTGAAATCTTATACTGGATTCCAAGAGATTTTAAAAGACCCAGAAAGAGACCAAATCTGAGATGGATGGAAGAAATAAGAAAGTGTGCAGGAGTGATGTGGAGAAGAGATACTAAAGATAAAGAAGATGGATTGAACTTGTAAAGACCATCATCATGCTGTGGATTGATAATAGTTGATGATGATGATGATTAAAAAAACAATTGAATAATATATTGCTCAAGTGATTGTCAAAAGTTTGAGTACTGAAAGAGACAGAGGAAGTGACAATCCATCAACCTTAAGTTCCAAAATTCACAATTCTACTTATGCACTAAATCATCCAGGGCTAAATGACTAAATATTTATTCATAAATGCATTATCTATGCAAAGATGTTTATGCATAAGTAGAATTGTGAATTTTGGAACTTAAGTTTGATGGATTGTCACTTCCTCTGTCTCTTTCAGTACTCAAACTTTTGACAATCACTTGAGCAATATATTATTCAATTGTTTTTTTAATCATCATCATCAAATAATCAAAGAATTGTAACATAAGAAATGGGCAAATTTCAATACCCAAATTAAGTCCTTTTTTCAGATTTGATATTAAGCTGAGTTAAATTTGATCTTCATAGTTATTACTGGAGTATTACTCCCAACTTGGAACTACTGTACTTATCTGCTACAAAAGGAAAATCTAATACTTTCTGACATATATGAATATGGTCAAACACAAAACATAAACTAGTAGTTAATGACTTTATGAACTACATGCAAAACAAATTAAATATTAATCTTCTCCTGAAATGAAATCTTCATATATTTTTTAAGATAATATTTGTAAAATAATTAGCTCTCCAAAAAAATCTATGTGATAAAATGAAGAAGCAGAGTAGTTTCCTGATCAACTGAAGGGCATGGTTCAATATTCGAAATAAAGCAAGAGTTAGCAAAAGTTCTAGTCTAAAAATGGCCTACTAAGTGATCTTTAATTAATCATCCAAGGTGATAGTTGGGTGCGTTAACATTCCTAATTTTTTTTAAAAATATAAAAATATTCTTTAAAAACTCTCAAAATGAATAATGATGGACAATATAATCTAATGATCATTTTATGTTTGCACAGAATAAAATAAGTTATTTATATCACAGGATATATCATCCAAAATACTATATACCTAAACTAAGAAGTATGTTAAACAAGTGTTTCTCAATAACATAATATTTTTTTTACATAAATGTTTTACATATCTTTTATAAAAAATATTTATCAAAATTCTCTTGTCTCTAAATATAGACAATTTTAGCTATGATCTAAAAATACCTAAGTTTCCATTTATTGACTAATATTAAGTAGAAATCTTACGTTAAACAGGTGTTCTCAGTGATAAGCTAATAATACCTAAATACCCATTTACTGACCAGTATTAGGTAGAAATGTTGTGTTAAACAAGTGTTTTAAATATCTTTTACAATCTTTCATGAAATATCTATCAAAATTATTCTGTCTCTAATATGCACAATTTCAGTTATTGAGCTAATAATCCCCAAATACCTATTTACTGACCAAAATTAGTTAGAAATGTTGCAATAAACAAGTGTTTTTTCAATAATGTAAATCATCATCATCATCATTATCAACCATTATCAATCCACTGCAGGATGATGGTCTCTCCAAGTTTAATCCATCTTCTCCGATCTTTAGCTTCTCTTCTCCACATCACCCTACACATTTTCTTATTTCATCCATCCATCTTACATGTGGTCTCCTTCTGGGTCTTTTACAATCTCTTGGAATCCAGTTTAAAATTTCAATTGTCCATCTATTATCATCTCTTCTAGCAATATGTCCAGCCCAACTCCACTTCAATCTTTTAATTTTTTCAATGAGTCAGTAACACCTGTTTGTTCTCTTACCCATACATTGCGTTTTCGATCTCTTCTTGTTACTCCCAACATACATCTCTCCATACTCTTTGAGTGGTCTGAAGTCTCTGTATTGATCTTCTATTAAGTGTCCAAGTCTCAGATCCATAAGTAAGAACTGGTAAAACACATTTGTTAAAAACCTTTCTTTTCAAACACATAGGCATATTTCCTTTTAATATCAAGTTATTTCTACCAAAAGCACTCCAACCAAGTTTAATTCTATGATTAATTTCCTCCATTATGTTTCCATCTGTATTAATAATCTGACCAAGGTATTTGTAACTCTTAACTTCTTCTAATTCATCATAATCAATCTTTATTTTCATATTTTGAGCAAATCGATTAAACATTACTTTAGTCTTTTTAACATTTATCTTTAGTCCTACTTTCCTACTTTCATCTGATAACTCCTGCAACATTTCCTGCAGCTCGGAAGCATTATTTGCAAAAACAACTACATCATCTGCGAAATCTAAATGACTTAAATAATCTCCATTTACTTTCACTCCTTTAGTTTCCCATTTTAATCCACAAAATACTTCTTGCAGCACTGCTGTAAAAAGTTTTGGAGATATGGAGTCACCTTGTCTTACACCTTTCTCAATGTTGACTTTCCCAGTATCATTATGTAATCTAATTGTTGCTGTTGCATTTTATAAATATTCTTTAAAATATGACAATATCCTGGATCTATACCTTGATGATCCAATGCTTTAATCACTGAAGAAATGTTTATAGAATCAAATGCCTTTTCATAATCTACAAATCCAAAACATAATGACAACTCATATTCATTTGTCCTTTCTATAACTTCTCTCAATACTTGAATATGATCTACTGTACTAAAACCACTTTTAAATCCAGCTTGTTCTCTTGGTTGGTGAAAATCCAAGGTTCTCTGTAGACGAGTTGTAATTATCTTGGTTAAAATTTTATATAAAACTGATAAAAGGCTGATAGGTCTGTAATTTCTAATATCTTCTTTATCACCTTTTTTAAATATTAATATTATTACTGCATTCTTCCAATCATCGGTACATCTTTATCATTTAGACATTTGGTATATAACTTTGCTAATATTTTTTCTGTTTCTTCACCTGCTTCTTTTAATATATCAATTATAATTCCATCATTACCTGGAGCCTTTCCTTTTTTCATACATTTAATTGCATTTCTCACTTCTTCATTTAAAATTCTGGGCAATTCGGAAGATGTAATAGATATAGGAGGTACTTGTTCTTTATTACTATATAATTCTTGATAAAAATCTTCTACCAATTTCATAATGTCATCCCTCTTTTTAGTAATAATTCCATCTTTTTCCTTATTGCAGATATAAATTTCCTACCAATACCAAAATGTTGTTTTACATTCTTAAGACTTTTATTTTCTTCTACAGCTTTTCTTGCTAGTTCACAGTTATACTTTCTTATATCATTTTCAACTCTTTTCCGCACCATTTTACAAAATTCGAGATATTCAATTCTTTTTAATGCATCATTCTTGCATATCTTCATATTCCTTCTTTTCTTCATAAGTTCTCTAGTCTCAGTAGAAATTTTATTAGTCAATTGCTGCTTTTTTCTACCAGCTATCTTTGTTGCAGTTTTTAAAAGTGTATCAGTTATTTTCATATTAATTTCATTCAAATCTGAATCATGTTCAAAATCACTATACTTGAAACGATTTGTAAGTTCTAATTAAATTCAAGATTTTCTGAAGATTAGGAATATCAACGTAAATATATTTTCTTAATAATTTTTGTCTCTAGTTTTACTTCATCTTCCCTTACTATCGATGTCCTTCCTGGTAATTTTTGACATTAATCTTGAAAATGTCTGTAGTCAAAATATTCATTCTGCGTTTCTTTGGTGTTTTCTTCTATTCTAAAAAAGAATTCTATAAAGTTTCCCGCTTCGGGTGGCTCTCGGGTGGGGGCGATCTGCTTGCCCCAATAATGTAAATATATTTGTTTATATAACTGTTTTAAATATATTTATCTTTCATGAAATATCCATCAAAATTCTCTTGTTTCTAAGTATATACAATTTCAGTTATTGAGCTAATAATATCTAAATACCCTTTGACTGACCAGTATTAGGTGGATAACTTAGTTTTCCATAGTCAACTTACCTAGATGTCCAGTGTTGGGTAGCAAATATATTTCTAGTCATTATTAACTAAAGATCAAAGATTCTTGGATCAGTCTGAGCTGATTAGATAATTATACATAATTAGGCCGTGAGAATAAAAATATAACTGCAATGCACACTCTTTGTAATTGGTAAAATGATATCTTACTCCACAGGGACTGTGCATAGATCTTCAATTTATCATTAATAATAATAATAATAATATATATATATCACAATTCTTCCCAAAACTTCTATACTTTCATCACAGCTGTGCTACTCACTGTAAGTTTTAGTAATTGATGAATGTAGATGATAGTGATTAATAAATCCGTATCCAGTGTTGTTCCAATCTAGTATCCCCAGACTAGTTTCAAGATCATGACCTTCATCAGTGAGAAGTTTTGGATCTTGGAAACAATGCAGCTGAATTTTTTGTATTGAGCATTTATTAGCTATTAACTTATAGTAAATTACATAGATGTGGTGGGAAACAAAAGGTATGCTCCTGAAGCTGGCCATGTGATAGTCATGTGAAATTTTATACTTCTATCTATCTTGACCTTTCAAAAATGTATATTTTCTCACTTTACTGTAAAAAAGAAAAGGAAACAAATTACAAGTATAGGAAACAGAAGTTGATTTATGGTAGCAGAAAAAAAAAGAATTGTGTTATGACAATTTAAATAACAATAATATTAAGTAACCTTACTGGAAGAATTTGTTATAATAGAAAAAGTTGTATATGTAAATAGTATTTATAAAGTATATACTGTAATGTATTAAGCCTCATCATTTTCAACCATTATCGATCCACTGCAGGATGAAGGTCTCTTCCAAGTTCAATCCATCTTATCCAATTTCTAGCCTCCCTTCTCTGCATCACCCCAGAACACTTCCTGGTTTCATCCATCTATCTTACATGTGGTCTGTATCTAGGTCTTTGACAATCTCTAAGAATCCAGTCCATGATTTCAACTATATATCCATTATCATTTCTTCTAGAAATATGTCCAACCCAACTCCACTTCCAAATCTTAATTTTTTTTCAATTGCGTCAGTAATACTTGTTTGTTTGTTTTTATGTATATATTTAAAAAAGTATGCATGAAAAAATAATACATGTACTGTTTGGTTTCATGCAGTGATAAAGTGGTGGTTTCTGGAGATCAAGATACTATGGATTAGGACTCCATCTCTATCACCCCACATGGACACATTTTATACAAACTCCTGAGCAATAAACAATTTGATTAACTTCAGAAGAAGAATTTTTTTCACTCCACAAATCACATAATTGATGTAGTACAAATCGATCAAAAACTATACTTACTCCTTACTTATAAGTCTTACTTCTCAATAATGCAAAAAAAAAAAAAAAACACAAACCAAAAATAAACAATTTTTCATCTCCTCATAATATAGAGGCAAAACTCTCCATACAGTAGCACCACTCAGTGTAATCTAGAGTAATCAAGGGATGCAAGAAGATTACTCTAGCTTGCACTGAGAGGCACTACTGTATGAAAAATTTTGTCTGTATTAATAGCTTATATAAGCATAAAAAATGGCGATCATGTGATGTTTAGGGTTTTAACATACAATCATAGTACGAACATGCTAGGCATGAATAAAAGCTAAATTAAGAATATTTAGACTACCTTTTCTGTATAAATGTACAGAATCATATGTAGGCTACTTGGCAGTAAATTTGTTTCAACAAGAGAAATGATTCAAATAAGATAAAATTATTTCTGAACACACACACAAAATCAATACAAGGATCCCATAGTGTACTGACTTTTGACCATGATTTAAATATTCAAATACGAGCCAAGTGAACCTTTGCATGCTTTTAAGATATCAACTGATTTAGTATTTGAGAGGAGAGAGTTATATTCTGCATTTGGTTAACATTATTTACGGAGTAATGATCTTAGATAAATCTAATCTATATACTACTTGGTGGTAAAATTGCTTCAATAAAAAAAATGATTCAGGTAAGGCAAAATACAGAAGACATTCACTATAATATCTATTTAATATTAGAAGCATTCTGAAATATACATATTAGTGTTAGTCATTATTCATCATTTGAATATTGAATAAAGCCAAATGAATGTTGAAATAAATGTTTTTAGGTCATGAACAAACTTCGTAAGTTTTGGAGGAAGCTGGTCCATAGCCAAAACAGCTAACAGTTCATCAGAAGTTAGTAAATCAATATTTGGCTATTTTTATTTAAGGAATAAAGGTTGCAAGTAAACTCAGGTTGGTCTGGAGGAAATCAATATTATAATGTTAAAAAAATACAAATGAAATGTAACCTTCACTAAGGAGAAGAGCCATTTTTATGCATGCAGAATCCATGGTTATCTTTACATTTTAATTTTTAAAGTAATACCTTAATTAAATTAATAATATGCTGATGTGTTGCAGTGAAACTTTTTATGTAATAATTTGTAGGCTTTTTTTAATATATATTCTAATTTACAGACTTGGCATTTTCAGAGCCCTTGTTGCTTCATATTCATAGTCTTTTCAGATTATTAGTTATGTCATAAAAAGACAGTAACTTGCATGATTGTTATTATATGCTCTGTGAAGGTGAGTTCTGAAATATACATATCCAATTAAGGCTACCTAAATCATATAATAAATTTTGTCTCTATAGAATAGTCAAGAAGATAATTTCAGATTACGTATCATCTGAATAGTATTGTGACAACAAAGAAGTTTAAATATTTTTGAGGATAGCTGTATGAAAAAGTAAGCTGAATGTTAGTAATACAATAGCAATACAGATTACAAACTAATGTGAAACAATATATCAATGAAAACTATGTTAATAAACAGATAAAAATCATTTAAAGTCAGACTAGCTTTTAATGGTATATAGTTGAGAATAGAATACAATAAAGAGTTAAAATAAAACAAGATGAAGATTTCATAGAAAGAAGATTTTCTGTACAAATTAAAACATAGTGATGCAGAATATTAAATAAACAATAATAAATCGGCAGGTTCTTCTTGCACACATATTCATAGTTTATAGATTGACTGGTGCAGTCATTGAAAAATTCATCTCTAGTATATTATTTTTTGTCTTTTGTATCTTTTGGGGCAGGGAAGAAAAAGAGATGAAATGGACATACTCATTTGTGAGTGATTGGTGGTGATTATAACCAGCATATCCAAATAATTGGTATATTGAATTTATTTTTATACTACTAATAATTAAATATTAATATATTGTAAATACAGAACTTCAGATGCAATCAAAAAGGATTTGAACAGATTTTAAAGCTTCCTTCAGCTATCCACTCCATCTTATGTATCTGACCATACATGTGAAAATAATAAATGATTTCCAATATACATATTTTATGCAAAACTAGTACTCATCAGCTTCCAGACAAACATCTCTCTCACATATATATAATCAGTGTTCAGATTATATTAAGATAACAAATCTTCAATCTTAATAGACAGGCTTAAATCTTCTTCACCTGTCTATTCTTTACCCATCCATATTATTGAAAATCGATGGAATACTCAAATCCTATTTTGATGCCAATATTGTTGTGCAATATTCATGTTGCTAAGTCGTTCCAACCCCTCATATGTATGATCTTAATATTTAAAGACTTATAATACACTTAAGCACGTTCGCCTCTGATGCGGCGGGCTAGCTGGATGTCTTTGTCCAGTTTAAATATTCAGAAATATGGGCAGAATTCAGAATGAATTTGTAATAATTAAATACTAGTATATTGTAAATACCCAACTTCGGATATAATCAGAAGAGGATTTGAATTGATAAGTACTGGTTTAGCATGAAGTAGGTATATTGGTCATGTGTATCAGTTAAATAAGATAGAGTGGATAGCTGAAGAAAGAGTTGGGGGTCGAGAGGTCAGCGCACAGCTGCCTTACAAGCAGTTGTACCGGGTTAGCGGGTTCGCTTCCCGGCCGATGCTATGACACATGGGGAAAAAAAAGAAAGCTTGAAAGTCTGTGCTCAAATTCCCTTCTGATTATATAGTAGTAATAATATCACAATTTTTGTGACATATATGTGCGCATGTTTTTAACATAGAATAGTTCTAATTGTGTTCATATATATACCTAAAAAATATTTTGTTTATCTTACAAATGATTTAGAATATCTTTGAACATTTTAAACCCGAAAACTGTAAAAAATAAAAATTTTATTTTTCTTTTACTTCTACTTATGAATGGCTGTGTAATTCCATCTGTTAGCATTGAAAACATTTCGCTACGAGTGCATTAAAAACAACATTATAATTTTTTATTATCATCAAATATTAAAAATAAAACACCAAGATTTAATGTTCTAACAGAGATTAAAATAAAAAGAGGCAGAAGAAAAATAATCTTTTAAAATAATAAAGATGTAAGCTAGAAAGAAAACTAAAAATCAACATCTTCTACAGACACTTATTTATAAAAACGAAAAAAAAATGTTTCGGATGTTCGTATCAATCGCCTGGAAGATCACGTGATTTTCGTGCGCGTAAGCGATAGGCTTTTGTCAGTATTTAAGCTCGCAACTCTTTTTAATGGACTAAATCATGCAGAAATATTTTAACTGTTTATAAAGTAACAATGTAAAAACATTCTTCCGCACTAAGAAAACCCCATTAAAAATATACACATAACTTTGCTCCAAAATCATTTTGTGATTAAAGACTAGGGCATTCCAAGGTTCAAAGATAGTCTGAGTGAACTACCATTTTTTTCATACTTCAAACAAGTGTAGTGTTTTTTTTTAATATATAATTTTTTTTTTACAGTACAGGTTTTTTCATACCTGCACTCCAACATGTAATATATAGGGGGTTTGAATTCAGACGTTTACACGACCCTCAACTATCCAAGCTATCTCATATTGCTAATACACTTGATCACACATTTCTCCACACATATATACAATCAATGCTCTGCTTATATTAAGATAGCCAATGTTTTCTTTTAAGTAGATGGCCTATAGCCACACCCTTATCCATCCAATAGTGATTGGTAAATGGATATTCTTAATTATAGAATAAAGATTCTAAGCTAATCTGGATTAATCAGTTGTGTAGTGTTTTGTAAAATGTCAGACATGTTTGTCTACTCCAGAAAAAACTAGAATTTATTTGTAAGGCTGTTTTTAGATCACGCTCTGATAGCTGAGGAATTTAATTAGTGCATTGACGTAATGGCGATCGACAATTCCTAGAAATATTTGTTAATTACAAATGTTTCTAGATAAGAGACATTACCTTATTGGTCAGTGCATTGATTGATCATTGCAGTTGTCAGAGAGCGATAAGAAGACTGGGTAACATCGAGCAGTGTAACATCGGGAGTAGTAGAGAGCAGTCACGCAGTAGCAAGTTGCAGACCATGCATTTGGAGAGCATCCATTTGCAGACCATTCATTGGAGAGCAGTCGGTGCAGACCATTCCTTGGAGAGCATCCGTGGCTGAGCTTCGTTGCAGACCAATTCATTGGAGAGCTTCATTGCAGACCAATTTGTTTGGAGAGCTTCGTGGCAGACCAATGCGTTTGGAGAGCTTCGTTGGAAAAGAACAGCGTGGGAATTGTATAACGTTATTTGCTGACCACACAGTATGACTTGCAGTTTTAACCTTGGCACAGTCGTAAGTGTGGATAATACAAGTTGATTATTCTGTTAACTGAAAAATAAAAATGATTGTGACCTTTACTATTAATGAAGGTGATATCATGATCATTCAAGCTCTAAATCTTTCCACAATGTCTTGAATTTATATTTAACCATCCACAACATTTAACTTTTAATATCAATCATTTCTAAACTTAAATGATCAATTTTAAAATATTCAAAATACTGCAAATCTAAAATATTTTCTTCTATTTCATCATCGGGCTTTATTACAAATGTAAACATTTCACCATGCTTCTTAAAACTTGAAATCTATTTTTATATTCACTTTTAAAGTTGTAATTATAAATTTATTAAACACATATTGATTACATAAGTAATATTTACTGAGGCTATAACATTGAGAATATGCGTGTAAAATGCGATAGTAGGGACCTTACAGGTGTTTAACCACAAGCTTTTAACCACAAGCTTTCTTCCATAACATAAGCTTATGCTTAAACACCTGTAGATGTCCTACTATCGCATTTTACACACATATTCTCAAGGTTATAGCCTCAGTAAATATTATTCACTTTTAATGTTCAAAATCCAATTTTCGAATATATTTAGATTGCTTTCATCTGTATTTTTGTCTTCATGTTGACTTTTTAACAAGGGGAAAAAAGTAGTTTAGTTTTTATATCAGTTTCAAATAATATTAATTTCAAACTCTTCCATTCCCTGCACATTTTCAAAATTGTGTGGTTATTTCTTTGGAGTTGTACGTTGAAATCATTATAATGGTTCATTATGTCTGTTAAGGATAAAAGTCTTAAAAACCATTATTTATCATTGATTTCGAGATCATTTTCACCAATTTCGTAAAGAAATATTTGTATAGCGTCAAAACATACTACTACAAATCTATTAAGAACTTTGCCTTTACTTAACCATCATATTTCAGAATCTAACAGCAAATCGCCATATTTTAATGCAATTTCCTTCAAAAAAGCTTTAAAGTGCTTGTGCATTAATGTTCCCTGCACTACTATCATGTTTACGAACTTAACAACCTTTTTCATTACAGCAGTAAGTTGTTGCTTAGATGTCTTTGCAAATATATTTTATTCATGCATGATACAGTGGAAAGATAAAAATGGATGGTCAAGTCAAATCCAACATTTTTTTCTCTCAGCACTATCAGTTGTTATGGAAAACAATTTACTTTTTAAATCCAATATTTGATCAATTTGTAAACTCTTGTATTTTCTGGAAAATGTCAATGCCTTTGGTCATGTCATTCATTAAAGCAAAAATGCATAGTTCTTCATTGATGTTCTAACTTATTTATTGATGCCAATTGATCTCCTACCCATACTATTTACATCGGTACTTTCAAGTGCATTGCTAATTACATCACTAGTTAACAAATCATTTTTGACCTGTTCATCGATGTTTTTGACCATATCTTCATTGCAATGCTGAACTGTTCTGGCTGATAATGGCATTTCCTTAATTCTCCCAATTATTTGTTGTTTATTTGTGAAGTCATTAAACAAGTGTTTGGAACAATTTATGAATGCATTTTTCAAAAATTCACCATCTGTAAATGGTTTTCCATTGGTACCAATGCTAAGACCTGTAACAAAGCATGAAGATGTAGCATGATTGTGGCTGGTAATAAAACTCTTTAACAATTTATTTTGTATTCCAAAATTTAATACACATTTAGCAATGCATTCAGATTTTTCTTTATTTGACATTTCACTCATATCTTTATGTTTTTTAAAAAAGTGTCATTCAATATTGTAAGTCCTGGTGGTAATTATATCTGTACATAAAATACATATTTTTTCCCCCCCATGTGTCATAGCATCAGCCGGAAAGAGAATCCTCTAACCTGGGACAATTGCTTGTAAATCAGCTATCGCTGATCTCGACCACCAATGCTTGACAAATACATATCAATTTGTCACCATTTTTGATACATCCATACTTTTCAGTCCACACATCTTGAAACAATCTTTTTTTGTTTGTTCAAGGTAATAATTTTTTAAAAAATAATTAATAATAATTATTTCACTTAGGTAACTGTGTAATAATTACTTCATTTAAGTAATTGTTTTCACATTACTGAACAAATGCTATAACTCAGAGAATGACACACTTGCCGAATAATGATAAGATTCATTTGGACAACATCACTGCATTCCACCTTTGTTCATCACTGCAACATTGTAATCAAACCAAAATGTTCATCTTGATATAAATATTTTCTCAAAGCATTCATTTCATGTTTATGTTTTATAATTTATTTTTATATATTGTACTTTATTTGTGGAACTCAAATGGGTCACTTGAAATTATCAAATGGGTCACTTGGTGATCCAGGGGTCATAGGTTGCCTACATCTGATCTATAATGATTAAAACTACTGGAGTTCAGTTGCTAATATTATTTACCTAATATCAACCTTTACTTAGCACAGCAATGGGGAACTTCTGGCTCTTGGATATTTTTGAAAATGTATATAAAATGGCCAAAAATAAAACTTGTATTAAAACACATGTATAGCAAATATTGAATTAATAAACGTTAAGTAAAATAAAATAGATATTTTCTATCTCCAACCTTTATTATAGTTCTGGTTGATTATATCCTATCAGAGGTGCAATATTTTACAAATTATTACTGCGTGGTCTCTGTGACAATGGATTTAATCGAAGGGCATTTTGTTTGCTTTTATAGAGATTTTCATATTAACTTATGAAGCTGATAGGATTTTGTTTTCTTTCATAGTAATTTTTGTAGACAATTTATACTAGCAAAAATAAAACTATAATTTTTTATTATTACTTTGTACTGACATTTTTTTTTAATTAGGGTGATTAAATTGAATAAAATACGAAAAATTGATAGAGAAAATCACACATTTCAAAAGAAATGGAGAAATTCCTATTTTTTTTTTGTTATAGAAATGGTTAATTGATGTGCCTGATATGTCTGAAATTATTTCAGTTCATAAAAACACAATATTATGAGACACTATTTATCAAAACATTCTGATAGCAACAATAGTGTTAGGGAAGGAAGATAATATGAAAATAGAAATTTGAAAAAGAGCTTCATCAAGTGGGTAACATATGAGATATAGTTCATTATGCCTTAGATTAAATACATCTTCAATTAATGGATTTTTAGACCTCTGTGTTACCCACATGCACATTTTCATATCACTACACTCTTTTCCCCCTTCCCTAGTTTTGTCTCAACTGAATTCAGCAATTTTATTGCACATTGCACAGTCTACCTAATTAGCATATGTTTACATAATTAGTATTCAATATTCATCTATACACTTTGCATGTATAATTTTTAGAGTATTAAGAAATAGGAAATCAACATGCTATCCGACTATTTGTTACAAGCAAACGTAATCAGCTTTATTCACATCACTTTATATATATGCACACACACATTATTATTTTAGTCAGATAGTGCAATGTGGTGAAAGAAATTTTATGCTGCTAAAATAACCAATACATAAGCGGGAGTCATGTGACTTCATCACATGATTGTAGAACATCCTTCACCACAATTCCATCATATAACCATCCACCGGCATAGAAATTCAGATTATCCTTTTTCACTACGCTTGTACTTTGTGATCAACATGTGATTAAAATAAAGTTTTTTTTTAGTGACGTAGCAAAAATAGTTACTATCATCCATTTTTCTATAAGTTTAATATTTCAGTTTCAATTCAATAAGTAAGGTTCATAGTTCTTCATGTTAATAAGGTACATATAATGGAAGTCTTTTTTTTTAAGAAATAGAATTAAAAATCCATTTTAAGAAGTTAATTATCGCAAGAAAGGATATAAAAAATGTTCAAATTTCTAATAACTGTTTTATCAACGTTTTCTTTCTTATTCTTAAGTTAATCCCTTCTGATTTTTATTACTTTAATAATTCTTCTCATTTCTTATCAGATTTCTTCTTAACTTCATTTCACCACAATGTATTTGATTAAGTTATTTTCTTAGATTAAAAAAATTATAATGACAAAAAAGGTTTTAAGTCTTTTTTAAACAGATTTTCGGCATTTTGCTTTTAAATTATATCCTTTTCACTCGATTAAGTTTTTTTTCTTTTTTTATAATTTTAATCTTGTGTAAAAAGAAAATTATGACAAACTTTTAAAAGGAAAAAAAATTTACAAATGTCATTCGAATTTTATATAACTTCTTGGGTTTTTTTTTAAGAAAAAAAAATTTTTTTTTTCTAAAGTTATATGTTGGAAGAGGAAAAGAATTTAAAGTATACCCAAATGAAATTTTTTTTTTAAAAAAAAAAACAACATATTAATTATGGATTCATGTATTAAAGAAGAAAATAAAATTATTTTGAAATATTTTTCATATCTACCTTAGTTAATTGGTTGCTTCAAATAGAGTGGTGTCATGAACAATGCTATATTTTGTTTCAAGCCTCTCTCATGTAACAACATATGTAGCATATAATAAATCACATTTTGTTAATAAATATTGATCAGAATAGAATATATATATATATATTGTTTATTGAACTGCAAGTGTACAATATTTTCAACATGTTTATATATACATATTCAATCTTTAGCATCTAGATAAATATATTGAGCCATCAATAAAAGTGGAATTCCACTTTCATTGTTAAAAGAAGGTTGCCTTGACAACAGTTTGAAATTGTTGATTGTTATTGATATTGTCTAAGTGTTGTCTGGTTTTTAATGATATGTATATAAATAGCACAGATTCTTTTTATATGTATAGTAAGCATATTTAAATTAAAATTATAGTAAAACATTTTTAAAAAAAAATAATAATAAAGTTATTAATAATAAATTGAAGGGGACATATTTATATATATTTCATTCATTGAAAAAATAAGAATAAAAAATATAACCTATTGTACTCAATTCTTATTCTTTAAAGAAAATAAACAGCGAAATGTTCAATTTTCATCACAAGTAAATATGCTTTGTATAATATCGGGTTTTTTCCAGTAACTTTCCTTTTCTTATAAATTTTTTTTCCTTTATGTATCATAATTATTATAAACTTGAAATAATTGATTATTTAAAAAAAGGTAGTGGTTAATATTCAAAACTTTTATATTGCACTAACCATGCTTTCAGCACACCACTGACAGAATCACAGTGCTGTTTTGTTTAGCAGTTGAAAATTATGTATATTTATATGTGAATGTAATTTATTATGTAAATGAGATATTTAAATATTCCATTTTTTTGACAATGGAATGCATAAATATTTTCTGTTGATTGCATTTGAATTCTTTGCAATCACTCATGCTTCTTTGTATTTTCATTTTCCATCATTTCTTTCAGTACAAACCATCTTCACATTAGTAGGACTGAAAGTATAACCATAACAAGCTCTCAAGAAGGAAGATAAAATTATATATTATTTTGTTTTGCTTAGTTGCAAAAGTGTGTGCTGGGTGATTCTCGTAGATCTATTCACCCACAATTCTCATAATACACAGAATCACAAAACGGGGCACTGCATGTAATTCTATAAACTACTTGTGGGGTTCACTCTGATGGTATTTTGCCTTTTAAATTATTCAACAAGTTGTTCAGTGATGGAGATGATGTAAAGCTGACCCTATGTAAGTATCAGAACATATATTACATTAATTGGTTTTGCTATTTTAGGAACATCTGAAAGGCTTATGCTTTTGGCACATTATATGTAATTTTATTTTTATTTAAATTAGTGTAAAAATTCCTGATTGTTCTTATTAACTTATTTTAAATATATCCAAGGTTTGTGAGATCATTGATATAAGAATCAATACTGTTCTTCTTGCTAACCTCATGCTTGCATAAATTCATGTTTCTGTACAAGAAACATCTCAAATCTACAAGGATGTGTTCTAAAGTGCAATATAAAAGTTTTCAATATTAACTTTTATCTTTTCTTAATACTTGATTATAATGAGTTTATAATAATTATAGAAACATAATAGTCTCTTTATCAAAAACTACAATGTTTTTAAAACAATATTTAACTTCAAGTATGTTCTAAAATTTTGTAAAACTTTCAGCATTACAATTAGAAAATATTTTATTACACAAAAAATTACACAGCAAATATGTAAAAATAAGAAAGAAAGGGTATACATGTACTTTCAACATAAACTGAGGAAATTTTATTCATAAACATAATCATTTATGGGGCTCTCAGATGGAAAAATGACTGTTGGCATAATTTAAAATTTATTAATAATTTTTTTTTGTATTATATATGGTGCTCAAAAATATAAATTTGGCAGCTTGAGATCATGAAATGTTTTAAATTTGGAAATTTTAATGTATTTCATTTGTTGTTTTGTTTGTTTGTATATATATATATATATATATATATATATATGGATAATACATGATTTACATAGTGTAGTTTGCCACTTCACTGTACGTCATAAATTTTACAGTGTTGTGCTTTTATGTTAGTGATCATGCTTAATTCTGATATAATACTATTAACGAGTAATATATACTATTAGAAGAATTCTTTCCATTTTATATACATTATCTTCTAATAAAAGTATTGAATGTCTTTAGAAAGAATTATTTAAATATTCCAAAAACATTCAACTGTTAAATCACTAATAAATGTTGCAATTAGGAAAATTTGGAGAAATCAAGAATAACTTCCTAGATAATGGCTAAATTGTTAGAGCATTTCTTTAAAAGTCAGTATTCATGAATCCAAGGGTCCAGGTTCAATTCCCATGCTATTACTCTCAGTGGTCAGGTCAAACAACACCTAAAAAAAGAGGAAATAATGTCTCTGGAAAATGTTGTGCATATACTAACCTGTTTGACATACTATTACTAACAGTCCAATGTATAAATACAACTAAAATACTATCATCACAAAGCTTCAGGAAAAGAATATTCAGTTTTATTTCCAATCTTGCATCTCCATTCTTGTGCTGTCCCCCCCCCCCAAAAAAAAAAAAAATAGCTATTAGATTTATTGGCTTTAAGTCAATCTAACTCCTCATGTATAGGATCTTAATATGTTCATTTATAGACAGTATACTTGTATTTAAAACATTACATATTCAGCCTGTATTCTGTCATCCCTCGTTTGTGTATTTAAATGGACATATTAAAACCCTTTATGTGGGGAGTCAAATTGAATTAAAGTCAACATCAGTGTGACAATAATATTGATTTCATCAAGAGCATTGAACATTTCAATCATCAGATTCTCAATGATATGGATGGCTGAAGGGTTAGAGGGTAGAAAAGTTTGAAGCCTGTTCATTAAAGTTTGAAGATTTGTTAATAAACTAAGCACTGATTATATATATATGTGTGTGAGAGATGGTGATTGAGACCAATTGATGAGTGCTGGTTCAGCATGAAATACATATATTGAAGATCATTTATCTTTTCCACATGGGTATGGTCATATGTATCAGTTGTATTAGATGGAGTGGATAGATTTTAAGGGTTTGAAAGTCTGAGTTCAACTCCCTTTTAATTAGTTTATGTTTAGTATAGACAAAGTACTTGTATTTAAATATTTTATATTCAGTCTGTATTTTGCCATCCCTCTTCTGGATATTTAAATGGACGTATTAAGGTTCTATAAACTTAAAGTCAATATGGGTGTGACAATAATATTGACATCATCAAGGGCTTTGAGCATTCCATCATTAGGTTTTCAATAACATGGAAGAGTTGGTGGGTGAAGATTGAAGTCTATTCATTAAAGTTTAAAGATTTGCTATCTTAATATAAACTGAGCATTGATTATATATGTATTTGGGAAATGGTGATCTGGACCAACTGATGACTTCTGGTTCAGCATGAAATATGTATATTGGAGATCATTTATTTTTTTCCCCTGCATGGCCTTGTGTATTTGTTGTAAAAGATAGGGTGGATAGCTGTCAGGATTTTAAAAGTCTGAGTTCAAATCCTTTTAATTATACAATTTAGAAAAGAAAAGTCTTGTGTTAATTTGAGCTAGTCACATGACAATGCATTGAGATGGTCAAATGAGTGTGACTGTCAAAATATAATGGGGAGGAATTTTATGCCTCTACTGGTGCTGCATGCATGGCTGCATTTATCATCTATACATTTTTAAACAAACTGACTACTTTTAATCTATAACCTTTTTTTTGAAAATGTTTAACAAGGTAAACCAATTTATTCATCTCTCCAATTTTAAATACCTGTGATTTAAAATTCAAACTTGGGCTAAATAATTTTTTTCAAGGTACTTAAGATTTTCTTATGGATACCAAGCCATTGACCATCATAGTCAGCCATCTGACATTGATTGGTAAATGGGTAACTAGATATTCTTAATTAGCAAGCCATTTTTTCAGATAAACAATAAGGTTTCTAAAAAATAATTTAAATGGACTTAGTGCTTGTGCATTATTTTAGCAATGTATTTTGGACTTGTCTGTTCCATGAAGTCATACTTTATCTGATAAAATAGGGTGACGTTAACACAACAAAAAGTGGACATTATTTACAAATTTATTTATATGATTCTTTCGAAATTTTGCTTGTGAATTATCTTACTAAGGTACTTGGACTTGTTTGACCCATGAGTAAAAAAAATTTTAGTCTCAAAATTTTTACAAACATATCTACAAAGTAAAGGTAACATTTATATAATATAATTTTTACTGCACCACTCTTATGCAAGATAGGGACTGGTTTCCATCTGCTATTAATACCTTGTGGAGGGATGTAATCATAAACATATGACCAAAGACATGAAAGAGATTATGTCCCAAAGATGCACATTTTGTGTTAACCCAACACATATCAGTTGTCCCAGACCACATTCTTTTGCACATGTCATTATCATTGTTCAGTGTAAATAGATAACCAATTACTACAGTTTAATTAATAAGTGTCAAACTTTTTGCCCTCACAAATTTTGACACAGGTCACTTACTGAAAGTATATTACTAATTATTATTAGTCACATTAAACTAGAGATTATCCACTTAATGAATAACATTTCTGTATTATACCAAATTACCCTGCAGAAAGATTATTCATTAAGTAGATAATCTCTAGACTAATAAAAGTTTGTAATACGAAGTAAAGGTTTTTTTTAAACATTTAATGAACAGTAAGAGTGTTTGACTGAAGAGCAAATGGTTTTTGATGTATTTCCTGCTGAACAAGCAATAGAAAATATTACTTTGCTCTGCTAAATGAACCTATTGTGCTCAGCCTATCACTTTGCTGCTTCACCATTAATTAACCCTGAGGAAATATCTGTACAATAAATAAACAAGTAAAATAAATTAACACAATGCAATGAAAGATATCAAGCCATAATTAGGGATATGTGGTGTTTGATATTTCTAGATTAAAATGATAAGTGATGATTATTCCCATAAGTATGCATGGTAAGAGAGCATAGGCTGACTTTCTTCACATGGGTAATTACGATATGGTGGAACTGAGATTAAAAAAGCATAGCTAAAAAAACAAAAAAAATGTACGAGACAACTTAATAATCTCCAAAATTTCTTTGTTCAAAATGAGGCTAGAAAACATTAATGTTAAATAATTTAAATAGTTGATTATGATGTCATGTGATATTCAAACATCTCTAACGGCTATTAAACACAGTGGTTTCTTGACACTTATAAGGTTATTTGATTTTTGAGACCAAAAATAGTACATTGAGCTTTGATTCAGGGGCCTTCAGCTCTTGGCCCATCATTCTATTGCTGCATGAAACAGCATAGAGCTGCAGTTCTTTTCAATAAATTGAACTGAGATTTATTATTTATGCATGCCGGTTGTGACTTCATCCTGGTACTTTTATCTGGAGAAACAGTAGCAAACTCATTCTATCCACTGCAAGCCATAATAATAAATGGATTCTAGAAGATTGGTGCATAAAATCTCTATCTAGCGCTGACTCATCCAATATACCTAGACTAATCTTGCTTGTGGCTTTCATCAGTGAGGAACCTTGGATCTGAGAGCATTGCACCTAGATCTTTGGATTTAATGCAACCCTCCAGCAGCCATCTTTTAACTATTTAGTTAGCTATAAAGCTAGGAAACCAAAATGAAAATACGATAATGTTTTCAATCCAAGCTAATTCACCAGTATAGTCAGACAGATGTGAACCCAGTTCAGTATCTTTACATTTTGGTATCTTTGGTTTTTTTATAACTACATGCACCATAATTCTACAGACAGAATTAATTTTAAACCACTAAAACATCACATGATCACAATTTCCTATCCTCATGCAGGCTTTTAAAACAGAAAACTTTCCATACAGTTAAGCTACCCCTTTACTATAATGGTCAGTCATGCATGGCTAAAAACATCAAATATTTAATTTCTCATAATGCCATGTGATATTTACATAACATGAATGACAGGTTGACCTTCAAGAATAATTATTCTACCATGGCCTTAAACTACACAGGTCGAAAACATGTTGTGTGCTAGTCCTTTTCATTCTTTAAAAATTGACCTTGTTATTTGGATCCACTGAACAGGAAATGACACTCATTGAACAATGTCTATAAACATGAAAACTAATGGAAGTAATAGATAACTTAGCATATTTTCCTTCGTGGTCCATTCTCTTTCTTCTTTAGAGAGAAATTGACTGTCTCATACTCTATTAACCTGCAGATACAGCTATCTACAAAACTTAAGAATTGGTATGCAGTTTAAAAGATGGGCTACATTCTTGTAATTAGTTTCCATACTATCTATGTATTATACATAAGCTCAATAATTATTATGGGCGATTATCATATGTTTGAGTATATTGTTGTGTATCATGAAATATCAACTCAACTTTGCCTCTCAATTCATAACAACCAGTAATATGGAAAGCTTAAAAAATAATATTAAATATTGTATGTGATTATATATATTATCAGGAAGAAAGCTAGGAATTGTGTCTTAATACAACCAGCATGTAATCCCTTGTATGACAGTTTAGAGGAAACTATTTATAAATGAATTAACCAACCTCCACATCACCACACATTCTTTTCATATAGATTCATTTTGCACTGAACCAACCCTCATCAGTTGGCTCATATGGAACAGAGAAATGTGAATAACTCCATGTTAACCATTAACTGAGGTTTAAAGTTTATAGCTGGGCTAAAGACAATCTCTAGTTTAGTGCATGATTAGTGATAATTATTACTGTATTTATGTGGAGTGGTTAGTGTCAAAGTTGTGGGTGGAGTAAGTTTGATACTTGTTATTCAAAATGTAACAATAAATTGTCAAAAGAAGAGTTATAGATCACATGACCGTATTCTCTTAAGCTTGTAAGTTATAAACAATGAGGATTGCCAATTCCTCAACAAGCTTTGTGTTAATTGCTTAGCCAGAGAAAGCATTTAAAATATCTCTGTCAGGACCCCCCTCTCCAATCCCTGACCATGGTTTCGTGCTTTGGCACTCCTAAGAGAGGTGCCAGGGTAGGTTCAGACACTAGATCTATTTGTCCGTAAAAAATCCAGCGTTACGATGATAATTTAATGAAATTGAAAATATTAATAACACGTATTATAACAACAATAATACGTTTAGTATAAAAAAATAAGAGTATCAAAAACAAATTAATTTTGTTTTTGAAATCAATATGATTTTAAAAAGGTGATTTCTATAGTTTTAGATCAAGTTTTCCCATTATTATATACATTTGTTTAATGTACTCTCTCATAATTGTAATCGCTTCTGATAACTATAATTTATCTTTCTCTTAAATGAAACTCTCTTGATTTGGATAATTACAGTCTTTCTTTTTTTTAAATGTAAAATCCAATAACAGCCAACAAATTGTTATCCATAGATTCATCTTCCTCATCACTGATTTTGCTTAACAGTACGCAGTCAGATAAAACGTGGAATAATAAAAATTTAAGAAGAAGGAGAAAACAGAGAGAAAAAAATCGGAATGAGAGACAAAAATTTTTTTTTAAAAAGTATTAAAATATTTTCAAAGGTAAAGACGATTTTTTTTCCTCTCTTAATTTTTTGTTTTGCTTTTTTAAAACATTTAATAATAAATAAAAACGCTTTCACCATCTATTCTAGTGGAAAATAAACATAAGGAAGAACAATACCATTATTAACCATGCCTGAGTTATTATCCTCAAAAAAATTTAATAATTTTTCTAAGCTTTGTCTGAGGATTATTTACTACAAAAACGTAATTAGACCTAGCTGACAATTTCTGTTTTCTGCAAATGAAAGAATGTGATTGGCTAGCGAAGCTTGGTGCAATCGTAGTCTGAAAAGATAAATGTTCCCGGTTCAGAATTTCAACTGGCCACTTTTATTGTTTGAACTTCGTAATACTTTCCAAAAAGTTAAACTTTACAAAAAAATTCCAGGAACGTTATGTTTGAAACTTTCTGATAACATTTTGGGCAATTAGGTTAGTGAAAGCTACTGAAGTAAGTGGCATTCGTCGATTTGGTCTTATTTAAGATAAACACACCCTAGCAGCACAAATCCAAAAATAAAGAACAATCTGATTGGTGTATCAATTTTAATGTTATGTAGTGTTAATTATATAATCACCAGATGTACTCGGCCCATGTAAATGACATCTTTTTTAAAACTGGATGCTCTAACAATTTTTTTAAACATTTAATGTATAGGGTAAATGAGCACAGACTTTCACACGCCCCGCCACTCTCCACACTATCTCACAACACTGATACACTGAACACATATATGTCGAAAAAATAAATAATCACCAATATACGTATTTCATGATAAACCAGCAATCATCAGTTGGTCCAGATTACTATCTCTACACATATATGCTATAAGTGCTCAGATATATATTAAGATAGCCAATCCTCATACTTTAATGAACAGGCCTCAATCTACTCCACACTCCAACTCTTCAACCGTCCATTCAATTGAAAATCTGATGATGAAATGTTCAAAGGCCACCCTGAGACTGAGATTCTTGTCACACCCATGTTGACCTAAGGTCAATCTGACCCCTCATGTACAGGACATAATCCATTTAATACATATACAAAGTATATATAATAAGCCTGTGTGTTTCAGTTATTAAAAAATTAAAGTAAATTAAACAAAATATTTTAATATTGTCAAGCGTTGGTGGCCTAGCGGTTAGCAGAGCTGCCTTCCAAGCAGCTGGCCCAGATTTGCTTCCAGGTCAATGCATTTGACATATATATATATATAAAGTAATAATAATATTATAGAAATAAATGTGAGAAATATAGCCAGCCTGAAAGGCTGTCATAATTGGCTGTTTTAACAATTTTTTTTTGCTTTTCGGAATTATTGCTTTGAATAAAATGCTCGTAATCAAATTAAGCCTCTAAATTATCTGACCCAACTATTAATGGTGAAATTAGTGTGAGCTATGTGGTATCAAACTACACAATTTCAATTATACACTAATCAAAACTAAATATAAATATGGTACTTTAACAGCTACATTTTTCTTTCACTCATCATCATACTTCAAACATGAATTTGTTTTACTGTAATCACATTTTCTTCATGATTTAAATACTATACCTATTCAGTTCTAGTTAAAAGCAGGTACTGATTTTTTCCCTAGTGTTTTCCCTTCAAAAAGTTTTATTCCAATACCATATTTTTTTTAGAATCCAGAAATGTAGTCAGCCATCATTTTTGGAATATATTTCTTTTATCAGTTGCTTTAACAAATTAATTCTTTTACATATAAAAGTTAATAAAAAAATATTACGGTTTATTAATAATTTTTTCCATTGAAAAATACACCTCGTTATGAATTTAACATGTTGTGTGACAGCCTTATGAAGAAACATTCATACATTCACCAATCAGACAACAGATCATACATTCACCAATCAGACAACAGAGATAATAGGAATTTTATATATGATATTTGATATGCAATGGTATCATATCTAGTTGCCATGCCAACACACTATATTTAAATCTGAATCAAATGAATGAAAAAAATGTTCTGACATATATGATTATTTTTCCAATAGCTGGATACAACTCAACAGCTTATCCAATATTAGTTGGTAAAAGGATCTAGAACTTCTTTGCTAAAGAGCTAAATGAAATTGAAGAATTATTTAAACTCTCACTAAAATGTCATTGGCAGGCCTAATAACTGTTTTCTTTTTCTCTGTCCCCATTTGAGGAATTGTTGGAGGGCCTTTGATATGCAGTGGCTATATAATGACTGTGTTAGCTTCTTACATAATAGTTACAAAAATATAATTTGTTCCAATTTATAATTAAGCCAATCCTGAAGATTCCCAATTATATTTGGGCAAAACCTCACTAATAATAATAAATTTTACAGGTGAAAATAAAAAGTAAAATATTAAAAAAAGACTTTTATAATTTTTATGATATTATAATTTCATTAAACAGGCAAAACTCTACACACAGTAATACTGGTGATCATGTGATATTATAATCCCACTGCATAATGGTACACCCACTGTGAAGCGAGTTTAAAAAAGGTATATCTTTGAACTTTAAACTGCAATGATGTTAAATACTGATATATGGACTTACTCAAACAAAGAGTATGAAATTTACTTAAATTTCTCATACTTAATCATGTTGAATAAATCCATATATTATTACTTAACATTATTGCAAAAACAGTTCAAAGAGATACCTTTTTTGAACTGATTGTTTGAGATATGGACTTTTATCTATTTATTCACAGAAACATAGCTGAAATTTCTTGTTTGGAGGTGATTTGATATTTATTATTTTATGGATATTTGTAAAATTAAATTTACAAAATAGCATGTTATGTAAATTTCTAACAGTTAATTGTGGATTAGTTAAGAATCTAATATTATTTCATAAACAAAATGTAACAGTGGTCACTAAATTAAAAAATGAGATAGAATTCTTAATTTTCATTTAGTTACTGTTTTTTTAAAATATTCTCTGATTTTAAAACCAATTAATTTTTTTCTATCCTGTTTTAGGAATTTGTTTTTCTAATCAAAAAACATTGTTTATATACAATTAAATTTTATCATTACTCTACCTTGAATATTTTACTGTATAGTAAAAAGTACTTGCGAGTTTTCAAGCAAACCAAGATGGCAGCCCATATTTTTGATAAATATACAGTTTCAGGGGCCCCCAAAACTGTTTATAAAAAATGGCCGCTAGGAAATATCATATTTAATAGTTACATTTTATTTTTTATTACTATTATTTTTAAAAAAATGTTTGGGGAAAAATTAATTTACAGTTTCTTTTTTTTCTTTTTTTTTTGATTAACTTATTAACAGAAAAATGAAAAAATATATAAATAAAATATTTATACTTTATTCACGGTGCGAAATCACATCATGATCATTAATGCACACTTTTTGGAAGAGCAGAATCCCATATCTTGGTAATAGTTCACTGCATCACATTCTGTGACAGGAAGGTCCCAAATTTTAAGTATTATGACAATTTCCCCTAAAAAATACTGCTGACAAAAAGAAACTTGCTTAATTAAACTAAAGTACGAGAATGTTAAAAATGTCTTATCACTTCCCATATTAAAATATAAGTAAAAAAAAATAAATATGGAAATAAAACTTCTTTATGAAATTTATTGGAATTTATTCCTTTTTTAAAAATTTAACAATCAATTTATTAATTTTGTTTTAATTTAACAATTAACACATCTTTGGTAGATTATAAACCCTCAAAATTATAAATATATCAAAAATACAAAGATGCATCTTGAGTTACTTGAAAATACACCATTAAAAATACTCTTAATTTTTTACTATTCAAGTACTATATTTAAATTAAAGCTAGCTTTGGTAAATTAAATTTTTCATATATATGACCTTCAGTTTGAATAATATTTTTGTCATAAGGAAACTATTTTTTAACAAATTATTAAAATTCATTCTTAATATAATTTAAAAAAAATGTAGAAATTAAAATTTATGTAAAGAAATAAACACAAACTTTACTTTTTGTATTAGCTACAATAGTTTTTTCTTCATTTTTATCAATATAAATTTAAGTCTTTCACAAAAGTATCATACAATTATAAAAATAAATATATTTTATATTTATTAAATAAAAAGACATTTAAAATTATTATAAAACAACCATGAAAATAAAACAAATACATATAGTTATTTTTGATTGATAGATAAAAAGTGCAGAAGTGTCACCATTTTGTGCAAATTGAATTCTGCAATTTAACCATCTATTGATAACAATTAAAAACTAAAATATATACTATATATCAAGATATTTGGAAGTATTTACCATAGTATCACAATACAAGTAACAGCATATAGACTGTGCTAAGATAAATTATGATCAATGAATTTATGAGAATGACTGTTCTAAGATAACACAAAACTTATCCAGAAAGTATTAAATATATTTGGTAAATATTTTATAACTATTAATTGCAATGGGTATTTTTTAGAACATTCAATATCTGATATACTTATTGTGTTAGTTAGAAAGAGCTCCCATTATTAGAATAATTTCTTTTTGTGAGTGCCACATTTAATGGTAATACATATAAAATGAGGTTGCATTTTTAAAATGATGTTGGCAGGTAATTTAACAATTAAAACAAAGCCAAGAGGTCATCGCACCTGCCTTGCAAGCAAGTAGTTGGTTGCAGATGGGTGTGGGTTCGCATGCTGGCCGATGCTATGACATATGGAAAAAATGTTACAGCCAAGATAATGACACCATTGATAATTAAATGTATTTTTTTTGCAATAGCTAATTTTTTTTAAAGTAAATTACTTCAAAAATACTACACTAATGAATAGATAAAATAAAACATTGAGTATATATTATTTTAACTTGTTAATTGATGATTTTTCTTATTGGTTGGATTGAGTAAAAACTTTGTTCTTACTTGCCAATTATGTTTCTATTCAAACAAATATAAAAGTAAAATAGTCAGAATGGATTTAATTCAGCTTCTAAAAATTGAATTATTTCACATTCAAATTGCTCTAATATGATCAAAAATTTAAAATAAAATTTATAACTGTAAAACAACATAAGGAAAATTGCTAAAAATTGATTGCAGTAATATGAAAGAGTTATTTTTCAACCAATTACAGCATGTTGCCAATTACAGCATGTTGTTGCCATTGCTTCTTGGGATTTACAAATAGATGTAATGATAATTAATTTCTCTTGCCATTTTTCTTTTAAAATTAAATATTTATTAATAAAAATCTCAATCCAAACACATTATTAGTCAATAGATTGTAAAAATAATTACAAATATGTAAATAATTATGAAAAATAGATGTTTGCTACTTGGGGTCACTGAATGTCGATGATTTCCAAATAATGATAAAGCATTATTCATTTCTCATGAATCCTCTTCTAAAAATCAAATATTTTTGAATAAAGGTCTATTGTATTGGTGAGAAAGTATTCATTTATTATTAACACTCGCAAAGGTATGCACAATTAGCGTGAAAGGCTGATATTTGACTGTAATACAATTGTTTACATACACTATATAAAATAAATGCTTATTTACAAATTATCAAGTTTCAGTTGGAATGACATTTAGTAAATTCTAGATAATTTCACTGACATCATTCATTCAGACATCATATATAGTAATTTAAAGTGATTGTTCCATCGTCACACTTTCTTTGCCAGTACTTCAGATTTGCTCATATATAAGCATTTGAGTCGTAGGAATAAGAGGATTCCTTTTATTCCTGCATAAATACTATATCTTGTATTTGTGAGAAAGTATTCATTTATTATTAAGACTCGCAAAGCATATGCACAATTAGCATGAAAGGCTGATATTTGACTGTAATAAAGGTCTATATTTAAGTACAGTAGTGGTCAATTTATTGCAAAAAATTAATTATAAATATAAATAATTGTGGAAAATATATGTTTTCCTGTTTAAAATCTATTATGAAAGAATAAAATATTTTGCATGTGATTTCCAATTTTGGAAGTTAGACACTCCTTCTCAACAATGGTTGGGATTGACCATTAGTTCTTTTAAGCACCTTATAATGTAAAAGAGACTGGACAGTCAGCTCTTTATAATACCATATAGGGCAATAGAAATTCAATTTTTTTGCTTAAATACTGATCTCTGCCAATTTTCTTTGCAATTATACTATTATTATAGATTAAGCTGTTTTTATGGTAAAATGTGCTTAATATAAGAAAATGCAGTTTAAAATGTCCAAGAGATGGCACACTAAAAATGATGGCTATGAATCATTATATTCAATAGCAAGTGAAACATCAATTTAACATTTTCTCACATTAAATGTATAATTACAAACTGAAAAAATGTAAATTGTATGTACAATATATCATAAGAATTAACTTTTTATTTAGCATGCACTATCTCACTTTTCAAATGTGATTTCCATTTTTTTTATTCATCTAATGCACACTACATTAAAACTCAATACATAGATTTGATGCATTGGTGCTGCAAAGTGTTGTAATTGATATTAGTTTAGACTAGAATTCCTAGATGTTAGTATCTTCCATTGGTAGTTGTTGTTTTTTTTTGTCCTGCCACTGCTAGAGCAGCGCCATCTAGCGGCTAGAACTTGTGTTGTCTGCTTTTGGCCCCCTACTCTGAATATTTCTGTTACTTTTGCAGAAATGACGTCTCTAGCAGTGGCAGGACAGAAAAACAACAACTACCCTTTTATTAAACAGCCAATTCAATGAGATCAAAGTGTATGGCTTTACAAGAATGTGTTCAATATACATGTGCAGCTTTCTCTTTTGAGAAATTTACTTTAACTTTTGAGAAATTGAATAACATTATATTTGTTTTTCAGAGAATATATGTAGTGTTAAAAAAATGCATTTAAAATAAAAACACCCAAATCTAAATATATCACTATTATTTGATTTTCTACTTTAACCAGCTTTAGGCGTAATTTTTTCATAATGTCTAAAGTTTGATAGTGTCAGGTTTATACTGAATACTTAGTCTTTTCCTGAAGGTTTGTGCTGATGATGTTTTATTATGTTTTTATATTGGACTATTTCCATAATCTAATATGAGTATTGAATGTCTTTAGAAAAATGTAACTTCATTTAAATATTCCAAACACATTCAACTGTTAGTAAAAGCACACAGGTTAGTATATGCACAATGTTTCAAGAGGTATTATTCTACCCTCTTCTTCAAATGTTGTTGGCCTAACTATGAACAGTATTGACACGGGAATTAAACCTGGGCACTTAGATTCTTGAATATTGAGTTTTAAGGTAATGCTTTTATTAGATGATGAAAATAGTCCAATATATAAATACATCTTAAATATCATCATCACAAACCTTCAGGATGTCATTATCATGTTTATATTTGATTAAAAGTGCATTTATCATATTTAAAAAAAGTCATTGGTTGAAAGTATTCTTTATCATAATTCACCTTATTGATAGAAATTGGAAAGATTTTATTTCATTCAAAATCCTTTTTTTAACCTAAAGGCTAAAAACAAAATCCTTTTTTAATTATTATTTCTGAGTATTACATTTTCTTTATTTATTACATTCAAATATCAGCCTTTCAAGCTAATTGTGCACATAATACAATTGTAAACACAGCACTATATAAAAATAAATGCTTATTTTTTTTATTTGCAAAACTGATGCATTATTTTTAAAATTTTGCTTTATTTTTAGACTTATATTGGTAAGAATTTTTTTTTAATATGCAAAGATTTATCAAAACATAAAGTAATTGTGTTATATATAAATATACACTCACATATATATTAACTGCTCAAATAAAGTTGATAATAAATTTTTCAATCAACTCACCAATAATGTACAGTTATCACCTTTGACATCATGCTAAAATAATCAGTCAATTATCTATCCCAAAATTTGCTGCATCAATATTATTCTTAATCTGACTAAAGTTTGTTTCTTGTATTCCAATTAAATGTATCAGAACAATTCTATCATATAGTTAACAAAGTTTAAGCCTAATTAGATTAAAACATAAAATGTTCAGAATGTGATTTGACAATATTGAACAATTATTATATAGCAAAACAGCTTAAAATGGAGTTGATTTTGCCCTAATATTTAAATGTTTAACACAGTAAGATCATATTGTGATTACTTTAAAAAGAAATTGAGGTTTTATAGATTACATTGATGACAAGAAACAATTATTTTGAAAAAGGTGATTGGGCTGACCACTTTAGTATAATATCAAAAGTGTTATTTAGCAGTGTTTTGATTGGTTGATTTGGGTAAACTTCATTTGAGTAGTGGATTTATGTATTATCTCACAGTATATATGTACACGTTATTATTTAGATAGTTAATCTGATTTTGCTGAAAGCTAGGTAGTTTTGTAACTGTAACTACATGATACAAACTATAAGCTTATCTAAACCATAAATCTTCAATTCATAAATGCAAATATAACCTGTATTTTCATGGCTTAGTAAGCTTGTGACTGTTGTCTCACACTTCTTTAAAATCAATTAGATGCCAGCCAAGTCAGGTTTATTATCCAATTAATAATTGACAGTAGTGAGGTTTGAAAGGTATAAGTGATTATTTATTAATCTGCTTTCAAAACAGATTACATTTGCCTGTTTAATGGAATTTCTATAAATAAACTAGAAATGATATAATCTTAATTTGTTACAGTTCAATTGTGAGCTTTCTTGTCTATATTAAATTTGTGGCTGTTATCACATGATATATATATATATATATATATATATAACAAATCCATTAAAATTCACATACATAATAATAAACAATAATGATAAATTAATAACAAATAATATATATCATTAACAATAATAAAGAGTTTTATTGCTTGAAAATTCATAGAAAGCTAA
Source organism: Epiperipatus broadwayi (assembly GCA_028023455.1). Taxonomy (NCBI): domain Eukaryota; kingdom Metazoa; phylum Onychophora; class Udeonychophora; order Euonychophora; family Peripatidae; genus Epiperipatus; species Epiperipatus broadwayi. The sequence goes on from JAQFVV010000045.1 coordinate 2,594,641, forward strand.
AATACACAGAGTGATAGTTGAAGCTGTGAATCCATGAACCTTAAGATCCACAATCCATACCTCTATCATTGCATCAAACAACGCATGGCACATGAAAATTAAATAATTACTTCCACATTATGCTGAAAGCTGTCTACAATTATGTCAATGTTTTTTTTAATTGCATGTATATTTTGCTTTTTTCATATAATATGTAAAACAATATATAAATAGCTTTACTGAGAGCTTTAAAGCAAAACTCTCTCTGACAGCCCCCCTCCCACCTTACACATAAAAATAAGAAAACATTTACAAGACATCAATTAAAAGATAGTGAGGATTTGTAAGATTTCCATCTTTTTTTAAACTGCTAGTTGAGAATAACTGGATACCCATAGGTTGACCAATATTAGATTATTAACTGAGGTGGTTACAAACTGGATATATGACATAAATTTGAATTTGTTGAACAAAATTTAAGTTTGCTAAGTTTGATTTTGAATCCAATGGGCTATTCTTGCATTACAAGACCTTTTTCTCTTTAGATGATTAATCTTTTTAATATACTCAAGTACCACTGTTGTTGTTGTAATTATTATTATTATTATTATTTTTATTGTTGTTGTTGTTGTTATTATTATTATTATTATTACTACTACTACTACTACTACTACTACTACTACTACTACTACTGCTGCTGCTGCTGCTCCTGCTACTGCTACTGCTACTGCTACTACTACTACTACTACTACTACTACTACTATTACTACTACTACTACTACTACTACTACTACTACTAATACTACTACTACACTGTTTATTAATATATCTATACACTAACCTATTAATATTTATCTTTTTCTTTTAAGAATTTTTCATATTTCATGAAAACTTTGAAATTTATACCACTTTGATTTTCGCCTCATAATGTCATGTGCTACTGATCTATTTTAAAAAGCCACACTGTACATATATATATATTAGAATAACCTCCAATCATCAAACAAACTAAAGATTTAAACATTTGAATCTCTCCACCAGAAATAATAGCCCAACTCTTTAATGGGATTATATACTAATTATTTTAAAACTTGGATATGTAAAATATTCATATGATAAGACTATTGAAGCTTTTTTTAATGTAACATTGTAAAGACTTCTGATTGACTGCTATTTTAGGTGGGAAAATTTAAAAGTTTTATTAGGGAAACAAAAGTGCAATCTAAATGGCCTAAGGGAAAAGGCTCTAATTGTTGTTGTTAGACTTCAAATATCATCTATGGGTCAACACCATCTGTGGGTCAACAGTTAAAGCAGGTGAGACTCTTTAGTTCTAGTGAAAATAATTCATCTAAGAGAAGGCAGCTCTGATGTGACACTCTGGTCCTACAAATTGGAGATCGAAATTAAACCAACTCCTTAATATTATAAAACTAATGTAAGATCTCGTAATAGAAGACTTAGGTGTTTATATTCTACTTGCCTGATGATTTCCGAAAAATATATATATATATAAGAGAGAGGTTAATCGGATGCCTCTTTACTAGGTTGATAACTTGGTAGTTATTGAATGAAAATCATGAACATTGATCTAATTTGATTGGTTACATAATCTCATTATAAAACTCGTTCTGCTACTTTGAGTGATATGTTATTCATCATTCTGCCCACATTGTATTAAGTAATAGAATAAATATAAGTTAATTACCATTTCCCTTGCTATCTAGCTATTTAAATAATTCGTTGTCCAGAGGTAAAAAGACAGATTCAAAGCTCCTAGATTACAGTTCAACGTATTACTTTCAGCGACTGAATATCACATGACCTCCTTAATGATAAATAAAATGATTATTTGTACACATTAGTAGTTTATTTTCAAATTTATTTATTTCTCTCATCTATTTATAATTTCTCAATCGTCAAAATTTATCACATTGTTTGTTTGTATTAATAGAATGAACGTCAACTCAATATTTGAAATTTGAAAAATATCTATTCTTTTTTTAAAAAAAAATACTTCTTTTATACATGTTTTATTTGTATTATATATTAAAATGCCAAATTCTAACATAAACAATTTTTTATGTTTATTCCATTTTTTACGTTAAGGGCAGTAAATAATATTCAACACAAATTATATATAAAAAAAATAATGATTTACGTGTAAAATCTGCAGTGAAATAAAGTTTGCAGTTGTTATCAATAGGATCGCTGGTCATGTGATCATGTGGTGTTTGAATGACCGAATGGAATATTGAGCACAAGTGACTTATATTGAGTTTTTTTATTTGTTGTTTATTTTATGCAGATGTGGATTAGTCCAATTTTTTTACTGGTTTTGGAGTACAGTACATCATTCTATCACTATGATATATCATAAACCGGACCTTTTTAAAACTTAATATTCTGAATAAAAAATGGATAATAATTTTTGGGGTCGAATATAATAAATAAATAATTGAATGTTTTTCAGCAGAGAAATGAAATCTGGAGTTGTTATCAATAGACCAATTAGATACTCACAAGTCATGTGATGTTTTAATGACTAAACATAATATTGAGCACAAATGACTAAATTTAGTTTTTTTTTTTTTGTTTATTTTATGCGGATTAGTCCAATTTTTTTTATTGGTTTATGAGTACACTATTCCATCACTGTGATATATCATAAACAGGATCTTTTTAAATTTAATATTCTGAAATAAAAAGTATATAGTAATTTTTGATGTCGAATGTTATAAGTATAAATAAAGAATTGAATGTCTTTTTTAGCAAAATAAAGACTGAAGTTGTTATCAATAGGATAGTTAGATACTCAGGGGTCATGTGATGTTTGAATGACTAAATATAATATTGAGCCCAAATGACTAAATTGAGGTTTTTTTGTTTATTTTATGCAGATACATGTTAGTCCATTTTTTTTTATTGGTTCATGAGTATACCATTAATATCACTATGATATATTATAAACAGGATCTTTTTAAATTTAATATTCTGGAATAAAAAATACATAGTAATTTTTGATGTCCAATATTATAAGCGTAAAAAATAAATAAATAATTGAATGTCTTTTAATGAACTTGAAAGTTCATAAACAGTTTGAACACCAGGAGGACCAACACAGAGTCACTCTACTGCTACATTTAACTATGCAGGAGATAGCAGAATGGAAAGAATGAAGGGAAATCTAAATCATCAAATGAATTGTTCAAGGGGTTATAAAAAGTTTAGTGCCAAAAGTGTCAGAGGTGGAATTGATTCAAGGTCCTTAAACTTCAGAGTCCAACACGCTTCCAGACTAAATAATGTAGGGTATAAGAATACATTAATTGTTTTTGTATATGAACATACTGTATGTTACCTATTGGCTGAGCTAAATTTGTCTGTATATTTTCTGACACATGTGTGACATCCAATTTAAAAGTTATCATTCTTTGAATTATAAATAATTTCGTTTAAATCACACGCACACACACTATATATATATTCAAAAATAACTTCACATAGCATTAAATGTATATAAAAATAAAACAGAAATAATGTAGCTCCTTCCAACTGTACAATAATTCAAAAAACCTACCTTATAATAATTTAAAACATCAAACATCACATGACCACCATTTCTTATGCTTGCTTGTAATTGTTATTAAAACAGGCAAACCTCTCCAAACAGTAGTGCCACTCAGTGCAAGCCAGTGTAATCAATGGATGCCAGAAGGCTTATGCATAAAATCTCTATCTAAGGTCTACTCATCCAATATCCCCAGACTAGTTTCTGGCTTATGGCCTTCATCAGTGGGGAGCCTAGTAGAATAGTGGTGGCTATGGTTATTAAGGAACCAAAGACACCAAAATGTATGGGCACTGAACTGAGTTCAGACCTATATGACTATATAAGCTAATGGGCTTAGATTGAAAATATTATTGTGTTTTCAATTTGATTATCACAGTTTTGTAGTTAAGTAGAGATAAAAAGGGGGCTGCTGAAAGATTGCATTAGATCGTAAGATATAGATGCAGTGCTCTCGGATCCCCAAACTCCTCATTGAGGAAAGCCATAATCTAGAAACTAGTCTGGGAATATTGGATGAGTAGGCACTAGATAGGGATTTTATTCACAAGCCTTCTGGCATCCAATGATTACTCTGGCTTGCATTGAGTGGCACTACTGTTTGGAGAGTTTTGCTTGTTTTTATAATAATTTGTAGTATAATTTTCACTACAACATTCTCACACAATTTAACACCGGTTTTTATCCACTTTTAACACATTGTGATATAATCACAAATATATGATCAAAGTCAGGTGGAATGGATGTATAATCATTTATTTATATTTGATTATCATTGTGGATAAAGCTTGTCATTATTCTTGGTTCAATTAGATAAAATTTCAAAATTAATTGTGCTCATTTTTCACTCGGCACTAATATTAACTCAACTGTAAAATGTTATGTTTGGAAAATTTAATGTTATTTATATAATCATGTGCAAGAGAAAATTGTCCATTTTTCTTAATTTTTTAAACAAAATGTAGTAGTATTAATAATTTTTTTTAGTTATTCATTTAGCTAAAGATTATCCAATAATGAATAATAATTCTGCAGTATAGTTTTTGCTACATCACTGTCATGCTAGGTATGAAGGAAGTAGTTTGAATCCATTTTACATTGTAGATACTTATAAGATGGTTTATAACCTGTATTCAATGTGCCTTGAAATTTATAATAGTCAAGCAATATCTTTATTTTGCCAATAGAGGGACCTCTCAAACCACAACACAAGAAAGTGACTTTTATAAAGATAAAAGCGGCCTCTTATCTTTAACCTAAATTTCCACTTATATAGGCCACTCTAAAGCATCTTGATTTGAGAGCATGAAACTGTTATTCTCTCCACTGTTTAAGTCACTATCTTGTGCTGTGGTTTGAGAGTTCCCTCTATCAGCAAAATAAAGATATTGCTTGACTATTATAAATTTCAAAGCACATTGGATACAGGTTATAAACTGTCTTATAAGTATCTACAATGTAAAATGGATTCAAACTACTTTCTCCTTACCTTGTTTGACAGTGATGTAGTAAAAACTATACTGCAGAATTATTATTCATTATTGGATAATCTTTAGTTAAATGAATAACTAACAAAAATTATTAATACTACTACATTTTGTTTAAAAAATTAAGAAAAATGGACAATTTAGTCAAGCATTGTTAGCCAAGAGGTCATCACAGCCGCCTTGCAAGTAGTTGGTTGCAGACGGTTGTGGGTTCACCTCCTGGACGATGCTATGACATATGAAAAAAAAGGACAATTTACTCTTGCACATGATTATATAAATAACATTAAATTTTCTGAACATAACATTTCACAGTTGAGTCAATATTAGTGCCGAGTGAAAAATGAGCACAATTAATTTTGAAATTTTATCTAATTCAACCAAGGATAATGACATGCTTTATCCACAATGATAATCAAATATAAATAAATGATAATAAATGTTTAATAATAATTTCATAGAGCACTAAGTTTATATAAAAATAAAGAAAGGATGACCAAGCTTCATCTAGCTATGAAATAATTCAAGAATTCCACCACACACTATGTAGATATCTAGAATGTAGTAGAGCATATATATAAACACAATTATTTCTTTACACAGCCACTTTAAAATTTCAACCAGAAACAGGTTTTCATCAGAAATTATAGCAAAATGGCTTCCTCTGAACACTTAAATGTTAAAAATTATTTGCACATCAGGGCCATATTGCTGAAATTTCTAATAAAAACCAATTTTCTTAATTGAAATATTAAAGTGATTATGTAGAGAAGTAATTGTGTTGGTTTTATTTTTATTTATTTATATATTTCCTCTAGTTAGTTAATATATTTATTTTCATATATATAAAATCTCTTAATTTCTATTCTTTAGCAATCTAAAAATCATTGGAAAAATATAATTTGATATAAGCAACTCTCTGGAAATGATTAATTATTATTTGAAGCAAATCAAAGACGATGCCATTCTTTTACATTCCCATATTTACATAATAGTTTTGTGGATTTAAGTCCTTATAAGAAATTGGGTCTGGAGTGAGAAAAGACCTTTTACTTCTATAAAACCCAACGAAAGATCTATTACAAGTTAATAAGGGAGAAATGTTTAGCCTTAAGAGGATTGTCAATTAGTAGTAATTGATAGTTTTCTGGCAACATCAAAAGCTAAAATTATCTCTGTTTACATGGATATAATCCTTTAATTTTTATTGTTTATCAAACTAAAAATCCATGAAAAAATATAATTCAACACACACACACACACACACACATATATATATATATATAATCATACACATAGTTTAAATGTGCATGAATGTGATTGATATTTATTTTCATTCTAAAAGCCACAGTATCGGTGTAAGTACATCCTGAATGGGTTGTAAAGGCAGTCAGTAAAATATTTATTAGTTAGGCCCATGTTAATAGACAACTATAGCTACATGTGTAAAGTAACTTGGATTCTAAACTTTAGAACATCAGGAGTTTAAACAAAAAGTCATCTAATAAATGGATGAAGTAGAATCCGTTACTTTCTAGTAATTTCACAGCTTTTGGTGTCTAATTTTCTAAATGGTTCAGCATGGCGGTAGAAGGTCAGACTTTGAAGTGTGAGGTCCTTAGATTGATTCCAGTGCTGGCCCTTCCAGCTCTTAAAATTCTTATAAATTCTCAAGCAAAAAGCCACTTGATTATGTTTTTGCTCTGTATGGTTTAGTGCAGTCATCGGAATGTCAAACTCTGGATCTAAAATTCTTAGATTGCAATTCCAGTTTTTGAAATTCTGCTACTTGAACTTTTTATGAACTTCTGAGTAATAGAGTAATTCAGTAATTTAACTTTTAATGTTAATTTAAGTCCATTCTAAAACTCAGTACTTATGGTTGTGGTTAGTAGAATTGATACTAGATGTCTCTGCAGGTCATACTTGCTGGAAAAATCAGTCATATATTTCAATTATAAAGTATCAATTAATAAATTCTTTTTAAATGCAAACACTCAAAAAGTGCACTGAATCATATTCTAACAGCATTAAAATTAATAAACACTGAAATTTGAATATATATATATAAATGCCATTCTATCTTTTCCGAAGACCTTATCATGTGGTTGAAGTGTTAGTATTCATTCATTTTATATTTAAAATCCAAAACACATGTGCAACGGTTTAATGCTGTTTAAATATTATTGTTTATAAAAAACATCGCGCTATATAAAATAATTGACTTATTTACATAAAAATGCACTGTAAAGTAAAAAATAAAATTTCTTCAGCTTTCACTGTATTCTTGGTATTATATAAACAAAATATACATATAGGCTGCATATGTTCAGAAATATTACCAATTATACATTATATAAAGAGAAATAATTTGTACAGAGAAGAGTGCCAAAAGAAAAGTTAAAGAAGCTTTTTACATAGCAAATGATCTCAGTGCCATTAATAGAAGAGAGGCATGCTTTACTCTCTCCAAACAATGGACTAACTAATTAAAAATTCAAACTCATTTGCATATGCGTACAATAAATCACAACAGTCTTCATTCACAAAGCTATGAGTATGAGATTTAAATCTCGAAAGTGCTAAGCAGACCTATTACACATTATAGTATAATTATAGCTTCACTAACACATGCGAAAAAAGTCACATATTTATAATTATAGAGAGAAATGAGATATATATTTGCCAGAAAGTTTGTGATGATGGTATATTATTAGATGTGATATGTTGGACTATTTCCATCATCTACGAGTGAATGTCGAATGTACAGAAAATTTTAAATTTATTTAAACTTTTCAAATACAGACAACTTGTTAGTAATAACCTGTGTTGTCTAATTGTGTGTTATTACTAACAAGTTGTTTGTATTTGTAAAAGTTTAAATGAAATTTAAAATTTTCTATACATTCAAAATTCACTCATAGATGATGGAAATGGTCCACTATATCACATCTAATGAGATATACATTTTTCCACATCTCATACTTTTAATTTTGGCCTCATAATACCAAAAATACTCTGAAACCTGAAATTTTTTATTTTTAGTGCATTTATGAAATAAACATATTTCTTTCAAAAGATATATATATATATATATATGTATAAAATTTGTAATTTCGCTGTTGTCTGATTGATAAATGAATGTTTGTCCGCTGATGTCACAGACACTATGTTTATGCGAAGGAAGTAATTCCACCATTAACTAAAAAAGCTGGGGAAAAGTCAGTACAGTGCTCTTAACTACAGGGTATTGTATATATCTCACAGTAAAGGTTCCCCATCCAGTTTCAGGAACAGTCACAAATATCAATTCATAATTTGATGGTAAGGCATTCTGTACTTTCATGGTCTGTCAATTCCATAATAATAGTTTAGCTGAATGATATACTTAGCAATGTTAACCAATCTTTATAAATTAGCAATGTTTAATAAAAAAAACATATTTACATTAAATCTTGAATAATATTTGTCTAAATCGCAGGTTATTATTAAATTAGTAGTAAATTAAAAGGTTGCTAGTCTTTCACATGTGCCTACTGTTGTTTCTCAGACAGCCAATCAGATGTTAAACAGCGGTCTTAAGAGTGATCAGGCCTTGACACATGACAGAGATTTTGATAAGAAAAGGATGATACTACCCTTCTCTTGACTTAACTTTATATATACTAATTTAATAACAACGTGATTTAGACAAATATTATTTACATACATTGCATTTAACTTATATTAACATCTAGAAAATTGCGGTGTAGTAAATCTAAGATTTCACGCTGTAATATCGTAAATTAAAAACTCAGTGAGTAATAAATGAATATGTTTATATCTTCATGCTTTCAAGCTAAGATGCTTAAGACTGGCTTATATATATAAAATGTTAAGTAAAGAGAAGGGTGGTATCATCCTTTTCTTACCAAAATCTCTGTCATGTGTCAAGGCCCGATCGCTTTTCAGACCGCTGTTTAATATCTGATTACCTGTCTGAGAAACAACAGTAGGCGCATGTGAAAGACTAGCAACCTTTTAATTTATTAAATCTTAAAAAAATGATTAAAACTAGCAATTAAAAAAAATTATAAATATTTAATAAAATTTTTTTTTAAATGCCCAGTGTTTTTGTATTCTGTCCCAGCCAACTGCAGAAACAGACCCAAACACCAAGTCATAATTCAATGTTAAGATACCGTGTTTTCATTGTCTGTCAATCCCCTACTATAACTGCAATTAATGTTATACTTAATAATGATAAATTATAAATAATAACTTAGCTTAAACCATGGCACATGTGCTTTACAGATGGAACACTATTTATAATGAATACTCTCCTTTCCAAACACAAGATAAATTCTTTTTAAAAGACAGAGTGGATCCACTAACTTATTCAACCAAGTGATAGGTATGGGCAAATCTTTACAAACTTTTACAAATTAGCAATGTTTAATAAAAAAAAAACATATTTACATTAAATCTAAAAAAATAAAATAAATGGTAATTATTATAAATAAAGATAAAAAGAACTTACATTTATAGTAGTCATAACTATCAGAAATTTTTTTTTTATTCAGACATCACTCCAGTAATTATCAAATATAACAGGTATATTTAAAAATGTAAATTTTAATTTAGTTTTATTAAAATTCAAAAATTTATTTATATAATATTTAAATGTTTTGTTTAATTTTCATTAAATTATTAAAAAAAATTGTTAAAGCAATCAATTATTTTTGCAGTAACAATGGTCTCCACCATTAAAAAATGTTTGAGAATATGTGCTTTTAACTACAGAGATATAGTATTTAAATCATGAAGAAAAACTGATTACAATACATAAACTCATGTTTGAAAGTAATATTTGGTGAGGGGAAACTAGGTATTATAGTAACATATTTACATTTAGTTTTGGTTATTGTATTATTACATTTATGCAAAGAATTAATAAAAAAAACACCCACCTTTCAGGGCAGCTATGTTTCTCACATTTAAACAGGCAAAACTTTCCATACAATAGCGCCACTCAGTGCCAGCTAGAGTAATTAATGGATGCCAGAAGTCTTGTGCATAAAATCCCCATCTAGTGCCTACTCATCCAAATCCCCAGACTAGTTTCTGGCTTGGGGATTTTATGCACAAGCCTCTGGCATCCATTGATTACTCTGGCTGGCCCTGAGTGGCACTACAGTATGGAGAGTTTTGCCTGTTTTAATAACAGTTATGTGCAAGCATGGGAGGTGGTGGTCATGTGATTTGTCACATTTAATGTATAATATTAAAATATTTTGTTTAATTTACATTAAATCTTAAAATGTTTTGGATAGCATATAATTGAAGTTGAAATGACAGCTTTTGGGCTGCCTATATTTCTCATGTTTAATATGTAATATTAAAATCTTTACATTAAATCTAAAAAAAAAATTGTTTAATCAACCAGTTAAAACACAGTAAGCTTTACATAGCCAGGTGCAGCCTGGGTATATATATATATTTAACTTTTAGTTTGATATTCATAAGTTAAATTCACAAAAACCCTGAATGAAATTTCAAATGTTTAAATAAACTCCATGTTAATTTAGAAAATTTGCTAAATTTTGCTAAAACTGTTTTCAAGCTTGGAATACATGTTTGCAAAATTTTAACTAGTTAAGAAATTAGGAAATGTGTGAAAAATTAGCTGCAATATTTTATCTAAACAAATTGATAAATAGAATAAGTTAAATAAAAGTCTATAGTAAAATCTGTGCATATAATTTAACTATCATTATTTTGGCATGACTATGATATTAGAACAGTAAAATTGTGTATGGCAAGAAATTTAAACTACTACAAAGTATCATCTAAGTCTATCATATGATTCTAGCTCACCCAATGTTGCATCAGCAATATACACTTACCACAGTTACTCCACCTAATGTAAGCTTAAGTAACTAACAGATGCCAGATAATAGTTCTTAATGAATCTTTATCCAGAGCTATTTCACCCAATATTCCCATACTAGTCTTTAGTTATGGATTTCATCAATGAGGATCTTTGGATCTTTTGAACAGTTCACCTGGACCTTTAGAATTTAATGCCTCTTCTTTCTAGCAGCCGTCATTTGACTCTGTACAATTATCAAGCTATCAATCTCTATCAACCTACATTTAAAAAAAAACATATAAATGTTTCCAATCTAAGCCAACTTTCGTGTATGATTCTCAATTTGGGTTGAAATGGAAAAGTAAATAATAACTTCTAGAAAAAAGATACATTAGATTCTAAAGATCTAGATGCATTGTTCCAAGATCCAAAGATTCTCCTTGCTGTAAGCGATAAGCTAAAAACTAGTCTGGGGATATTGAATGGGATTCCTCAAGAAATATATTTTTGAAATCAATGTACAGACTCATTATAAAACACTCTTATTATCATTACATTTCATTTCACATACAGACACAAATATAACATATGTATAACACTAGTCGTAGGATTTCACTAGTGAAAATTTTAAATGTTGTTAATACAAAACTTATAGCTGTCTCAGATGTGAGGGTAGAAAGTAATAAATCATTGAAGTTAGACTTGGTAGAATTGTTTTTAAAAATAAAAAAAAAGTTTTATGATTAAGCAAAAAATAAAATAAAATGCATAATTTTATACCTTTTGAAAGTGTATGTAATTCAAAATTATTTTGATTATAATATTAAAGGGCACAGAGTCCTACTATCTTTAACACCCACCCAACACTTTTTTCTGTTCTATACATATAGTGTTTTTGAAATTTCAACAATATTATATAAACATATATATATAAAATAATAAACATAATGGTAATTTACTATCATATACAGTCTTTCAACCACTGAAGTACTTTCGGTTAATTCCTTAACCCTCCTCACCTGCTGTTATATTTTTTATTTTATTGTTATTACAATTAGTTTTTTTTAATTAACTGACACTTTATTTGTATATGTACAAATTTAAGATTTAAAAATTCCCCAATTTAACATATTACATAAAATTATTACTTAGGGTAAATATGGATTTCTAAATTCTACTTCTGAAAGCAGATTATTTATTGCCAAAGAAAAAACAAATGAATGACTGCAATAACAAAGAATCTATTATCAATAGTTTCAAATTATTTTTTCAAAAGATAAAAAAAAAGAATGCTGCAAGATTTAAATATTTGAAGCTTTTCTGAACTTTCAACCACAATCTAAGGCTTTATATAAAATCACTTATCAATGTAAAGATTCTAGAAGGACATTTAATTTAAGCAAATGTTTTAAAAAAAACCTCTGACAATTACATTCATATATTTTAACAAATACTATAAAATTACTCACAAAATTAAGTCCACATTAACAATTTCATGATGTAACTTTTTTTAATTTCTTTTCAAGATATGTTTAATTGGACCAGAGCAAGTTTTCTATTATCTAAATATTTAATAATACTTTTTCAGAATACTGTATTCTTTACTAGAAATGTTCTGTTTCTGTGAAATTTTTATCAAAAGTTTGTTCTTTTTTATAAGGTGGTGGCTAGAAGAAATATTAATCCTTTAAATAGCAGATTTACATCCAGGACTTTTAGTGACCTGCGTCATTTGCTTCTTTTTCATTTCACTTACAATTTTATATATATATATATATATATATATGGCAGATACTTCATTAGTGTGTAGTGAAATTAAAGAAAAGAAAATTAATTCAATTTTTTTATAATTAATTAAATATTTATAAAATAATAGTTCTAAATTAGTTTACGAAATCATTGATTAATTGGTTTATAAATCTTTCTTTGTGATTATTAAATAAATAATATAATTGATTATTAAAACTCACAATTTACTATTGATAAATACTATATATATAATAACAGAGCCCAAAAATAAAATGGTATCATTCTATCTTTTCATTGATTTTTGGCATTACACATAATGCAGTAGGAGGTAAGTACATTTGCTTCACAATTACACACACACACACACACACACACACATATATATATATATATATATATAATCAGTAAAGCAAGTCATATATAACATGACATTACTTTTAAAAAGCTTGTATTTACAAATATGTAATATAGAGAGTGTACCAATAGTTCAAACAAGCTCTTATTTAATAAGTGCCGTAAGAGAAAATATTTAAAATCTCTATCTAGAATATTCCTATCCCCAGACCAATTGATTTTGAGCTTATGGCTTACCTCAGTGAGAAGCTAGAACATTCGGACACTATTTTTAGACCGAAAAATGTCTTTTAAATCCAGCTATCTAACTCAAATAGCTATGTGGGACTGGACTAAATTCAGATCTACCATATATTAATAGCATTAGCATCACCAAAGCCTTAAAGATAAAATGATAACAATCAATAAGGCAAGTCATATTTAACATGGCATTTGTTTTAAAATGCTTGTATTTACAAATATGAAATATAGGGAGCATACCAATAGCTCAAAGATTCTCTTATTTAATAAGTGTGATAAGTTAGATAGCTGGATTTAAAGACATTTTTCATGTCTGAAAATTTCAGATTTTCTTCTCAATAGTTGCATATTAAATAAGTGCTGGGTTGTGAGTACATACGTTAAATCTAGTGTCTGAATGCTCTAGCTCATCACTGAGGGGAGTCATAAGCTTGAAAACAATTGGTCTGGGAATAGAAACATTACAGATAGAGAATTTAAATATTTTTTCTTACCACACTTATTAAATAAGAGCTTCTTTGAGCTATTAGTACACCCCCTATATTTCATATTTGTAAATGCAAGCTTTTTAGAAGCAATGACATGTTATATATGATTTGCTTTATTGATTATTATAATTTTACCTTTAAGGCTTTGATGATGCAGCCTTGGGCTATTAATATATGATAGATCTGAATTTGGTTCAGTTCCATATAGCTATTTGAGTTAGATAGCTGGATTTTATGTCTGAAAATTTCAGATTTTCTTTTCAATAATTATGTATTAAATTAAGTGCTGGAGTTTGAGTTGATATTTTAGATCGAGTGTTTGAATTTTCTAGCTCCTCATTGAGGTGAGCCATAAGCTTGAAACCAATTGATCTGGCAATAGGAATATTCTAGGTAAAGATTTTAAATATTTTCTCTTACTACACTTATTAAATAAGAGCTCGTTTGAGCTATTGGTATGCTCCTTATATTATATATATATATACATTTGACAGATAATGAACAGGGACAACTGGTGTATGCTGGTTCAGCATAAAATGCGCTTTGGGGGTCATTTGCCTTTTATTGCATATTTTATTCATATGATTTGAAAAGAATGTGTGGTAGTATAAACTTGTTTAGTAGATTTATAAATGATACTATATATGGTAGAAATGTGAATAACTCCAGGTGCGTATTTAATTTTTAAAAAATCAGATATATTAATCTTTAACTGAGGTTTAAAGTTTATATCTGCGCTAAAGATAATCTCTAGTTTAGTAAATGATTAGTGATAATCATTACCGTATTTATCTAGAATGGATGGGGTCAAAGTTGTGGGTGGAGTAAGTTTGATATTTGTAAATCAACATTTAACACTTAGCTATTAAAACTAACTCCAGTGGATACTCTTATTCTGCCACATATTGTATATAATCTGTAAATCTATTCAATACTGGAAAGAAATCTTTCTAAAGATATACTGGTAGAAGATATATACAACATCAATGGGCAAAGTAATGAAGAGGTAGAATTCAAATCTATAATTATATATTGGATTATTTCCACACACCTAATATTAATGAACGTTTTTAGAAAAAAATAAACCTTTTTTTTTCATGTGTCATAGCATCAGCTGGGAAGTGAACCCACTAACCTGGGACAACTCCTTGTAAAGCAGCTGTGCTGACCTCTCTACCACCAAACTTAATTTGAAATTTCCCACCTGTATTCTATAGTCGCTAATAGCAAACAGGTAAGTAAATAATGCATTTCAAGTGGTATTATTAGTCTCTCTTTTTTAAGTGGGGCAGGGCCTATAAATCAAGTTTGGGATCTTTGAAGTCAAGAATATTAAATTTAAGATGTTACTCTAATTAATTAGGCTATTTTGTCAAAGGCAACACAGAGTAGAAATTTCATATATTTATCTATGAGGATCCTTCTGATTTCTGTATTTATTTTCTTACAAGCAATATTGTTTCCACAATGTTGACCTATAGGTTGGGTTTGTATTTGGTTGTTTCATAAATAGATTTAACATATAATAAACATATACCCAATATAAAGCTAAGGACAGTTTAAAGTATTATTCTTACTTAACTAACCTATGATATATTTACTGAATACATTTTTCATAACAATTAAAATGATAAAAGCAAATTTGCTGTATTTTCTAATTTATCCAGGATGTGGAGCTAGATATCACATAAGCTGTTACAAATATATTTGAAATTCAATGAAATTATAAGTCTAGGAACACTTAGTTAAGAAAAGCTTAAGTTTCAATGTTTGTTATAATATTATGCTAAGTCTCTTTCGATATCTTGGACTGATATCATGTTTATAGCAATGACTGGTGAATAGAAGAGTGATAAATATAAATATGATCTAAATTTATGTGAATTTGCACAATTGAGTTAAATCACCCACTTTTTTGGAAGGGGGAAGCAGGACTCTTTTGGTTATAGAGTTAGGATTACTAGTGATGTACCATGCCTCCTTTATTTTGCACTTAGAACTGTTTCTCTCTCAATGCATACAATTCTGGTTGATGTCGAATGGCTGAATTTGATTTGGTGTTCCAGAAATATGAATTTTTGGTTTGTATTTTTTTAGTTCTTCCGTAAAAGTATTGATGTTGGAGCAATATGGTTCTAGGCTGATGTGTGATTCCTCAAAGTAGATCATATTTGAGTGCACACAATTTTGTAAACAGTGTAGGGAGTATGTTCAATAGAAAGTGTGTCTTTGGAATTATTGATCAACTTATTTACTGATAGTGGAGAATAAAAGCTAATCCTAAAGGAGTTCAATCATATTTTATTTATATGTTTAGATACTTTAGGGATATAAGAGAGTGATATCCAGGGCTTATTGTCAATTGCTATAGATCTAGTTCTGACCTTGTTATAAAATTGGTTTAAAATGGTAGCAAATGTCATATATTTGAACCCAAGGAGGCGTAACTCATTAATATATTTTTCAATATTTATTACAATGTGTATTCAAAAATTACCTCTGCTGAGACAAAACTGCCATAAACATTTATTGAACAATTTTTAACTGCTGTCATATTTCAATAGCAAACAATGACAAGACTTTTTACAACTGCATAGGTTTAACTCAGAAATAGTATCCACTAATGCTTAAAGGCAGGATACTGAGATAAAATGTTATAAGAGCATAGTATTTTAGAAGCAACAGCTACTTAATATTTAAGGAATTAGAATAAATAAATGCTTGATATTGTCATTTTTGTGGGGGGAAAAACTAAGAAAATTTACAAAATATTATAAATGTGTAATTATTAAGAAAAAACAATATTATCTTTGCATATATATATATATTGTAACGAGCACAGACGACGTTACATTTTTTTATTATTATTAAACATTAAAATAAAAAGTTTGCCTTAAAATTTTTTTTTTTTAAGACAGAAAAATTGAAAATAAATTCTATCTTAAACTTGTATATATATAAATCGCACAGATGAGAAAAATTATTAAAATAAAACTTTATTAAAGAAAAAGTATTTTAAAACTAAATTTTAAAAAGATTTGGAGATAAAATTGTATCTTTAAATTTATCTTTAAATATATCTTTGGATTTGGAAAGCAGGTTAATTAATGTGATGGAAATGATTATTTTAATTAGTCCAAGTGAACAAGCCCTTGGGCATTTAAATGTGTAAACAATGGTCAGATAGGAAAACAATAGAAACTTTTAGCAAATAAAAAGAAATCCCTATGGAATCGGACCTCAATGAAAAGACCACCATCATCGATGATGTAATGTTGAGTCAGTCCTTAAGATTAATATAAAAGGAAAAGTTGGAAATTATTATGGATTATTAAGAGAGGACTGAGATGTAGAGTTGGAGGTGAAGGGATTGAAAGACGCACTTTCAATTCCTTCAGTCGTTATAAAAATGGAAAAATGAAACATCGCTTTTCTTATACTGAGGACTACAGGATCATCGGGGGATTCAATGTGGATTCCAAACAGCATGCAATGAATAAAGAGGAATGTTGAAATAAAAATCGTAAGAACTTTAAAAACATTTTGAAACACTAAGAACTTTAAAATATAAACTTTCTCAGTCTTTAATTTATAAGAAATAGAATCCTATCTGATCAACTTTATTTATTAATTAGTTATAATTTTATTTAATGTATTTCTTTTGTAAAATCATTTTCATTTAGTTTTTTTTTTGTTTTTTAAGTTTATTATGATTTCTGTTTTCCGATAAATTAAAATATATCAATGTTAAACTTAAGTCGGGCATGAATGGCTGTATAGATTTGTAAAGTTATATTAGGGGAGGGTAATCTTAGGTTATTTGTTTCGTAGTTAAATTGGGTCAATGGATTGGATATATTGGTGTAGTTAGTAGATGTAATGCAAGATTCGCTACGGGCAGAATCGTTTGTATACGCCACACTCACCCATTTGCCTATGGAAGGAATTATAAGTCGGAGACCGCAGTTCCTTTCTATGGAGTTTTTTTTTATTGCTCTTCTTGTCAGATAGATGTATTATTCCTATCTGACAAGAGGCAATTTCTTCTCTTAACTTTTTGTGCTGCCGTATTTCGTATTACATTGAATACCTCGATATATCGGATGAATTGGCGTTAGTTCGACTGCGAGCTTTTGGCCTAAGGTTAAATAAGGATAGAATATTTTCTTTTCAAATGCAAATCTATGTAGTCTATTCATACTCGACACTAAATAAAAATGCATTAAATTTAAGTTGTTTATAGATGCTTGCATGGATTGGTTATCGGTTAATTATGTTTTGGGTATTCATATTTGATCAAAATATATAGATATTCGATAAATAATGATACCTTATGGTGAGTATCTAAAATGTATTTGTTCAGATGTCTTTTAAGTTATTGGTGTCAATGCAAGCATCTTATATGTGAATGCTAATGGATTACTTATAAATTTCCCTCTGCAATTGACGGTATCAATGACTTTATATTTTGATTGTTTATGTTTATTTTGAAATGTCTTTGACTGTGAAATCTATGTAACCGATCTATACTCAACATGTTTTAAAACAAACTTTTTTAAATCCATTTGTGCGAACTAATAATAGTATAAAATTTAAAATGTAAATTAAAAATCTAAAATAAAAGTTAAAAAATAAAGTTAAATGTTAAAGTAAACATATTAAAATAAAAATGTTATATGTTATATATATGTGTGCGTAAATAAATTTTTGTATGTTAATTACTGGCAGTGGCTTATTTTATTTATTTTTTAATATTGAAATATAATTAGATAAGATATTATATTATTAAATCTCTGCTACTCCCTGAGCTAGTGACTTGGGCTAACGACCGGAATCAAAATTAAAAAAAAAAATTTTTTTTTTACTTACGTATCTGCCTACTTTATAAATTTTTCTAGGTTCAAATGCCTAGATGGTGCACTGTAGTGCAGATCACGTTAAGCTCTTTCTCCGGATCGTTACAATATATATATACATATACACCATATGCCATTGATATATAGAAAATATTTGAAAACCAGGCAGGTAAATGGATAAGGTTCTATACATGAGGGGTCAGAGTGACTTCAGGTCAATATGGGCATGGCAATAATGTTGGCATCAGCATGGAATTTGGGCTTTCCATCACCAGATTTTCAATAGTATAGATGGCTAAAGAGTTGGAGATTGGAGTATATTGAAGCATGTCCATTAAAGTGTGAGGATTTGCTATATTAATATAAACTGAGCACTGATTATATATATATGTGTGGGAGATGATAGTCTGGACCAACTGATGAGTGCTGGTTTAGCATGAAATATGTATATTGATGATTATTTATTTTTTCTACATGTATGTGGTCATGTACATCAGTTGTATGAGAGTGTGGATAGTTGTTGGGTGCTTGAAAAGTCTGAGTTCAAATCCCCTATATATATTTCATTGATATATAGTTAAATTATATTCTTATCTCAGTGCATCTCTCATATTAGCTTAATCTTATCACAACCCTTCATCAGCCCAGAAATTAGACCGACCTCCCACACCATAAATACATTACAAACGTATACTTTTTTCAAGTAATCCATATAGCACATGTTACCATATACACATTTTTTTAAGAGTTACTTAAACTTACCTTCATATAATATGTATTTAAATATTTTTCAAATTTCTACTCCACATATAAACAAAGGCATATAAAAAAAATAAAAAATCCCAAACCATTTTATGGTTATATAAACAAGGATCCCAAAATAATCAGAATTTTGTAATAAAAAAAATTATATATTTTAAATTTTTAGGTGTTGCAAATTCAATCACTTTAAAAAGTATAGTCTATTTAATGGACTGTGCCAGTCTAAATCTGTTTGTCACTTTTCAAAGTAGTTCAGAAACACTTGCAAAGTAGTGCATTTTAACACCTCTGTCATTTTACCCCCCAGTTCTAAGACTGCAAAAAAATTGAGCCGTTTTTTATTTGAGAGATTTAAAAACAAATCACACAAAGTGGATCATGCAAATAAGGCTGATACATAAGCTGGGTCATGCCATTTTAATTATAAAATGTTTCACACTCTTAACTTTGAGAGATGACACTTTGTTGGGGTGGACCTTACACTCTTTTCCCAATGACAAAATAAAATGTTTATATTTTATCATATCAACGTAAAATGTTTCAGAACTTGAGGAAGAAATGTCTAACCATTACAAATTAAATTTGAGAGAAAAATGTCATTTGCATAAAAAAAATCAACATTGTTTTGACTTTGGACTTCATTTGTTATACTTTTTAGGATTATGGTGATTTAACATTCCAATTAAAACATTCATACACTTGTCCTTTTATGAGATCAGCTTACTTATAATCTGTTTTGAGCATAACAACTGTTGTCTTTGCCATTTTCTGTAAATGAAAACAGAATTTTACATTGTTCAAACTTTTCAGCCATTATTAAAAAATTGACAAATACGCTAAATGCATTTTGCAAAATATGTGCTATAAGGTCCCTCAATTTTATACAGCAACATCATTTGGCAGATTGATGCAGATGGGTTACTGCAAAAAATATGTAACAACAGAGGTATATACTACAACAGGCGTGCAAATCAGAGTACGATTCCAGTTATTTTTTGAGTCCCCCTTCATATATTAATCTTTTACCAGTTATTTATGAAGCTAAATATTATTCCTAATCTTAATATTTAATGAGTAATATATCTTCAGTGTTACAGAGGTAACATCATCTTATTTTCTTGCCTATGTTGACAGTATAATAACTTTCACTACACCACTGTCAAGCAAGGCAGGGATTAGATGAAAGATGCATTGAGAGAAGAATATAATTTGACAATATATTACAGTGCAAAAAATGGTACAACCCCTCATAGGGTATTAGAACGGAATAAAATTCTAGTCCCTGCCTTGTGTGAGAGTAGGGTCATGGAAGTTATCAAAACTGTCAACATGAGCAAGGAAATCAGGTGTTGTTTATAACACTTCAGATATATTATTCATTAAATATTTGGGATAGGGATAATATCCAGCTTAATAAATGGCTGGCGCATGTTATTAACACATTTCCATAAAATGGTTTATATCAAAGTTATGAGTGCAGAAAATTTGAAGCCTGTCAGTTAAGTTATAATAATTTGTTTTTTCTATATATATATATATACTGAAAAGATGATAAAACTATGTGTAAAAGATTGTGATCTGGGCCAACTGATGAGTTCTGGTTCAGTGAGAAATGCACATCTTTGGAATCATTTATCTTTTTCACATAACTTTTGTCATGGTTTCAGGAAATTGTGATACAATGGAAGTTTGAAAAACATTTAAATAAAAATTACATGAAGTTACGTATCTCTTTAAAAATGTATATATAAAGGTAAAAATTATAACATGTGGTATATGGATTACTTGAAAAAGTATATGTGTCTAATGTAATTATAATGTGGGAGGTTGATTTGACTTTGGGTGTGGTAGGATTGAACTCAGGTGAACGATGAATTGAAATAAGAATATAATTTGACTATATATATATATACAAGTTAAATATTTTCCAAGATTTATCATGATAAAAATAATAGAAATTAAAATATTATATCCACATAAACAACTAAAGATAACTTTATCTTCGTTGTTGTTGGAAAAATATCAATTATAATTGATAATCCTGAACCAAATTAAGTTTTTTTTAGTAAGCTATAATACTTCTGTTACTGGAATTTAAATAGATGAAAAAAAAATTCTCTTTCACTTCTAATCAAATTTGTTATAAGGATTTAAACCAGACATCTATAAGAATTCTCAGACATACCATTATTTGACATCCTGTAAATAATGATTACTCTTTTCCAGAAATTTATATATGATGAATATTTTCATGGATATATTACGATGAAAATAATAGAAGTTAAAGGATTATGTCAATGTAAGCAACCAGAGAATATATATGATATTTAAATACACTTTCAATCTCCATGCAGCTATCCAATCTATCTTACACAAATGATACACAGGGCCACATACATGTAAAAAAGAGAAATGATTTCCAACATACGTATTTTGTGCTGAACCAACATTCATCAGTTAGCCTAATCACTACGCAGTTTGTATTAAGATAGTAAATCTTTAAACTTTAATGAACAAGCTTCGATCTTCTCCATTCTCCAACTCTTCAGCCATCCATATCAGTTTCCACTGATATGGATCACTGAAGAGTTGGAGAGTAGAGAGGATTGAAGCTTGTCCATTAAAGTTTAAAGATTTGCCATCTTGATACAAACTGAGCAATGATTGTATATATGTGTTTAAGAAAATGATCCGGATCAACTGATGAGTGCTGGTTTAGAACTAAATATTATATTGGAGATCATTTATCTTATTCACATGTATGTGGTCATGTGTATCATTGGTATAAGATGGGTTGGATAGCTGTGGAAAGATTGGAAAGTCTGAGTTTATATCCCTGATAATTATATATATATATAATAGTTTAGCATTTAACAAAATTATGTAATTATTAAAGAGGGAATATTTTATGCTCTGCATGCCACTGATATATAGAACAAATACGTATGACCTAACATATATGTAAATTTAAACGAAAACAATCGTTTTCCACAACTCATTAACAAACAATACTTACACATCAATCTAAAAAAATAGAATGGCCATCCTATTCTTATTTAATATTTATTGACAAATAAGTATCATTTATTAATGGCTTGCGGAAAATGATTACTTTCATTTAAATTTGCACTTGAATACCCACACACACACGCACGCACACACCCACACACATATATATATATACACACTAAATTAAATAATTGTTAATATTATGGGTCACTGAAAATAAGATAAATTCTTTGACCTGTAATTTATAAATATAACTTCAGAATGATTACAGCTTTACTTAAAAGCTAACTAATATATATATAATAATATATAAATATCGCACTCAATTTCTAATAACCTCAATAAATGTTCATTTAAATACACCAAAATACAAACTGGTTAACAATTTGATGGTGAGAATATTTGAGAATTTTCAAACTTCACTATTGTATAAAATCGTTATTTTACACCAAAACTTAATAAATTGGATTTAATTTCTTTTTAATTTAATTTTATAAATGAATAATATTTTTAAAAATCAGATTCGACATTTTAAGTATTTAAATATTGACTCACAAATCAAACAATGTATCATACACATCATCAAACAATGGTGTAAACACACTTTCAGAAAATTAATGAAATGTTTTTACTTTTAAGTTTTTTTTTTAATATGAAGGAATGAATATAGATATATAGAGTTCTGCTTTAAAATTTGGTATTTTCTTTAAAATAATTAGAATATTTGAAAACATTTAAACACCATGTCAATTCTAACAGGTAATGGCATTACACTTGGCATCAGTTTTTTTTGTTTGTATTATAGTCAAGTTTATTAACTTTTATTTCTAAAAATAAAAGATAGATGAACAAATTGGAAATCGTACATGTATATATTTTTTATTTTAAATAATAAACAATCAATTTGTGTGTAAAAATAATCAAAAATATTAAAACAGTAGCATATTAATACAGCAATGCCACCTAGTGAGAACTATAGTAATCAATGGATGCAAGAAGGTTGTGCATGGAAGTCCCTATCTACCTAACTTACTCATCTAATATTCTCAGATTAGTTTCTAGCTTGTGGCTTTCATCAGTGAGAAATCTTGGATCTGAGAACACTAACGAAACCCTCTATCAGCCATCTTTTAAATTTTTAGTTAGCTATTAAGCTAAGAGTCCAAAATGAAAACAGAATAATGTTTTCAATCCAAGCTCATTTGTTTGTATAGTCATAGAGATCTGAACTCAGTTCAGTATCTATACATTTTAGTATCTTTCATTGTTTAATAGCCATAGTCACTATAATCGCATAGCAGGATTGGTATTAAGTTACTAAATATCACATGATTACCATTTTCTATGCCCTCACAAGCTGATAAACCAGTAGCGAACTCTCTCCCTGCTTAATGACGCAAGCTAGAAACTAGTCCGGGGATATTGAATGAGGAGGCAGTAGATAAGAATTTTATGCAGAAACCTTGCATCCATTGATTACAATGGCTTTCACTGGGTGGCATTACTCTATCTAGAATTGTATGGAAGGGAGTGGCAGTAGCAGATTTAACCTATGGTAATGATGTGTTTATGTGTTTAGAAAAAATACAAAGAGAAGTAGAAAAACATGCAATAGATATAGAAGTGTGAATGGGAAAGAAGGCAATTCAAGGAGAAACGGATAGTCAAGTTTTTATATGAGAGATGCAAAAAGCAAAATGAAAATGTTTGGTAGATTGCAGTTTATGGTTAATAAGAGAATTGCCAAAAATATTATTTAATTGGGTGATGAGTAAAGGGCAGGCAACAAGATGGGTGAGAAAGGTAGTACAGTATGAAGAAGATTTGGATAAAGAATTTATGTCAGAATACTTATACAAAAGGCAGAATAATTGTGTTAGGAGAATTACTGTATAGTGATAAGGAATGGGATAGAAGAATGATTGGAGAGATGGAGAACTAGTATGGAGAGTAAAAAGAGTTTAAATATATATATAGAAGTAAACAGAATATTGTGTGCAAATTAATTTATGAGAATAGCAAGGAAAGTAGTTTACTGTTTAAGACTCAAACAGGAACTTTATCCACATAAATATGAACATATGGGTGGTTTAGTCTGCAAGTTATGTAAGGAAGGCATAGAAAATATTAGACATCTGTTAATTGAATGTAAATACCTGCAAGCAGAAAGGCTACAAATAATGGAGTAGTGTAAGAATGAATATAAACAACATGATTATACAGAAAGTGGGTTCTTGGTTTTTATGCTGAGTTTGAAAAAAGATAAGGGAAGTTTAGATATAAATGCCATGGAGTTGACAAAAATTGTTGGGGAAAATGGGATGTAGCAGGATAGAAAAGAATATGGGAAAAACTTAGGGTGGGGAATGGAAAGGTAAGATAAGGTGGCTAACAGGTTTCTCTGGATATAGTAGATGAGAGATTCTTGACTCAACAATAAAGGACAAGCCACAGGGCATCATATCACATTGCATACTGTTATTAACAGCTTGTGTAAGCATAGAAAATGGTGATCATGTGATATTTAGTGGATTATATCAAAAATATTTTAAAACAAATAAAAAGTCATATTTCATTTGTACTAAAACTTTTGAGTGAAAACGACAAGAAGAAAACTTTCTAATCAAACAATAGCAATATACTTTAGACCTGAACAAATTGTCCCTTAGATTTAAGCTGACGACTGACTGTAACATCCTGGCCTCTTCAGATTTTTTTTCAAATAAATGTCACCTAAAGCATTATGGGAATTTTTATATTATATAAAAAAAGGAAGACATTATCACCTATGATAACGTTAGTACAGCATTTTAAAACTGCGGAACCATGATTATTTTAAATAAACAAGAATTGTTTCATAATAATGGGGAGAGCAGGAAGATTAAAAAATAGGTGGATATTTTATTCTTTATTAATATTTATCGGCATATAAATATTGTGTATTAATGGTTCATTGAAAGTCGTTACTTCCATTTAAATATATATATATACATTGCACACTAGTTCATCAATTAACAAAATTGTGAATCAAAAAAAAAAAAAAGCTATATAAACTTAAGCAATAACTCAAGATAAACATGTATCTTTAAAAAACACAATCACTGGCCATTTCCCTCCCAATATTTAGACCATTTGCTTCCAAACATTGGCATGGATAATAGTGAATCCTGTATTATTTAATATTATATATTGTTTAATACACTCCTCTATGATGCAATTTTGACTAAAAAACATAGACATTTGGATGTCAATAGAAATAGTTAATAATAAAAAAAGAGAATGAATAATACCAACAAAATGTCATGGCCTCTTTCTACACATCATTTCTGGAGAAATGGTATCTTAGATCCCAAAAATCCAAGTGGAATAGATCCAGATTCAAATCTCCTCATTGATGAAATCAACAGTTATAAAGTAGACCAAAATATGAATCTGATGGATATGATAGCAATGAATAAGGATTTATTAAACATTACCACAGGTGGTCTCTACTGATTAGTCAAACATCCACAAGGTGGCAGAATGGAGTAGAAAAAAAGGTTTGATACTTGAGAAATCGAATGATAGGTAATATTGTACAAAAGAGAGCAGAATAATAAACTGGGGGGGGGGACAAATTATAAAACACGTAATTTAAAAATATTTATTTAAATATTTATTTTGTTTTAATCTTTTTTATATATACTATTACGATAATTTGTTTAAAATAATTTTATTATTTAAATTTTGTATATATATTTGCAAGTTTTTTGCTTTTATTAGTGCATCTTTCACATTTAGCTCAATCCTATCATGTTAATATGCTTTACAAAGTATGTAATTGTTCTTTTTTTGACATTTTTGGCTTTCTATTCAGTTTAATGCATAGCTGCTTTACATCACTCTGTATGCTAATCTATAATGAATGTTATTAATATGTAAATGAACCAATTTACATATTCAAATGGATAAAAATTGTATGCTATTAGCCATTTCATTTATTTTTGGGGTAGTACTAAGCCTCCTTGACTTTTCTCTTTCTGTCATCCCATTTTACATGTAGTAATTTGACATTCTGTGAATCAAAATGGTGCCTATGTTCATGGTCTAAGAAAAGTAACACATATGCTGCAATATGTTATCCTGTAAAATATGACACCAAAAAGGCATTAAGCTGAGTAAAAATCAAAAACATCAAAGAAAGAATAATTACACTCTTTAAACCATTAAACACCATATGATCATCATTTCTTATGCTTGCTCAAAATTGTTATTAACACAAACAAAACTCTCCATACAGTAGTGCCACTCAGTGCAAGCCAGAGTAATAAATGGTTGCCAGAAGGCTTGTGCATAAAATCTCTATATAGTGCCTACTCATCCAATATACTCAGACTAGTTTCTAGCTTGTGGCTTTCATCAGTGAGGAGGGTTACATCTGACCTACATAACTATATAAGTTATTGAGCTTGGATTAAAAATATTATTGTGTTTTCAATTTTAGACTCATCCTAAGATCTAGGTGTAGTGCTCTCAGATCCAAAGCTCCTCACTGATGAAAGCCACAAGCTAGAAACTAGTCTGGGGATTTTGGATGAGTAGCACTAGTTAGGGATTTTATGCACAAGCTTTCTGGCATCCATTGATTACTCTGGCTTGCACTGATTGGTACTACTGTATGAAGAGTTTTGACTCTTTTAATTACACTCTTTATAAAGCATGTTAAATTATATATGCAATTTTTTTATATATAACTAATGAAGCTTAAAAACAATATTATTTTAATGGTATGCAAGTCAGGGAATGAATATAAAAACAATTACTGAAGTAAACTCTAAGCCTTTCTAAAATGATTAAATTCCGGTGAACTTAAAACTTTAAGAGGCTTCTCATAATTTTGCCCATATTATAAAGTTAGTCAAATCATTAAGGGTTGCAACATCAGTATTCCGTCAATACTAGTTTTTAAAACCAATTTGGACTGAATTATTTAGATTCCCATATTCTAATCATTATCATTTTCAATTATTATCAATCCACTGTAGATGAAGGAAGGTCCTTCCTAGTTTTTTTGATCCCTTGCCTCTCTTCCTCTTAACACACAGCATTTTTTTTCATTTCAGTTATCCATCTCACATGTGGTCTGTATCTATGTCTGTTACAATTGCTTGGGATCCAATTTAAACCTTCAACTATTCATCTACTATCATATTTTCTAGCAATATATGCTTTGTTCAGTTCCATTTCAATCTCTTAATTGTTTCAAAGAAATCAGTAATACTTCTTTGTTCTCTTATCCATGTATCTTGATTTCCATCTCTTATCGTTACTCATAACATATATCTCTCATAATTCGTTGAGTGGTTTGGAGTCTCTGTATTGCTTTCTTATTAAACATTCAAGTCTCAGATCCATAAATAAGATAAAAAAAAGAAGAAATGGTGGTCATGTGATGATCATGTGACATAAATAAGATACATTACATCCAACTTTATAAACCCTTTATTTTTTATGTTGTGTGCTTAATTTTTAAAAGTCATTCAATAAGTTTTTTATTTTCATAGAAACAATAATTTTAATTTTGTAAAAAAATTAGTAATAAAATATTTATAAAAGAGCACATAAAAATATTATTTTAATATATAATTTTAAATATGAAAAAAAGAACACAAAATTTATATTTTCATTAGCTTTTTCATTTTATTTTAGAAGTTGAAAAGAAAAATTGACAATAACTAATTTCGTCAATGGAGGTAAAAAAAAAAAATAATAAAAAATTCCATAGTTCGGAAAATATTAAAAAAGAAAATAAAATGAAAAATTTTGATTAAAAAGAAAACCTAGGCTTTCAATTTGGTATGTATATTTTCCTTTTCTTTCAACTTATTACCCTTAAGATAAGAAAATCTTTTCTACATTCCTGAAGGTCAATTTAATTTTCTTAATCATTTCTATAAAATATTTTCATTTTTTTTTAATGTTTTAAAAGTATAGGAATAATCCCTCGGAGTGTTTCAGGCAATCTGTACAAATTGTTAAAATTTGAATATGAATATATCATGCAACGAAATACTGACTGAACAGCTTATATATTCCCCCTGTGCATTCTTGCTACTTATTGATAGCAATAAAAGAGATTGGTGTCGGGTATTCTAAAATGGCTGGTGGCGATGAACATTAAAATTCAGTAATGCTAAATCACATGACATAAGCCTGTGCTATCCAAATAGTAAAAGATTACTGTGTGTGTGCATATATATAGAATGCAGAATATGCTTGTTTCAATATAGTGAAGGAATAATAAAGACTGGAGCACAAAATCTATGGATCATGGACCAATCTGTCACTCCCCAAAGACTTGAAATTCTTATGAACTTCTGAGCAATTAATCATTCATTTTTTTTTTGCCTGACATAGTTTGATGTGACTGTGGTGTGACAGAGTGTGGAACTAAAGGTTCCAGGGAATGTAGTCTAATCTGTTATTTCCATCATTGAAAGATAGTAAAAATTTGCAAGCAATAAACCATTAGATTAAATGATTTTCCCTGCATGATTTAGTGCAGCTGTGGAGGAGCAGGGTGTAGAGCCCGAATGCAGGGATCATGGCTCATATTTGTCACTTCAAGTGTTCCAAGTTATTATGGACTGCCAAGCAATAAACCAACAGATTCCTTTTTGCTCTACATAATTTGGTGCTGTGACAGAATGATGAAATATGGAACTCAAGTTACAGGGATCACAGCACAGTGTATCAGTTTCAGTGTTTGATCTTATTTGTTTACTAACAATAAAATATGTGACTATTTCTGTTTCCTTCATGTTTCAGTGCAGTGTTAGAGGGCTGAATAGGGAGCTCAGGTTACAGGAATCATAGTGTTGTCTGTCACTTCCCATGCTTAAAGCTATAACGAATTACCATTTAGTATTTTTTTTTTGCTCTGCATGATTTTATACAGTAGTAAACAGTGAGACACTGGAGTTCAAAGTTCAAGAACTGCCACTGAACTCTGTTATTTTCATTCCTCAAACATCTTATGAATTCCTGAATAATAAAGCCATTTGATTATTTTATAATATAGATGGTACTTAGCAATACATAGGTGGATTATTCCACTGTGTGATAGATATACTAAAATATACAGATGGATCATGAAGATGTATTTTTTAAATAAACACTATTCTTTGACTCTAGATTGTAAGTTTTTATTCACACTTACACAATTATTATAAATGATTCAAAATACTCTGGAATAAACTCTACAATATTCAATATACCAATAAAAAAATCAATAATAGCTATAGCTAGCTTATGGCAGGGTATACCATCCTCAGTAGTATTTAACTGTTAAAATTTAAACCAAAACATATCCTTTAATGAGATTTTTTGGTTTAAATTTTAATAGTTAAATGCTACTGAGAATGGCACACACTGCCGTAAGCTAGCTATTGTTATTATTGATTTTTTTTATTGGTATATTGAAGAATTTATTTTGATTGTTATATTATTTTTAGCTAATTATTATAAATATTATTACATTATGTAAATTTTTCCATTAGGATATCTTACTTATTATTTTAGAAGTTTTCATACTGTAGTAATTTACCGAAAAATAGCCAGATTAAAGTAACAAGTAAATAGCATAACAAGTAATTCATTGATGAATCCATATTTAGTATGAGGTTCAAGAGTGTCTATATAAAGAAAGGGTGAATATTAGTTTTCATTCAACTGTTAAGCTTATGCATTTGGATATCTACAACTGGTCTAAGTACCTATATTCATTATATTTAACATATCAAGGCAAGGATATTGCTTAATCTTTCCACAAAAATTTGCAGAGCAAACAGAACTGTTAAATCCTTAAGTATACTAGATTTTTGAAAACACTTTCTCACAAGTGAAAACAGATAATAGCAAGTTTATTAAACTATTGATTCATACAATATATATTAGTCTTGTTAACCAATCATTGAATCTGAACTATTGTATGTAAAACATAATTCTTATTATTCCATTATTAATATTACTGTTAATCAATGAATAAATTATAAAACAAAATAAAAAAAACATTATATAATGTCAAACTTTGAGGCCTTAATAAAAATGAACAGAATAAATTCCTACGGTTCACACCATATATTGTTATTACTGCAATTGCTATTACTATGTGGTTGTTCTTACAATAAATGAACAGAGGTGTGTGCTTCACCAATTTTCATCAGCTAGAGTGATGAGTCTACTGCCTTTTCACCTCTTAGTTAAAGACCAAGATTCTACACCTTGGTGTTTCTTTTCAATATTCTAATAAATCATAATAGAAATATTAGTTGAGTTTCCTGAATGTGTATGTAAATGATATTTTTAAATAGATATCTACTATTATGAAAGACAAAATTAAATTATAGCCTGAATTCCCAGAAGACTGTAAAGTCACCAGCCAAGGCAATGGTTAGTGGCTATAGGTGGAGACTGCTCAGAATTCCTTGATCATTGACCCAAATTGCCATTTGATGTGGATCTTTTATTTAGTTACATACAACTGTAGATCACTTTCAAGTGAAAGAACATTTTATGATTTAGAAAAACTCTGTAATATAAAGTGGGATATTTTTGGTTATTTTCTAAAATTAGAAGTAAAGGTGAAGATATGATTTAAAAATTGGATATTTACTTTATCAAGCTCTCCATACATTAATGCCACACAGAGCAAGCCTTGATAACCAATGGATGCAGGAAGGCTTGTGTATAAAATCCCTATCTAATGCCTATTCATCTGATCTCTCCAAATTAGTTTTATCTTATAGCTTTCATCACTGAAGAGCCTTGGATTTGAGAGCACTGCACCTAGATGTTAGAGGGTAACATCATATTCTAAGATCTAGGTGCAGTGCTCTCAGATCCAAGGCTCAGCACTGAAGAAAGAATGTAAAAAAGATTTTGAGGATATTGAATGGGTAGGCACTAGAGAGAGATTTTATGCACAAACCTCCTTGCATCCATTGATTACTAAGGCTTGTACTCAGTGGCACTATCATATGGAGAGTTTGCTATTGTTTTAACAGCTTGGGTAAGCATAGGAAATGGTGGGCATGTAGTTTACTGTAAAAGCACAAATACTAGAAACAAAAATGGAATTGGACATTATAAATAAAAAGTGGCAAAACAACATTGTAGAAATTGATGATATATCAGATAGAATTGCAAGATTAGTTATTCAACATATTGGAAGAAACTAATTGCTGACAATTCAGGTTTATTCTACATTGAATTGTCATTCTGATGAAGAAGTTTTTTATATGGATATATAAAATTCTTTTACTCAGATCAAGCAACATTTTAAAATTATCATAATTTTTGAACTGGTAAATGGCTAAAAGATGAAACAGCTTTGGGAAAATTAGGCTATGTTGATAGAAATGAGAGATCATACACTTGTGGAGTTTGAAGAAAAAAATTCTGCATATTATATATTGTTTCTTTGAGAAAAATACTAAATAAAAATGGACATGGATGTATCCAAATAAAAGTACAGGAAAAATGGATTACATCATGACTAACAGAAAATATGTATTTCAAGATTGTAATGTTCTTAATAGATTCAGCACAGGAAATAATTAAATGACATAACATCACATAATCAGCATTCTGCCTAGTAGGATTATGGTGACTATGATTATTAAAGAACCAAAGACACCAAAGTGTATAAATGTAGAACTTAGTTTAGATCTATATGCCTATACAAGCAAGTGAGTTTGAATTGAAAAGATTGTTGTGTTTTTCATCATGGACTCAAAGCTGTATAGTTAACTAAAAAGTAAAAGGTGGTGACTGGAAGGTTGCATTAGATCCTAAGATCTAGGTGCAGTGCTCTCAGATCCAAGGCATCCCATTGATGAAAGCCACAAGCTAGAAACTAGTCTAGAGATATTGGCTGAGTAGGCATTAGAAAGAGATTTTATGCACAAGCTTTCTGGAATCCATTAATTACTCTGGCTTTCACTGAGTGGCACTACTGTATAGAGAGTTTTGCTTGATTTGATTGTTTAACCTTTTTATGCTCCAATGCCAATTTCCTATTTGAAACAGCTCTAGAGAGATTTTAATCCATATTTGAACTTTTATTTTTAGAATCAAACTTTGTTTTTATATTTTATATTGATAATCTGTGCATTATTTATTACAAATATAAGCTGTTAAATGATAGGCATTCTAAAAGTTAATATTTGAATTTTATAAAATAGGAAAATAAAAAAACTAAACAGAGTTTGTGACTATAACTATGGTGCTTGGCATTATTGGATGTATTTTATCCATTCAAAAAATTAGTAGAACAAAATATTAGATATATGAATTCCACTTTTTAAATTGAAAATAAATTTAGTGTTAGTTATCATCAAAGAAAGAAAATATATGCTAAAATTAAACTTTTAAGTGATTGTTATTAAAAAAAATTCAAAAATTTCTTTACCAGTATTCTTGTTACCCAGTAGAAAGTGCATCCATTTTATCCATAATAAACTTTTTTTACAACTTGTTTTTTTTAAATAAATATTTTCAATTGAAATGTAATTGTAGTCTCATTGGTTTTGGGGTTTAAATAAGTATTTTTCAAAAATATTGCATAAATAACCTTTAAAATATAAACAAATTACTAAAAATTTACAATTTTTCTTTTCAAAATATTAAATATTGACACTTTCATCTGCAGCAAAACAGTCTACCAATCACAAATTGACACCTACTGAGATCAAAAGGAGATAGATCTGATTTCTTTGTTATGCAATTTGATATTCTAATTTGCTAAAATTCCATCTGATGCTGACATCTTCATGATTTTTTTCAACTAATAGTTTTAAAATGATTCCTGCAGTTAAATAAAATTGCACATAATCTAAGATTATGGATAGGTTTAAATTAATAGAGAAAGGATATTGTAGTCACAGTGCCATCATAATGCCCAAAACTGGAAAAATAGGTAATTTTATAGCAACTGAATAATTACATGTTAAAAATTACTTGTAGTAATAAATTCATAAATAACAAATAGGGTATAAAAATCACTAAGTAACCTTCTACTTGAAGAGGATGCACTGGAAAATATCTATTATGTGATTTGAAGAATAGAGCTCTAAAAACCAAAAAAAAAGGAATTTTCTTTTCTTTATCCATAATTTGAATTGTTATATTATCTTGAAGTAAAGTCAGAAGCATCTAGAAATTAATTCATTCAACACAAATTAAAATTGTATTTTTTGATTTTTAATGCATTATTCCTCAAATTAAATAAGTGTTTTTCTTTATAAAATGTTTATATATTTTTATTCTTTTATTATTATTAACTATCACTAATTAAATACCATGTATGATTAACTTTTATTTCACTACATATTATCCAATAACATATAGAATGTTGCAGTACACATTGCAATCTGCATAATATTGCAAATAGTTGTACATTGTATATAAACACATGAACTTTAAGATCACAAGGACTTACTAGTTGGAGTGACCAAAATATTTGACATACTATTAAGGAGAGAGAAATTTTTAAAGTGCTATAAGAAAATATAGTTTTCCTCCAATGACTGTAAAGAAATATCAATATTTGATTGTGAATTATCTATATGATCACCAAATATTGTGATTGCTGCTGCTGCTACTACTACTACTACTACTACTACTACTACTATACTGTACTACAACTACTATTAATACAACAACCAGCAAAACATTCACATACAACAATGCAATCAAGAAAGATGTGTAAATTTAACTAACCTCCCTATACCAGAAACAGTCAATGCTGTGCTAGCAAAGATTTGTCAATAGCAGATGGAATCTGCCAAAAATGGAAATTATTGCAGATGTGGAAGCTAGATTAGCTAACCATCTGCACAAAGATCACTATATATCTAGAATTTCCAAGCACATTCAACAAAAAGTGATACAACCACAGCATGATAGATGGAAGCAGAAACTAATAACAGTAGAGATTCCTTCCAGATAAAAATATCACATGCATGAAGATAATGGAAATAGATTCATCATCGTCACTACTTCGGATTATAGAGCCAAGATTCAGCAACAAATCATGAAATTAAAAATTCATTAAAGTGTCTAATATTAATTTTAAAATGAACAAAGTCAAGTCCATATCATCTGTTCTCAGATCACATAGTCGCAAAGTGTTTTCCAAGGCAGACTATTACAAAATGTACCTGTCATCCACAACATCTCCCAAAATGTTCTCCAATGCCAAGATGGATAAAGAAGGCATGACATTATGCTTAATGATGGACTTTGGAGGTGTGCGTTATTACAATGCAGCCAAAGTGATCAATGCATGGCTTACACAAACCATAGGCTTTGGCTCTCATGCAATCAAATAATTCAATTTTGTGCAAAGAATTAAAGAAGTCACACCCACACACAACACAAGCATGGCAGTAATGGACATATCAGAACTCTATGGTTCCATTGATAGACCCAAACCCATATCCATTGTAAAAGAAGAATTAACAAGGCAAGACATGCACCAGCAATGAGACAATTCATAGTGGCATTTCTGCAATGGCTAAGTAAAAACATTTATGCTATGTTTGACCAGCAATGATACCACATGGGTATTGTCCTCAGTGAGCAGATCATCATCCCCAGACATCTGGCCACAAGTCTTGTATTGTACACTCACTACATCAATAAATATTTTCATAGATGCATCACTGGAAACCATAGAAGACATAAAGACAGACTTAAACACTGCCAGGGACCTGATTATAAACACAATACACCAAGATGCACACTTGTCCATTAAATACCTAGACTTGAAATTACATATGAAACCCTAGTGCTTCCATTACACAATTCTAATCAAGCAATACACATAAGAAGCCATATCCACCACCAATCAAAAATGCTAATATAGAAATGTATTGAGCAGATTTACTAAAGGTGAGATATAACAAAAAAAAACATAGATAATATAATCGGGACATTCAAAAACCAACTTGATCCAGCAAACAAACAGAGCCAACCTCGAATTCTCCTCCCATACATAAAGAACATTTACAAGAATTTACACACAATTTTCCAGGATAATTTCAGCATATGCTATCACACTCCTCCCAAATTCTATAGAATTGTCAACAATACTAAAGATCATCTACCTCCAATACACACACAGAAAGCATTATATAATATGGCATGTCCATACGACAATTGCCTCGCATCATATTATGAAGAAACATAGACAACATACACCCAAGACTCTCAGAGCATACTTATGCTTACAACAAAGCACAAACAGATCCCACACACAACTCCATCTTTCCACAGCATAGCACTTCCATAGAACACCAGTACATTCCAGACAACCCTTGAATCATATGCAAAGAGAGCCATGACTTCAAGAGAAAGCTCAAAGAAGCCTATTTTATCAATCTAGACTGTAATGTGATGAATGAAAGAGTCACGTGTTATGCACTCTCCAAAAAATGGCAAACATAATTTGCATACATGTTGCATTTCTTATACTAATAGTTTTGCTCTGCAATTTATTTTGCACACACCTTTGATAATGAAGGTATTCTTTCAAAAGTATTCAGCTGAATAAACTCAATGGTCAATTATTTATTCATTGTAATTCATTTATTTGTTTAACTGATGATTTTATTTGTGTGAAATATATACCGCATATATACTATTCATTACAAACACGCACCCAAAGCGATTATTAATTACAACTACTACTATAACTACTATTACTATCACCATCATTCCTACTACTAATATTACTACTATTATGCAATTCAGAAAAATGTCATAAAATTATATTTATAAAGTATGAAACCAACTCAATTTTTTAGTTATATAAACAACTTTATAGTTTAGTGATTTTGGTTAGAAACTAACTAGATATATACAATGCAATAAAATGTTTAGCATGAATAAAGCAATTAGTACAGAAAACTGCCACCTAGATACTAAGCAGATTCGCTTATAGAAATGAGTTAAAGAATAGAGATGTAACGGTAACTATTTTCTAAGCAAAATTAATTGCATGCCAAAGAAACCATTTGATACTTATAAACAGTGAGGATTGCCAATTCACTTCGCTTGTTGAGGAATTGGCAATCCTCACTGTTTATAACTTACAAGCTTAAGAGATAGGGTCATGTGATCTACGACTATGACTCTTATTTTGACCATTTGATACTTAGTTTGGATATTTAATGATCGTTGCAAAAAAATATTAATAATGATGAAAGTATTAAAATTAACCATAACAACTTCACAAATTTTTGTTAGGAGACATCTCGTAAATGCGGGATCAAAGACATGGGTAAAAATTTCTTATAGCCAAGCAATAAAAGAGAAGACATTGCTAGAATGACTTGCCAATGTCAGGTAGAGAGGATTTTCCATCGTTGTTTTATTATCTTACTAAAATTAGCTAGATATCTATTTACTAACCATAATGGAATGATTAATAGTTAACTATAAATTGGTTTTCTGAAAGATAAAAAAAATATCCTAATTAAATGGCTAGAAAAAAAATTCAAGTTTTTACATTGCCTGGGTTCGAACTTAGGTCTTATACACCACGCCCGTCAAAATAACTTCACAAATTTTTGTTAGGAGACTTCTTGTAAATGCGGGATCAAAGACGTGGGTAAAAATTTCTTATAGACAAGCAATGAAAGAGAAGACATTGCGAGAATGGCTTGCCAATGTCTGGTAGAGAGGATTTTCCATCGTTGTTCTAATATCTTACTAAAATTAGCTAGATATCTATTTACCAACCATAATGGAATGATTAATAGTTAACTATAAATTGGTTTTATGAAAGATAAAAAAAATATCCTAATTAAATGGCTAGAAAAAAATTCAAGTTTTTACATTGCCTGGGTTCGAACTTACGTCTTATACACCGCGCCCACCAAAATATCTGCTTCCAAATATAATATCTATTTGAATAAGAAATCTAATTACTGTTAACTTAATATTTGATCTAGCCAGCATTATCGATGTATTTTTAAAAGGAGACAATTTTATTTTTAAAGTTTAAAATGGAAACTTTAAGAGTAATTTAATTAAGTAAATAAAATTTCTTTAAATGTCTGGAAATAAAATGCTAGGTTTAGAAAATGAATTATTAAAGGCACTGAATAAATATAAACTGTTTTCTTTCAAATAAAAATTATCAAACGCGGAAAAGAAATTTCCGAACTTGTAAATATAAAACTTTTTTTTTTGATTTTTGACTTTTTTAAAGGAAATTTTTTCCCCAATGTTAAATAATAAATTTTATTTTTCTTGGCATGTCTATTTATTTTTCTCTCTTTTTAAACTTTATTTATTGACTAAGTGATTTATTACGAAGTTAATTCTGTTTTGTACTTAAAAATAGTCATAAATATATGTGAATATATATATGCAAGTTGTAAAAGGGATTTGAAACGACCGTAGAAAATTGCGCTTAAAAGACAGGACAGGAAAAAAACAATTGAGAGCTAGTTGTATTTACTATAGCTTTATATTAATGTTAGTATATTGCAATATTAAATGTTGATTTATTATTTTCCCTATCACGAAGATACATGTACTCATGTTATTTTAGTTGAGAAATTAACATAAGATAAAACAATTAGACCTTAATTTTGTTAATTAAAATTGCCGTTAATATAAACATTTCAGATTAAAGAGATCATAATTTTTTTTTTTTTTAATGTGTCAAAGCGTCGACCATGAAGCGAACTCCTGAACAACTGCTTGTAAGGCAGCTGTGCTAACCACTCGGCCAAAAAGCGATCATTAATTTAATCTAAATATTTTCAAATGCGACAATAATAGTTAAGATTGGATCAAAGTTAACCACTAAGTTAAACTTGTACAACAAACTAAAACTCCTTATAGTTATCTTAATGTTAATTCTTTTGCAATTAAAAATGCTTAATTTATAAAAGTCAGTAGTTTTCATAAATGTAACTTTTTGTTAAAAATTGTCATTTTGTAATCAACGGACGAGGAAATCAATTTCATCCCGCTGTCAATTACGGGAGGGAGCGTTTTGGCAGACAGACTGAACTTCGCATTCTGAAGGACTAGATAACTGATAGATACTCAGACAAATGGTATTTTTCTATGTGTTGATGATTTAAAAAAATTATAAATTTGTCAAACAAGGAATTCTCTTACAACAATCCCCTCCCCCCTCATATTTGCAAACTCACCCATTCATGGTTTAATATTCCGCAGTTTCAAAAAAATCAAATAAAAAAAATAATCTAAAATTTGAATTCATAAATTTTGTTCATGCCTCTCTTAATAGTGTTTATCATATTGCAATATATTTCTTGTTTAGCCACATAAAACTCTTTCAGACTCATCTTTTTCATAACTACCTTATTCTATTTTTTTTCCTCTAATGTCTTAGCTTTTAAATTGTGTGTTTTTGATTCATTCAAGAAATTGTGCTCTAAACTGTATTTTTTTAAAATATTCCGTGATCACCCTTTCCTATGCTTATGAAAGCTGTTAAAAGAGTAGCAAATTCTCTACATAGTAATGATGGCCAGTACAAGCCATTACAATCAATGGATGCTAGGTTTGTATATAAAATCCTTAGCTAGGATCTACTTATCCAGTATCACTAGACTAGTTTCTAGCTTGTGACTTTCTTCAGTGATAAGCCTTGGATCTGTGAGCACTGCACCTAGACCTGATGAAAGCCACAAGCTAAAAACTGATGTGGGCCATTGAAGAAGTAGACATTAGGTAGAGCTTTTATGCACAGAGCTTCTGACATCCATTGATTGTAATGGCTTGCACTGAGTAGCACTACTATATGGAGAGCTTGGTTTTTAAAAAATGTATAAGGCATTTCAATAAAGTACATATTTTTTTTTTTTAAAAAAAGAAGCAAATATATACAAATGTTTTATAAAATTTTTTTAGAAAAATATAACATTTATAAACAATGTGTTTATATTATATAATAATAATTTTAAAATAAATAAATGAATTAAAATGCTATAAACAAATATCCTTACAACTTTACCATAAGAAAAAATGCAAAGAAAAGTAATCAAAAATGGGTTGGAAAGAGGGAATAAATAGAGAAATTTGAGATAAATATTTGCAGAAAGATTTATGGACAGAAAAGCATGGTAATTAGGAATCAGAAGATGTCAGAGTGTCATAGACCAATACGAAGAATAAATCTCAAATTCCATCCAGAATCAATTTAGATATAAAAGTAGGAGAGTTGTTAAATATAATATAACAATTTAAATCAAAAAAGTTATTTATAGATTTAACTTTTTATAGCTGACTCCAATAATGGCTTCCATGCTGAAGCTTCTTTATATGCAGCATATAATAATCTTTTCTACTATATGA
The DNA here is from genome assembly GCA_028023455.1 of Epiperipatus broadwayi. Taxonomy (NCBI): domain Eukaryota; kingdom Metazoa; phylum Onychophora; class Udeonychophora; order Euonychophora; family Peripatidae; genus Epiperipatus; species Epiperipatus broadwayi. The sequence continues at coordinate 2,634,369 of JAQFVV010000045.1, forward strand.
ACAAGGCTTTTGTAAAAATGCAAGAAACTCCATCTACTGGGAAAAATTATAACTGAAGTTTTAAAAGATTATAGATATTCTCAAAGTGTTAGCATCTACATGCGGTAATGAGGAACCTGGGGACTTGATTTCTAACACAATGTGATACAGAAGTACTACCATGTAATACTTCATTTATTATAACCAGAAGATTAATGTACACAATTTGTAAATAAAATATATTGTACGTGTGTATATATAAACTAAATGTCTATATTACATAATGCTCGCTTTTATCCATGATTTTGAATATCTGTAGAAAAATTTATAGATGCAAAAAACCAGGTCTAAAATTAAACATTTGTCACATAAAAATATTAAACCTAGCCTTAAAGAAGTATGAGCATTATAAGGTCTGTACCATTTGAAATCATTTTCTTGAAAAAATCTTATGTAACTCAATAAAAAATAATAAGCTAAATAACTTCCTATCAGTATCTAAGTATATTTTATTAAATGAACCTGATAGTGAAAATTTTTTTTCTCTATTCAAAGTATATTCAACTTGTACCAATGGTTATTGAACAGGTTACAAACTCTGAGGAAGCTATTGAACAATCAAAACTGTTTGCCTGATTTAAAAATATACTGAAGATATTGCATTGTATTAAGTGTATATAAAAAATTTCCACATTATTACTCTTTATACTATATTTTAATGTAAATATTATTATTTAATTAAAGCAGCCATATATATAATATTTCATTACTTCTTTTTTTCAAAGTATAAGTTTCTTTTTTATTATTAAAGAGTTCCAATTTTTATCATAGAGAAAAAAAAAGCATTTCCATTTACAATCTAATTGTAGTGTTGTATTTTTATATTGGACTATTTCCATCATCTAATATGTGTGTTGAATGTCTTTAGAAAAGTTTTAATTTTTAGTTAAATATTCCAAATGCATTCAACTGTTAGTAATATCACAGCAAACAGGTTAGTATATGTACCAACTGTTAGTAATATCACAGCAAACAAATGTTAATAATATCACAGCAAACAGGTTAGTATATGCACTAACTGTTAGTAATATCACAGCAAACAGGTTAGTATACGCACAACGTTTCAAGAGGTATTTTTCTCCCCTCTTCTTCAGGTGTTGCTGGCCTGACCAGTGACAGTACTAGCATGGGATTCGAACCTGGGTCCTTAGATTCTTGATTATTGAAATTTAAGGTAACGCTCTAACCAACTGAGCCATCCTGCCAAAGGCAACAGTATGTAGTAATTTCATATACTTATCTATGAGGTTCCTCCTGATTTCTCCACTTTTTCCTCAGAGCAAAGTTGAAAATACCTCTCGAAACGTTGTGCGTATACTAACCTGTTTGCTGTGATATTACTAACAGTTAGTGCATATACTAACTTGTTTGCTGTGATATTATTAACATTTGTTTGCTGTGATATTACTAACAGTTGGTACATATACTAACCTGTTTGCTGTGATATTACTAACAGTTGAATGCATTTGGAATATTTAACTAAAAATTAAAACTTTTCTAAAGACATTCAACACACATATTAGATGATGGAAATAGTCCAATATAAAAATACAGCTAGAACACCATCATCACAAACCGTCAGAAAAACACTAATTGTAGTGTTGTCTTGACAACACATTTTTGATAATCTATTGGCTTATTTAAGAATGAGGACTGTCTATGGTAATGTGATTTATATAGGATAACCATTTAGATTTTGGCATTTATGGTTTTTTTATCATCACGATCATGACCATCATCATCATCATTATTATATATTTAGGTTATTGCTACATATAATAAATTGGCCAAAATGTTTTTAATGTCCACAACTAACTTTTAGATACAGTTGAGCGTGTTTTCAGTGTCATACACCGGAATCATATCATTCGTTGATGATCTAGGGGTGCTGTCTTCTTTATTGAGGAATAATTGTGAGAATTATTTACAATTTGGGTTTTAAATATTCTATTTACTCAAATGTTAAATATTATTTTGTTTATTCTTAATGATGTGATTGTGGTTGGTAATAAACTACATCTCCTTAACTTCTTTTTCTGTCTCTCTTGTGATGACTTTTGCAATCGATTCCCCATAGAATACAACTACAGAGGCATTGTTGCAACATTGGATTTTGTATATGATCTATTGCATGCCCTCTGGTGTTTGTTTATTTTTAGTCTTATTAATTAATCTGTTAAGATTATGAGAGGGGGAAGCTGGAAACATATATCTATGTACAGTTGGGAATATTAGAAAGTTTGACACTTGCACATTAAATTGTAATAATTTGGTATTAATATATATTGGTCAATTGATAAAAACATGTGTAAAATATTAATGATCGGGTTCATGAGGAAAAGATGTGATTCATCACGAAATGTTCATATTAAGGGTCACTTGACTTCTCCAGATATCTGACAATCATATATTTCAAAGAAGTATGGTGAAATGGCAGTTTTAAGTATATTAAAAAACATCTTATAAAATAAGAGTTAAGCATTGTTAGTCGAGAGGTCAGCACAGCCGCCTTGCAAGCAAACAGTTGGTTGCAGATGGTTGTTGCGGGTTTGCATTATAGGTTATGTGACAGAAGAGAAATAAAAGAGACATGAAAAAGGGATGTTTTCCTGAAGGTTTGTGATGATGGTATTTTAGTTGTATTTATATATTGGACTTTTTCCATAATCTAATATGAGTATTGGATGTCTTTAAAAAAATTTAACTTTATTTAAATATTCCAAATACACTCAACTGTTAGTATTAGCATAGAGGTTAGTATATCCACAATGTCTCAAGAGATATTATTCTCCCCTCTTCTTCAGGTGATGCTTGCCTAACCAGTGATAGTATGAGCATGGGAATAGAACCTGGACTTTTAGATTTTTGAATATTGAATTTTAAAGTAATGCTCTATGAGCCTTTGGCAGGATGTCTCCAGTTGGTTAGAGTGCTAACTTAAAATTCAATACTCAAGAATCTAAGAGTTCAGGTTCGATTCCCATGCTAATACTGCCACTGGTCAGACTTGCAGCAGCTGAAGAAGATGGGAGATGCTCAATTGATTAGATCATTATCTTAAGATACAGTACTCAAGAATCTAAGAATCCAGATTCGATTTCCATTCTAGTACTGTCACTGGTCAGCCCAGCAATCTGAAGAAGAGGGGAGAGTAATACCTCTAGAAACATTGTACATGTACTAATCTGTGTGCTATTGCTAACAGTTGAATATATTTAGGAATATTTAAATAAAGTAAATTTTTCTAAAGATAGTCAATACTCATATTAGATGGTGGAAATAGTTCAATATATAAATACAATGGAAAAAGGATATTTTTAAAAGTTATGTATTTTATAAATATATTACAATATTATAATTATGATCTCATGACATTAAAATTATACATAAAAATACGGTATAATGTGGGTTCAATAAAAGAATGTATAATTAGTCAAGTGTAAGACAAAGAGAAGGAAGATTTTATTCTACCGGAGCAGTTAAAATCAATAAACAAAAGTCTCGCTCCGTAATAATCCATTTCCTGATTTTATATGCAAAAGCAATTCAGGATTTTCCTCCCTTTTACACTTAAGTCAGTTTCCTCACGATGTTTATTATTATAGCTGTATATATATTAATCATAAGTTTAATGGCTGTCAATGTACAAAATATTTTTTGTTTCCTATCTATAGCTAAAAAGTCATTAATCTTCTTATACGAATATTATAATTTAAATAAGTGGCCACATATGTGTATATACATAGTTATATGTATTATCATATTTCAAGAAACGTTCTATTATCCCGAAGATTGATAGTTCTGGAGTTCAAGATCAGTGGATCGCGACCGAACTCAGCTGCTTCCGGCGATCGAACTTCTTATGATTTCCCGAGCAATAGGCCGTTAGATTGTTTTTTAATAGTGGAAATATAAAAAAGTAATTATATAATATATACTGAAACAATAAAATAATCAAATTATGTATTGCTCAAGGGTTCGTAAGAAATTCGAGTACCAGAAGTGACAGAGACAGATCACGATCCGTGGACCTTGAGTTCCAGAATCTGCCATTTTATCACTGCAGCAAAGCATGCTGGGAAGCCAGAAAGAATATAGTAATTGAATTGTTTATTATTCAGGAGTTTTTGTAAGAAGTCCAAGCATCAGAAGTAACAGAATTTAGTTGGATCCCTGGGCCTTGAGCTCGTCTGCTGCTCTAGCACTGCAGCAAAGCATGCTGGGAACTCAGAAAGAATATGTTAGCCAGAATGATTTATTATTCAGGAATTCGTAAGAAGTTCAAACATCAGAAGTGACAGAGCTGGTCTGTGATCCATGGACTTTGAGCTCCAGAATCTAACATTCTACCACTGCAGCAAAGCATGCTGGGAACTTAGAAAGAGTGTAGTAATTGAATGGTTTATTACTCAGGAGTTCGTAAAAAGTTCAAGCATCAGAAGTGACCCAGATCTGGATTGTGATCTATAAATTTTGAGCTCCATAGTTGCCACTCCACCACTGTAGCAAAGAATGTTGGGTAATATGATGCAATTAGCATATTATGGTAATAAAAACATTATTTAAAGCTCTCAGCTTAATGAGTACATATGTCATAAATTATAAAATGAAGACGTGTGCTGGACATGCTCCAAATGATAAATGATAGTAGAATATTATAATTAAAATTTTAAAAATGTCAACTATAATATGCTTAGAATATAACTATATGAATAATTGTTCAGGGGTCACATGTTATTCAAACCCAAATGGGGAGTCAAGCATAATCATTCCATTCAAATGAAAAACTCAGGAATTGTTAAAAAAACTGTTGGCTCTTAAGGCAGTTAATCCACCATGGTGCCAACAGCACAGGTCAACCCTGAAATGATACTATATAATGTGTGCATGAATGCTTGAAATATATAATACATAATGAAAAGGTTTTTCATGCAAAAGCTTCAGTAATATTTTGCTTTATGAAACCATTTTTAATAAAAAGATTTAAATTCTTAATTCATTATAAAATTGTGAATTGGAAATAACATAATTTGTTATGTAATTATATATATTTGTAGATATCTTATGGTGCATTGCATATATTACATGAGCAATTAAGAGTTGAACCCATTATTAACCTTTTCTCATCAATGCCCAATATGGTATACGGATCATTTGTATAGCACACTCATTACTTGAATAGTTTCAATACCAATGTTTGCACAGTAATTAAATATTGAGTGGTCCCAAAAGAAGTAATGATTCTATATTTAAATTTTGTTGTGTGTGTTTATATAGGGGAAACAATTACAAGGCAAAAAACTTTAGTTTGCAAAGATCAACTTGTGCATAATAACAGGACTTGTTCCCAAAGTTAATCAAGAAACTGTTTTTTAATTTCTCAAGCTAATCATTTGTTTTAAAGTTATTTCCATTATTTTGATGGATATTTTTAATATGAAATATATTTTAATGTTTTTAAAATATTAACACTTAAATAGTGAGAAACTAGAAAAAAAATTACACTATTGTAGCTAATGTAGAAAAATAAGTTGTTATTATATATTTTTAAATGAATTAATTGCTTTTAATATATTTTATTATGTTAATTATGTCTAAAATAATATTTTAATTTTGTTGCAGATTGCATACAAATTAAAGGCCATATATATATATAAAGTTAAATATGCAAATTCAGCATCAATTTGGTTAGGTTTTATTTTCTTGGGTAAAACTAATTGAATTGTTAGTTGCTCAGGAGATTTTGTGACATTAGAACAGCACAAGTCACAGAATGAATTTTAATTAAAAAAACCATCAGTACTCAAATCCATCACATGATCATTATAGTAAACAATAGAAGACCATCATTTGAGTAGGAATTTAAAAGCTTTTGTTTTTCAGTACCTCTTATTATAATATTTCACCATAAAAATGTATCTATGAATTAAAACATACATTCTCTAAGTCGATATTTTCCCACATGTTGTGAAAATAACATACCAATATTTATTTAATATTCTATTTAATTTAATCACTGAGCAGATGTATTATATATCATTATTATTATTTTCAATCATCATCAATCCACTGCCAAATGAAAGTCTCTCCAAATTCAATCCATCTCCAATCTCTAGCTTCTCTTTTCCATAACACTACAGCATCATTCTTTATTTCATCCATCCATCTCATGTATGGTCTTCTAGGTGTTTACAATGTGTTAGAATCCCATTTAAGATTTCACCTTTCCATCTATTATTATCTCTTATTCCCAAGTCCACTTCAGTCTCTTAACTGTTTTAATGATATCAGTAACACCTGTTTGTTCTCTTGGCTATGTGTTTCATATTCAGTCTCTTCTGGTTACTTTTAATATGCATCCCTCTAATTTTATTGAGTGGTTCATGTCTCTGTATTTCCTTTTTCTTAAGTGTTCAAGTCTCAGATCCATAAGAAAGAACTGGTAAACCACATTTATTAAAGACCTCCCTTTTCAAACACACAGGTATATTTCTACCAAAAGCACTCTGATTAAGTTCAATTTTATGATTAATTTTATTCATTATGTTTCGTCTTCTAATTTATTATTAACAGTTTTTATTTTACTCTTTTGAGAAAATCCATTGAACATTGCTTTAGTCTTTTTAACAGTTATCTTTAGTCTTACTTTCTTACTTTCATCTGATAATTCTCACATTTCTTGCAGCTCTAAAGTATTATTTGCAAAAACAATTACATCATTTTCAAAATGTAGATGACTTAAATAATCTTTTTTTACTTTTATTACCTTAACTGAAAAAGTTTTGGAGACATGGAGTCACTCTATCATAAACTCTTTTCAATATTATTTTTTCTAGTATCATTATGTAATCTAATTATTGTTATTGCATTTTTAGAAATATTCTTCTGAATATGACAATATCCTGGATCTACACCTTAATGATCCAATGTTTATATATATATATATATATATATATATATATATATATATATATATATATATATATATATATATATATAACAGTAATTAACTATTATATACAGTCTTTCAATCTGCAAAAGTACTTTCAGTTAATTCCTTAATCCTCCTCAATTGCAATTAAATTTAAAAAACAAAACAAAATGGAAGCAAACATCATCCACTCAAATTCCTTGAATCCTGAATTTTAATGTTAGCGACTGTTTATTAATTATATTGATTTTTTCTATTTATCAGAATTGTCTCCTTAATTTTTCTTTTATTATGGTTTCTCCCTTCCTGAAGGATCTTAACACTTTCAATATCAAACTTAAATTTATATTTACATATCCTTTCATGAGCCAAAAAAACTGAAGCAGTCATTAAATCATTATTATTTTTACTTTTCACATACTTGTATAACAACTCATGCTCCTTTAATCTTTTTTCAATGCTGCACCCTTGATGCACCTATATATGATAACATACATTCACAAAAAAATTGATACACAACATTACTTTTATGCTTGACAGGTATGACATTTTTTTAAATAATTCTGAAAATGTTATACCTGTCAAGCAGAAAAATAATGTTGTTTATCATATTTTTTGTGGATGTATGAGGTACAGTATTGAAAAAAGATTAACCTTTTAACCGCTAATTATATTATTGGTTGTATGAGGTAAAAATCAAATCTTTTAATTGGCCAACTCACAAACTGAAGACAAAGCCTATTGTTAAAACATATTCGCCTATAATATTAAATTCAACTCAGATACATTTATAAAAAGTATATTATTAATTTTTCAGGTTATGAAGAGAATGAAAGTTCTTTCAAAAATAAATTGCTATTTATTTATTCTAAAATATTTAATTTCGGCAACATAAAAGCTATAATATAAACAAAAAGATCGACTTTTACGTTATAGAAAAGTAAATATTTCTTTTTACTACATCTTCAATATTTGTACTAAAATCTTCAATATTTTTCGAAAATAATTTTGTTTTTTTATTATTCTCTCTGAGAATAATTTTTAATTTCCATAAATATAATTTTATAATACTTAAAATTGGATTCGAAATGAAAATCTCAGCATTTTCTTTATTTTCTTTGATCAGGCGGTTTCTTTGTTCTTTCCAGCCAATCAGAATGTCTTTTTCGGCTGAGAGCTTGCTAAGAACCAATCACAAATAATGTTCTTTCTTTGTTTAGGTTTAAATGCGTTTTTTTTTATTTTTTACTTGTAAAATAAGTCGGAAGAGGTCACCATCGTACAGAACTTTTAAAAACCTCTTCAAAACGTATCGAACGAATTTTTTAGCATAAGAATCAGCTGAGTTAGAGTGACGTCAGATGTCTATGAGGAGCCTCGTAAAAAACAGTCTTTTGGTTAAAGGAGCATGAATTTTTTATGCAAGGGTGTGAAAAGTAAAAACAATAATAATTTAATGAATGCTTCAGTTTTTTTGGATCATGAAAAGACATGTAAATATACATTTAAATTTGATATTGAAAGCATAAAGATTCTTCATGAAGAGATAAATGATAATAATAATAAAAATAACGAGGCACTTTTAACAAATAAAAATAAAATGTATATAATTAATAGCTAAACTGCTTCTGTTAAAATTCAGGATTCATGGCATCTGAGTTGATGACGTTTGCTTCTGTTTTGTTTTTTAATTTAACAGCAGGAGATTTAAGGAATTAACTGAAAATACTTCTGTGGATTGAAAGACTATATAATAGTTTATATCATTATATTTATTATTTTATTATTATTACAATAGTTTTTAATTAACAGACATTTTATTTGTATATATATAAACTCCACCAAAAGAACTATTATAGATTAATGGAAAACTTGTTTAGCCTCAAGGATTGTCAATTAGTAGCAATTGCTAGTTTCTTGGCAACATCAAAGGTTAAAGGTTATCTCTATTTTTATATGAATATGACCTTTCTATTTGTTATTATAATAACAATCCATAGGAATATTTAATTCAATATTATTATATATATAATAGAAATCATAGCACTAAAATACAGGCAAAATAACTACATTAAAATTCTCTTATAACCACAGTTTCACCTTTTACAAAAACACCATTTCAAGTAAGAGATTAGTAGTTATGAGAGACTTTTAATATAAATTTGTTAGGAATTTAGGATTATATTATTTTCTATTTTATTTAGTAATACTAATATAGCAAGCATTAAGTAATATTTTAATATATATTTTAAAATTATGTGTACTCTTTTCTTATATTTGAAAAAAAAATATTGTAAGAATTATAAAAAATGAACTTAATTTTACTGTTGAATAAGTTTAATTCAATTTGATATTCAAATTTATGACTTGCTAATTTCCATAATTAATGTAAATGAGAAAAAATGAAAATTATCCAATTTATTTTATTCCACTGAAGCTTAAAAATCATTATTTTAACATTAGAATTTAAAAGCAAAAGATATAAAAAACTATATTTTAATAAGAATATAATCTTCACTTCTGTAGCTTTTATAGCATTTAATATTAGTCTAAGTTCAAACTTGCATCTTGCTCTTATACTGAGGCTAATACATTTTTGTATGCATACATTTTTAAAGTTATAGACATGCTAATCCATATTTTATTTTAATATTTTTTACTTTAATCTAAATATAATAATAAGAGTAACAATAATAGTAACAACACCAAAATCACACCTTTCTTTATTTTGCTGTAATATCCTATAAATACAATTTATTTAAACCACTTTGAACATTTCTTAGCAAAAGTCTTTATTTGTACATATATACATGCACCTATGTTTTGACTGTTCTGCAGTCTTCTTCAGAGCGAGTTCTCTTTAATCTCTTAAAAAACAAGATTAAAGTGAACTGGCTCTGAAGAAGACTGCAGGACAGTTGAAACATTGGTGTATTTATATATGTACAAATAAAGAATTTTGCTAAAAAGTGTTTGAAGTAGTTTGGATAAATTTTATTAATAGTAATAACACCTCCACCACTACCTCCACCACCACTACCATCAACACCACCACCAACATCAACACCACCAACCAATACCACTGCCACCATTTCCATCACCACCACCACCAATACTACCACCACCACCAGCAGCAACAACAGTAACAATAAATGATGTTTCTTTTTTCTAGGACATATTTAAGGTTTTTATATAATCACTTTTATGGTAAAATAAATAGTGACATTTCATACGACATATGCTTAACCAACCTTAAAACATTTTATATAATTAGATTTATGTGAACATTTTCTTTTTAAGGAATATATTCCAACATATTTGTTCTTTTTCAATTGTGTTCTAAAGCATGAGCTAAACAGACTAATATCTCATATTACATGCTTCAGCTACAAATGGCCTTATTGAGTATGTTATAAATCTAAACTCTTATGAACTATATCATAATAGTGTCTAAATCATTTTATATAATTAGATTTATGTGAACATTTTATTTTTAAAGAATATACTGGAGCATATTTGCTTTTTTTCAGTTGTATTCAAAAGCATAACCATGTATTAATATAATCACACACTTTAGAAATAAATAGTATATAAAAAAACTCTGATGTTATCCTCATGTGGTCAAGATATTTCCATAATGTTAGTCAGACTTGGAATGAAACAAAAATATTAAGAAATGTCAGTTTGTTTATCTTTTCAAAACAACACTTCTCTTAATCTACTTTGCACAATGCTTTATATAATTTCTTGTGACAGTTTCAACTACATGGTAGTCATCTTCAGATATTGTAAAATATATATTTTTAGAATTTCTGAATAAGCTTTCTAGGCAGTAAGAGAAGAGTGTTTCCTAATAAGTTATCAGGAAAATTAGTGAAATAAGAATGGAAAAAGAGCTGATAGAAGGCAGTTTATTTTACATCAGATAGTGATTAATATTATTAAAGCCAAAAGCCAAAGTGCAGAGACAGATTAACAAAATCAAAAGCTACTATATTCCAAAGAAAAACTTAACTTTGTAATTTCTGATGCATGAACATCACATGACCTCCCAAGTAACTATTTGATGATTTTTGTTTTCATGCTTTTTTACAGTTTGTGTAATTCATTAGCATTTCATTTTAATACACACATTATTATACTATAGCAAGTTTCACAATCATTTTTTATTATTTAACTTTACTAGATCTTAAATTAATGTGTGTATGTCAATCTATGCATAAAATGAATAATCAAATAGCTTTATTCCTTGGAAGTTCATAAGAAATTTAAATACTGGAAGTGCTAAAACTGGAATCACATACTCTGGAATCTGACACTCTGTTACAGGATAGTTTGTATCTCATCCCCCAACAAGATTTTCACATCAATTTATTCTATAAAACATATTGAGGCAAACTTGTAAATATCTATTCTTCATTTATGTTTTTTAACATTAATGAAAAAAAAAATACACAACTTTTAAACACATTTATATGAAGTTTTTAAAAATATTTTTTTTGACCACCAACAAAAGAACTGTTATAGGTTAATGAAAAAACTAATTTAGCCTCAAGGATGGTTAATTAGTAGTAATTGGTAGTTTCTTGGCAGCATTAAAAGCTAAAAGTTATTTCTGTTTACATTGATATAATCTCATTTCTATTCTTTATTATAATAACAATCCATGGAAATATTTAATTAACATATATATATTGAATTAAATGTTTCCAGGATTGTTAGCATAATAAAGATTGAAATGGGCAGATTAGATCTGTATAAACAGATATAACTTTTAACCTTTGATGTTACCACTAATTGACAATCTTTGAGGCTAAATAAGTTTGCTCATTAATCTAAAATTGCTCCTTTCTTGTTAAAAGGAGGTTGCCTTGACAACAGTTTGAAATTGTTGATTGTTATTGATATTGGGATTGTCTATGTTTTGACTGGTTTTAAATGATATATATATTGGCTTATTTAGAGAATGGCAGAGTGTGTGTCAAATTTCTAGTGCATGTGTGAAAAATAGTTTCCTTCCATAATTTTACATATATAAATAGCTACATTATTAATTATTGCATATATATCCAAAGTCATAAGATTCAATGTATAATCATTTTCTCCCAAAATATATAAGTAGAATTTGTGCAAGTAATAGGCTGATTTAAAAAGCAGGCTTATATTAAGTTCAAGCCCCAACCTAGCACAGTGAATAAATGTTGGTTGGTTTAAATAGTAATCTCTTAGCCTAGGTAGACAATCTATGCTTTTTAGACTTTTATTGATGGGAGAGTGCATGTCAGTTTAGCAGGGCAAATTACTAATGCCCACTCCATATATATATATATTGTAACGTTTTTCATATTACTAGGCCTTTACATGCTAATATAAACTGCACGTGAGTTGATCAAGCTATGTCAAAAAAAAAAAGAAAGCTGTATTTCTATTCTAAAAACACAGCTATTTTTCCTGATCAACTTCAGCCTATTAATTGTTACGAATTGTGCTATTGACAAAATCAACTTTTAATTTTATTTACTATGGGTGCCAGAATTCCTAAGAATCCGCTGAAATATGTCGCCAGCACCTCTCGCAAGTTGTAAAACAAAAAAAAATAAAAAGATTTTTATTATATTTTTTTTAAGGGGTGGTAATTCTACCGTAATGAGAATTAATGATTTTTACGATTATTAGTCCTGGGCATATTGAAACATATTGGCAAAGGTAACTTACGTTTAAATCTTATTACACTAAAAATAAATTTAATAATAAAAAATAATAACTATTATTAATAACGCACAAATGAGAATTGATATTAGAAATATTTTTAATTTTGACAAACTAAAATACTTCATGTTAAGTAGCTAATTAATACCTTGGAGAGAACACATTTAATTCAGGTGGGAAATATCCAGAAAATATAAATATCAGTTAAAATAAACAAAAAGTTCTTGGTTAAATAAGAGTCTCTCATATAGAAAAATTAAAGTCACTATCGGGATTCTTGTATACGTATATTTTTACGAGTAGTTTTAAATAGTTAACTTTGTCACAATCAGGATAATTATTCTTACCGGTAAGTTTGATGATTTCAGTAGTAGATAACTATGCATAGTTTTTTGGTTATAATGAGCTCGGCCTTTTGGTTATTGCTTGATCTTGTGGTCCATTTCCCAAGTCGGTCACGAAGGCTTTTCCTGGTGTACATCATTAGGTCCGATGTCTTCAGAAGCTCTGGTTCACTGCGACATGCCGAATTCCTTCAGCGAAGAGCGATCTTGGATATATTAATGTTATCCAAGACCAACTAGAGAAACAAAACGAACAAGACGTTCCTTCAACCGGATCCCTCCTTTTTATATCCAGTTTTCAGGACTTCTGCTCATGCTAGTACCATGCCATTTTAATCTTATCCAGTCTTTATAAATTTTATGTAATAAAGTCTTTATTTTCTTCAAGTTTTCGGCCATCTTTAATTAATTTGAGTATTTCTACTTTCAGCTTATCTTTTTTTACTTGCTTTTGGAATTCTTTTGTTCTCTCCAATTACTGTTATTACTAATCACATAAAAAAAAATAAGAAGAATAATTCAACCCTCATTGTACGTTTTTTTTTTTTAAAAAAAAATTACTCAACAAAATTTTAAATCCACTTTTATCTTTTAGTTTTTTTTTTTTACCCAATGCCAATATATTTGTAATGTATATAAATAAACGTTACAATATATATATATATATGAACCAATGAGGGCAAATTCCTAATACATTCTTCTCATTGCAGTTGTTATTACTACGTGATTATTCATATGTATACTAACATGGATGGGCTGCTCACTGACATGCATTAGTCAGCATGGTGAGTTTGTTGTTTTTATCTCTGAGTTTAAGATCATGGATTGAACATGGAGAGTCCTGCATCCTACAGTGACTGGATAATGATTGACAATGATGATGATGATATATATCTTAACTTTCATTTAATCATATGAATAGTGAACCAGGACTTTTCCATTGATATACATACTAGAGATGTTTATCTTTTTCAAAATGTTTTTTATTCATGTGATTAAAAAAAATTAAATACAAAGGCTTCAGATCATTCAAAGAAGTATGGAGAAATGCACATTAAAAGCAACAAGAAGAGATTAAAGACACAATATATGGGTGAGAGAACAAAAAGTTGTTACTGACATCATTGCGAGAATTAAAAAATTTGAATTGGTCTGAACATATTGCTAGAAAAGATGATAATAGATGGACAATTGAAATCTTAAACTGGATTTCCAAAGATTGTAAAAGACACAGAAAGAGACCACATGTGAGATGAATGAATGAAATAAGAAAATGTGCAGCAGTGATGTGGAGATGAAAGGCTAGAGTTCACAGAAGATGGATTGAACTTGGAGAGACCTTCATCCTGCAGTGGATTGATAATTATTGACAATGATGATGATGAATTATATATAAAATATTACACATGAAAAAAGTGAAAGATATTTTAATTATTCTATGAATTTGTGTTTAATTACAATAGATGTATTATTTTTTAATTAAAGTTTAAAGTATTTATTTGGACCAAAAATGATATGATTATTTTTAGTCTAATGAATTATTAGCAATAATCTTTAGTTATTTCTATGAGGAAATTATAGTTTATTGAGTCCATAAAATATGGGATTTTTAGATGAAATTTTCAATGCATTTTCTTTAACATAAGTATATGTTAAGTATATGTTTTATTTTTTAAATTTATACAATATCTCTTTTGCATTTGAAATTTACAATTGCAGACATTTTATACGCATATAACCTCGATAATATGCGTATAAAATGCGACGTGAGGTTTACAATCAGACATTTTATACGCATATTATCGAGGTTATAGCCTCAGTAAATATTACTTACGTAATCAATGTGCGTTTAATAAATTTATAATTACAACTTTAAATTGCAGACATTGTGGGGGAAAATATGGTAATTTTTTTCAAGATGCATTTGAACCACAACATGTTTCTTCAGATGAGTTAAGCTCTACATAATTTCCAGCTACATACTACGAATTTGTAGGTCTGTAGACCAGTGCATTTTCATTCAGGGGGAGTGTGACGGACTCTTGAAACAAAAATTTTAGGATTAAAACTCAACTACCAATTCTGATGATTATATATCTCATGACCTCGTAAGTGATAATTAACACTCCAAATAATTTATATTATATCAATATACATTATTTTAGCAAATGCTTATTCACAACAATAGGTATAAAAATGCCTTGTGACATTTATGTCAATGTTACAATGACTGACTCTGAAATCCATAATCCAGTAGTGGCACTTTTCATGCTTCTGAAGTCGCAAAAAGTAAACAATTTAGTCACTAGGTTAAAAATTATTAACTTCCTTAATAAATGTTGTATATGAAGTATTTATAGATATCTGTTTATGCGCGCATGGATGGGGTAAACTAATTTTAAGAGCGCTAGCTTTTTGGCACAATTTAAAATTTCATATCTTATAAATTAATAATTATTTGTAAAGTAAAAAATACACTATTTATTTTCATCTCTATAGTATTTGTTTTGGTTATTGTATCTTTTAATATCCTTAAAAGCTATCACGCTTGCGAATTGTTTTGCTGCCTACTTCGTATCTGAAATATGTTGTTTTCATTCTCTAATGTCATTTTGCTTCAAGATTTCAGCGTTCACAATAAAAGTATTGAAAAGAAATTAAATTATTAATATATAAATTTTATTTTTTCAAAACAAAGACGTTAAATCCGTAGATTAAAAAAAAAACAAAAAAAATCACATTGTGTTAACAAAATTGCGAGTTTTTTTTTTTTAAAGTGTGTGTGCGTGCATATGTTACGTTTTTTTTTGCAAGAAGACAATAGAGCAATTGTACAATCAAATGGTTATTGCTCGGGAATTCGTACAAACTTCGAGAACCGGAAGTGACAGAGTTGAGCCGCGTCCTATGGACTTTAAAGTTCGGGAGTCTGTTATTCCACTACACTAAGCAACGCAGGATAACAGACTAATTAAGAATTAAATATTGACGATCATTAGTGCTTTCTAAATAATTTTGTGTGTGTATGCGTGTATGAATATATATGAAGTTCTCTGCCATAACACAATTGAACAAATATATAAGTAAAAGCTTATTGCGCGAAAATTCGAGCGTTGGAAATGACAGAAATGAGCCACCAATTATAGAATTTAAATTCCAGAGTCCGTCTCTCTGTCTTTGCATCAAATCACGCAGGATAAGAGAATAATTAAGAACAGAATACTGATGACCATTAGTGTTCTTTAAATTGTTGTTGTGAATGTATGAATATATATTAAGTCTTTGCCTAAAGACAATCGAGTAATTATATAATCGAAAAGTTATTGCTCGGGAATTCATAAGAACTTCGAGCACCGGAAGTGACAGAGCTAGGTCACGACCCGCGGATTTGGAATTCCATTCTGCCAGTGCATCAAACCAGAGCAGTTAAGAACAAAATATCAATGATTGTTAGTGCTTTCTAAATAAATCTTTGTGTGCATATGCATGTACGAATATATATGTTAAGTTCTTTTCCGGAAAGACGATCGAATAATTATATAATCAAATGGTTATTGCTTGTACATTCATAAATATTTCGAGTACCGGAAGTGACAGGATTTGGTCGCTAACTACGTATCTTGAAGCTCAGAGCCTGCCATTCCACCACTTGCCAAGGCTCGCACAATAATAAAGTAAATGAGAACAGAATATCGATGATCATCAGTGCTTCCTAAATAGTTTTTGTGTGTGCATAATATGTATATTAAGTTCTTTGCCAAAAAATGGCTAAGTAATTGTGAAATACAGTTACTGTTCAGGAGTCCATAATAATTTGGAGTGCTTGAAATGATAGACTTGGGCCATGAATCATGTGACTTGAATTCCACTCTGCAACGTTGCCAAAGCATGCAGATTAATTAAGAATAGAATATCAAATTGTCATTATTAGTGCTTTCTTGCATTGCTTATCATTGTTTTAGCACCAACTTATTAAAAATTTTAATCTTAAAACATAATCATAAATTCTAATTTAGTCCTTTACAACATTATGAACAATAATTTTACAAAGAAGTGAAAAGATGTGAGGTCCAAGTAATAAATCAAATTACTGTCTTAACAATCAAATGTAAATAGATGTTAATAATACTTAGCTATATTCTAACCTAATATAACGTATACTATGTTACTTGGCATCTCAATTCTGATAAACGTGAGACAGTAAAAGGTTCTAGGCCATTACTTATCAACAGATTAATTAAGTATCAAATACACCCTGCCTAGTTTAGAGCATTCATAGAGTGTCAGACTATGGATCTTACAATTGGTCCTGATTTCACCGCTTCCACAACACATGAACTTCTTACGAATTTCCAAGCAAAGCCATTCTGAAATATTTATTTCATTTTTAACACCAAACACAAATACACCTGTAAATTGTCTTTCAAATAATTTATGTTTGGATTTCTAGTCTACTGAATATAAGTGCAAATGTTTTGAGAGATTTTTATTATTAAATACTTTATTAAACAAGGCCACCCTGTGCCAACCAGAGTAATCAATGGATGCCAGTTTTGTGCATAAAATCCCTATCTAGTGCCTACTCATCCAATATCCCCAGACTAGTTTCTGGCTTGTCGCCTTTGTCAGTGATTATTCTGGTTGGCACAGGGTGGCACTACTGTATGGAGAGTTTTGCCTTGTTTAATAACAATTATGTGCTAGTATAAGAGATGGTGATCATGTGATGTTTAGTGGCTTAAATACTTTATATTGAAATGAAAAATTTTAAATACATTTCATTTAGAAAAATAACTAAAACTTTTATTAAAGTCTATATCTTTTATATACAATATTATTTATGTATATATAAATAGACTGGAATATAAAATGTTTTACAGTGTCTGATTTAAAGAAATGTTTGAAACTGCTTCTTTCATTTTTGATGAGATATAACAAGTTAACATTATACTTAATCTTTCCATATTTCAACATTTCTCCACCAATCTTTAGTCCCCTAGTGGCAATTTGAGTTAATAGTTCAATATTTTAATTTTAATGTTAAAACCTTCATTTAATATTATGAATCAATAAATTGGGCTTGACTTGTTAGAAATATAAATTTTGGTGCTTGTATTATAGATAAAGATGCCGTTGGATGGCGCCGTTTTCACGCTAAAACTATAAAATATGAACAATCATGGGCCGTTGATTTTAATAATTTTTCTGTACTTTTTTGTAATGTGAAAATAAAAACAAAACAAAATCGTCTTTTTTAAATATTATTTTTTATTAATGTATACAATTTAAATAATAATAATAAATGTAAAATAAAATCAACAAATTACAATTTAATTTGTGTTTTTTATATCGTATACTTTTTAAATTGTGTTACGGTTTTTTTTTATCAATTTTCTATCAGATATTTTTTTACTTGTGTTACGACTTTTTTTGTTGTTGTTTAACTAAAAAATAATAATCATAATAAAAGTAAAAGTTGTTACGGTTAGTTTAGGGTTAGGTTTAGGGTTAGTTTTAAGATTAGTTTAGGGTTAGTTTTAGGGTTAGTTTAGGATTAGTTTTAGGGTTAGTGTTCTGTTTGTTTGTAATGCTAAAATAAAAAATTCAAAATCATAAGCGTACTCGGACAGAAGAAAGAAACTCAAACTTTTTTAAACAACAACAAACACATACAAATGTCTTCTTTACTTATTAAACATGTTTATAATATTTGCTTTTTATTAAATTTACAAAAAAACCTGTATATTTGGACTTTTCTTACTGGATATTTTTTTCGTACCGCTCTTTTTTACTTCAAAAATATACAGACAGTAGAATCTTCTTTGTCTCGTGGAATGTTACTAACAGTACATTACTTGACATGTTACCTAATTGCAACTCAATAAAAACATAGATATTTAACATTTACCCAAATAAAAGTTCAATACAGTACGTTGTAAAAAGTCTTATAAATTATTGTTTTAAAAAATCTGAACATTTCAATAGTTTAAAATAAAAAAAAATCCAATGAAAACAACACTTCAATACAATTCAAATACAACCTCTCTCATCAAGCCGTAATTATTTTATAAACTGTGCGAATTCGGAAAATGTAAGTACTGCTTAGCGACATACATGCTGTACTGCAACGCGACATAGCAGCCTGCATTCTGTAGCACAACAAAAAAGTTGTATTATAGAAAATGTGGGTTCGAATGTGTCAGCCACGGAAACAGCATTTTTATGTGTTTTAGCACGAAAACTGCGCCATAGAACGGCAACTTTAGCTATAAGATGAGTACCTAAATTTCCAAATGAAAAACATTTTAAATCATATTTGAGCTTTCCAAATATGTAAAAACAAATAATAAAATGATATATATATAGTGAGACAATTACTTTTTTCTCATTGGCTAATTTGAAATAAATAATGAAAATAATTACTTTTTTCTTATTGGCTAATGTCAAATGCATAATGAAAATAACTACTTGTTTCTTATGGGCCAATATGAAATACATAATAAGAACAATTACTTTTTTGATATTGGCTAATTGGCATAACATTATTGAAAAAAAAAATGAATTAATGAAATATTTGTTGAATGACTTCAATTTTTTAAATGTGAATAAATAATTATAAAATCCTTGTAAAGCTGTAAAATTCTATTTTAAAAATTTTAAATTGCATTTATATTTATTAAATTTTCACAAAAATTCAACATGATGATATGTGACAGAGTATAAGGAACATGGTATATTACTTCAAATTTTTTAACCAACCAGATTAAAGAAGACAAACCACAAATAGCATTACCTTATATTTCTAAAGTAGCTAATTATCTTGTTAAAAACTTTTCCAAAGAATTCAAAGTAGATTTTGGAACCACACCTAATACAAATTGCCTGATTAATAATGCCAAGGATGAAATCAATCTAGAACAAACCCCCAAAGTAATATACAAAATAACTTGTCCATACAAAATAACTTGTCCACAAGCGGGTTGTGATGCCACACACTACGGTAAAACTTGGGCTACTGTCAGTGCCAGAGTGGCTCAATACACATGTATACAAAAGAGCACAGAATAAAAATGAATGCAGCTCAGCATTCTTGGACCACCAAAATATGTCTAGTCACAGGTTTGAACCCAACAATGCCAAGATTGTGTGCTCTGAGAGAAATAATACTAAAAGAAAAATAAAAAAAGCATATTTTATCATGAATGACCCAAATGCCATCAATAGATAAGATACATGCTTCGCAATTTCAAAAAATGGTCAAGTTACTTGATTTGCATAGATTTGCATATAAAACACTACACTTGATTTGCATATATTTGCATATAAATCACTACTCAGTATCAATAACAACTAAGGTTATGAATATGGGAGTTAGCATATCCCGAAAGTGCTAAGCCAAATATTATTATTTATTAGATTAATAACTTCACCAATTTGCATTAAAGCATAATATAATTATTAACCTCTATTTTTAAAAAAGGCAACACATTTCAAAAAAAAAAAGTAAGCTTAAACATGATTTTTTTAATAATTACTATACAAATATTTTGTAAAAACAACCATAAATATTTAAATAAATTATGAAATTATGCATTTCCACTTAACTTCTAATAACAATAAAAGGTGAGTTTACAAGTTTGTTTATATATTCCAATGTCAAGGAAACTACCAACAGCGACATTTTAGATTTTTGTCAGTCCAATGGTAGATCTTCTTTTATGGACCACTAACATTTTCAGGTTTAAATCAATATTTACTTCATTTTCAAGTTTTGTCATCAAATGAGTATAATATTGACAAAATAATGCTAATGATAACTGCAAAGTAATGATTTAAATGGTTGCAATAATACATTAATGTTGCAAATTTATTGCAGTGTTGGGTGTTACAATTGTACTATGATCACTATATCTTCTTTACATTGTCTTAAGACTACCTCTAACCTTACATTATGGTGCAGTTTTATTTTACTGCAGTTGCCATTTTACAATTTACCCAGAATAATACTATCTTTTATTTATTTATAATGATGTAATTCGTCTTTATGTTTGTAATTCTAGCTTTCCTTTTAATTTACCATGTATACATAATTGTCACTGTAAACATTGTACTTGTTTAATAAATATTTTGGAAAAAAAAAATCTGAAAATGTCAGCATTGTACAGACCTTTTAGGCAATTAAAATATTTAATTTGCATATAAAAATCTGCTCTGCCTGTCCTATTCTGATATTAATAGACATGCCAATTTCTGATTGGTGGGTTGTTTTACCCATAGGCAAAATATTCAAAAATTTACATCCAATATAAAAAGTTTTAATTTTCAGTTATTTCTTTATATTAATGATTATTTACATAATATTTTTTTGTAAAATACTTATTTTAAATCAAAAACTAATTTGGAATTTATAAATTATACCATTTATCAAAACTACATAACTACAGCAGACTTTTATTTTAAAATATTTATTTTTATGGAGACAACTCCTAAAAGGTTCATTATGGCAAAGTGGAAGCAATTTCTACTGGTTAACGAGTGCATCCTTTTATCTATCCCGGTAAATAAATTTCTTTTAAACTTTTAGTAATAATACATTTGATTATTACATTTAAGTATCATTTTCTTCTTTTAATTACGACTAACCCTAAATTAGATCTCAATTTTGAAAATGGAAATCAAATAAGGAATATTTTGTTTTACTAACTTTTTGAATTGCAATGTTGCAGTCAATAAAATAAAATTCTCACTAGGACCTTTTCATAAAAAGGGAGAGGTTGTTATCTGAACACATTAAAGCTCAGGCACAGCAATGCCTTCACAGTACTCTACAAAACACTAATTATAATTATCAGAAAGTTCACTTAATTGAAGAATGATCATCAATAAATACTTGATATTCTGAAGACATTTTTTGCTTTAAATTCTAGACTATCAATCTCAAAGAATGTGGCATTAATAATGCAACACCTAAAGTGTAATAAACAAGATTAAAAGTTAGATACAAATTTTGAACATGAGACATTCGTTTGTTTTATGAGCATGGAGGAGGGTAATGAAATAATAAGTGTTGATTATATAATCAGTTATTCAGGAAATAAAATGGTATTGAAGCATTAATGCAATAAATTATTCTTTCTCTTTTTTTCATGTTTTAGTTTCCTCAATTAGAAATTAATACAGAAAGCTCAAGATTTTGAGATCATTACTTTTAATATTAAGATAAAATATAGTACTGAGATATCTCTGGTGTGAATCACTATTTACTGTTTACTAATAGTGATGTTTGGGAAAAAGTCATTAAGGTAATTGTTATCATGAGTTCAGTATCGAGAGGAATATGAAACCTTTCATATATCTGTAGTGAAGATCACATGATATTTGGTGTTTTTTAAAACAGTACATCAATGGTCAACACATATTCACCTGGAAATGATCACTATTAGATCATAAATGGATTTTCTATGAGCTATCTATTTGAAGAAAAAACTTCAAGATTTACCCAATCAGAATTTGAACCCCATCTCGTGGGTATGGCAAATGAAAGTCCCATGTATTATGAATCAAGGCCTTTGTCAAAGTTACAAAACATTTTTCTGCAGATTATTTTTATTTAAAATAGTTAACCTACACAGAGAAGATAACCATGATCCTGTTACAACTCCAACTTACATATGGCTGTTTGAGCAGCATGCTTTTTTTTCTTTCATTTACAAGATACCTGTTAGTTATTAAAGCTTGCAATAGGTGGAGTAGCTGTGGTGAAAGAAAAAAGTATGCTACTGAAGCAGAGAAAGTACTTTAAATTTATTGGAATTGGTTGAAATGTTTATGTGACCTTTTGTGGATGTATAAACAAAACAGTCCTCCCATCTTTATAATTCAACTTAAAAAATAGTTAACTTACACAGATAATGCACCTCAACTATTTTTATGATTTTATGATTCACCAAGATTTATATATGTCTTATTGCTCGGATATACACAAAATAGTTATCTCATTCTTCAAGAATTACCTAATCTTAAGGAATTGTTTCATATCACTTTACATACATGTACAAAAAAAATCCATATCAAATATCCAAACACACCTTACTAATCCTTTAATTCACACTATTTTTTAAAATTGTGTTATCCAATTAAAATATTTATTCACAATTCTATTGTTAATCCAAAGTACCATGCTATCAAAAGAACTTTAATTTATTTTTTGGACCCTCACATCTCAATCAAGTCATTTCCACAGAATAATCTTGCCATAAAAACTTAAGCCCTAATTGCATTACTATTTCATAAATGTATTGTAACCCAGTTGGGTTACATGGCACACAGCAACATAGTTGTGCACACACACATACACGCATATATATATAAAGGAAAAGTCAAAATAAACACAGACATAAATTTTTGTAGATAATTTCTACATTTCACTTGGAATAAAAATAATAAATAAAGGGTTAAATAACCCTGAATTAAAAACACAAT
Source organism: Epiperipatus broadwayi (assembly GCA_028023455.1). Taxonomy (NCBI): domain Eukaryota; kingdom Metazoa; phylum Onychophora; class Udeonychophora; order Euonychophora; family Peripatidae; genus Epiperipatus; species Epiperipatus broadwayi. The sequence continues at coordinate 2,657,874 of JAQFVV010000045.1, forward strand.
TTTTTTATAAATTAAAAGATTTAAAAAAGGTTTGAATAAATATTAATATTGTATTCTTATTCTGATTTTGAAATTTAAAAAGAAGCATGTTTCTGATAATTGTAAAAATATCTATTATGTATTTTTGAAATCTTTTAATCAATTGGTAAATTTCTCTATCTAAGTAAAGCATGTATGTCATCACACTTTGATAAAAATTTCAAACTTGTTTTCAAAAGGGATTAGAGATAAAAAAAACACTGTTTTTAAATTTAATGTTTTTATCACTTCATTAAGACTATAAAAGATTTGGATAAAAAGATTAGAACAATCCATAGTAGTTTTTGAAAAGAACAGTCTGTTTTTCAGTTTTGAACATTCTGGTTTACATTTTTGAGAAGCAGTGGCAAATTGGTCAGCTGTAAAGTTGGTTATATTTTGCTGTAGCTTGTTGAAGTTTGTAACTGTTGATTTTAGCTGTCCAGAAAAGATAGATTCCAGAGCTATATAGATAGATATAATGGAAGATGTAGCTGAAGTCAAAAAAGGAGGAAGCAGCTGCTCTACAGTTCAGTGGTAGTTTGAATTCACATGGAGGAAATGACCCACTTCTTGGTGTTGAAATTCATAGCTATAGATGTGTGCTAAGAGGATAGTTGCTTACCTGAAATCTATCAAACCAAAATAGCTTGCTGGCCTGATGCTTATTAAATCCTAGACTAAGTGGAACCAGCTGCAAAACAACAATTACCTGGCCCAAAAACTAAGCTTACCAAGAGAACCCCATCAGTTGTGAAAATGTAATTATACATATGCTGATATATCTATATGCAGAGAAGCACAGATAAACATATATAGATTGCTGGTGAGTTAGTTTAAAATCCTTAAAATGACTTTTAAATTTATAACTTAAAATAAAATAAGTAAATGATTTGCTTGAGTCAAACATCTAAAGGAAAGATAATTTGATATATATTTAAATAAATTGTTTTGATAAGTCCTTATTTAAAAAATGACATTAAAAATATATAAATATAACTTAAAATGCAAGCATAATTTAGTTTGAATTTAAAAATCAAAAAGTAAAGAATAGACAATTCTAAAAGGTTGATAATTAATTAATCAACAATCAGAAAGTGACCTGTCATAAAAGTGTCTTATTTCCTTTTTTTTTTTTAAAAAAAAAGAAAACTATAATTAGTTAAGAGTTACCTGATAATAAAGAACTTTTCTGTCCAAAATTTACTGTACTTTTTTAAAAAAGAAAAGAAAAAGAGAAAGCTGTAATAAAGTTTAATAGCTAATATTACACATGCATATGTGAATTTTATATACTCTTAATATTAACCAAGGAATTAGCTATGGCAAGTACATTTTGAATAACTATTTATTTTGTCAGGTTGAAATATGTAAACATCAATGTGCACATATACACATACAACATATATGTTGTGTGTTTGCAATTCAATACACACACACGTGTATGTTAAATATATTATTGAAATATGATAGAAAATGAATTTCATTTATAAGTTATTTGTCAATTGTACTGCACTCGGTGTGCATATACATATCAAATGCCTGTCAAATAGACACATGTAAATTTTGATCATTATTTTTATTATTGTTAATAAACTTGCATTTCATTGTTAAAATTATCCCAATGACTTAATTCTCAAGTTTAGAATATTGTACGTTCGCATCATCTCTTGATCACTGCAACAGTTATAGACCTCATGTTCATTAAGCTAGGTTCATGCATAACAGTTGGATATATTAAATAACAGTTGGATATATTAAAGGGGATATATTTAGTGCATGCTGGGTATCCAGCAATGATCAATCATCATCCTGATTGGTGCATAAAATTATATTCTTTAAAGCTCCTGCACTACATTTTGTGTAGTTTAATCTATTAGAATTTAAATTTATAGTTGGCCAATACACTATGGTACTAAGTGGCCAGAGGATTGATGATGATCAACATGTTTTAATGTTCCAGCGTTACTTTTTATGATTACATATTCTGATAGATGAGCCCTTAGTTTGTGCATCCAAATTAATGGTTAAGTAATTGCCCAAACTGGCAAAGGCTCTATAGTTAGCCTGGTTTACAAAAGACCCATTTCCAATCCAGTCACAAGATGGACTGTTGATTTGTTGTATTGATTTAATTTTGACTGCTAATCATTCATGATGATGAATGGTTATTTGCTTTTGAATAGTACTATACTTACAGTTGCTCTGAGGAGTAACTGTGCTAATCTCAGATTTCTCATTATATATATTGCTCTCTTAATATATTTATTGATGTTAAACATTATTTTAATATTTCTTAATATCTTCTATCTTAATATCTTCTTTCTTTAATATCTCAATAATTAATTTTCTTTAATAATATTTTTATATGAAATTTTAAAATTATGTGCTTACTTGGGAGCGATGATGAATTGCCACTACCCCAGATTTCCACCAGGACCACCCTGATACCCCATCCCATTACAATATATTGGGTTGTTACTAATTTCAAGTATGATGTAATTATAGCGGATCTGAACCCAGACTTTTGAGCTCTCTTAAGTCATCCACTCCATATTATATAACCAATACACATGACCGTATACAGGCAAAAAGGATAAATGATTTCCAAGAAGTGGATGACTAAAGGGAGCTTGAAAATCTGGGTTCAAATCCCCTCCCTAGCTTAAAGTATATATGATATACTTCTATTTAAATATTAATTTCAAGCATGTAAATAACTTTTACAACTGCTTAAATATATAATGTTTAAGATTACAATCATACCACAGAATGTTCTCATTCAAATATGCTACTCAGAATTATTTTCGAGCAGATTCATAATGAATCATTTTGTATTCGAAAGCTTATGAGTCTTCTTAAAAATAATTCTGATTACCATATTTGAATGGAAATGTTCTCTGATATGATTATATCTTATTATATATTACACCATTTAATCATGGTTTTTTCACCCATGAACTGTAATGTGATACAGTGCCTTAACTAGCTTTCATATGCTCTGTGAAAGGCTTAATTTTGCATTCTATATAATTATTTGGGTAGGGGGAGATAATAAAACAAGTATGACACAACTATTGTTTATCTATAATTTTTGCTTACACAACAAAGATAAAACATCATTTACTTGTAATTAATATTTTATTTTGCGAAGTGCAGATAGTTGAAAATTGAAATAAATTTAGATACTGCTTAACCTCACTGCACTCGTTAAAATACATATACAACAGCCTATCAGAATGTATGATAGCCATCTAAACGACAATCAAACCTAAACACACAACAAAGATTTTACGAGAAAAGGGCAGCCCTTATCTCAACTTTTCTTTCTATATATCTAAGCCAGTGGTAAGTATTTAGATCTGAAAGTTTGAAGCTTTAAATATTTTCACAAATAACTCACTGAGTCTAAATCATAAACATACAACACGAAATCCTATGATTTACTACTTAGCAGTTTTTAGTTAGTTGTGAAGATATTTAAAGCTTCAAACTTTCAGATCTAAATACTTACGACTGGCTAAGAGATATAGAAAGAAAAGTTGAGATAAGGGATGCCCTTTTCTCATAAAGTCTTTGATGTATGTTTAGGTTTAATTGTCATTTAGATGGCTATCATTACATTCGGATTGGCTGTTGTATACATATTTTAACGAGTGCAGTGAGGTTCAGCATTATCTCAATTTATTTCATTTACTTGTATAAAAGAAAACAAACAAAAACTACTATATGATTACAGCTTTTAAAATGTTTTAAAAAGTGATTCCTCAAGCTAATCATAGATGGCAGAACTAGAGTTCAATAAATCATTTATACATATCTATAAATAAAAATACTTATATTTTTTCAGTCTTACATTTCAAAAGTTATATGGATTATATTATTAGACTACAGAGTTAACAATATTTTCCACTGTGAGAATTGTGGGATAAATGACATAAACCACAACATAATTCTTGTTTTCCATTGCATGTGTTGATTAATTCTGTGATTCAGCCACTCTTGTGGTATTGGTAGGGTGTGTTGAAGATATCAAGGAATTTATAATCACCTTAACTAATCATTAAACTGCTAAATAGCATAATGTGTTGTCTGGATGCACTCATCACATCTGGCTCTCCTGAATATTTTTACCACATCAGGATCTTCTGAATGCACTTCCATATCAGACTCCCCTGAAAACCCTCACCAAATCTGACTCTCCTGAATACACTCACCGTATCAGGCTGTCCTGAATACACTCACCAAATCTGGCTTTCCTGAATCCATTCATCACTTCAGGCCACTCTGAATAAATTCACCAAATTTGACTCTCTTGAATGCACTCACCACATCAGGCTCCCCTGAAAACACTCACCAAATCTGACTCTCCTGAATACACTCACCATATCAGGCTGTCCTGAATACACTCACCAAATCTGGCTTTCCTGAATGCACTCATCACTTCAGGCCACTCTGAATAAATTCACCAAATTTGACTCTCTTGAATGCACTCACCACATCAGGCTCCCCTGAAAACACTCACCAAATCTGACTCTCCTGAATACGCTCACCATATCAGGCTGTCCTGAATACACTTACCAAATCCGGCTTTCCTGAATGCACTCATCACATCAGGCTGAATACATTCACCAAATCTGACTCCAATGCACTCACCATATCAGAATCTCCTGAATACACTTACCATATTCAGTTCACCGACTTTTATTTTGATTTCATATTTAGGGTACCCTTCATCCTACATCCTGTGATATACATCTTTTGCACCTGCTTATAAATGGCATTTGTCTGGTGTACTGGGATTGTTTGCTTTTGCTTTAACTTTTAATTTGTTTAGTTTCATCATTATTGTTTTTTTCTTTTTTTCAGAAAACATGAATTATATTATTGGTTCAATTTTTTTTAATATCTTGTTTCTATTCATTATCACTATTTTTATCTTATTATTAATTTTATTTTCTAAAAATCACTTTCGAAGCATTATGCACGATTTACCAATTATATATATTTTTTTTCTTTTTTAATTAGAATTTGATTTGTTTCATGATTAAAATAATTCTTAGATTTTTTTTAAATGACAAATCATTAAAAACAACATGGTGTTGAAATGTTAGTGTTTAATGCTGCTTAAAATTCCTGCTAAATGTGATTTCAGTGACACTAAAAGGAACAATTCAATTATAATAAACTGTTTTCTTTTTTTATGATTAAGCAAAGTTTTATTTTTTATAATGGCCATTCAAATAAAAACACAAGCATAGGATGACTTATTTTTAAATCATTTTCAAAATTTATTCTGGTTTGTGTATCTTTATGTCTCATATATATATATCTGGGATGTATGAAAGCTGCAACAACTATATAATTTAATATACATATCATTCAACAATAAACCTACCTAGTTTTCTGGTATTGGTCAGTAAATAGATATCTAGCAGTTATTATTTAAAGGATATTATATCCTAGATTAATCTATGGTTGATATATATGGGTCATTATATTGACAAAGACTTTATCTTTCAAAAAAAATTAATCTACATTAAAGAGAGTCAAAAAGGAAAAAAAATACATTGATGGTAACTTTAAGTAAAGGGGTTAAGTACCAAAATGGGGACTAAATTAGGTGTGAACCTCGATCTGGATCAATAGGGATAGAGATGTATGAACAGTTTATAAGTTTCACTGTATTCTGTATGGACTTGCAACATGAGTAAGGGTTGTCAAGCACAAGTTGTTGCAGCACTAATTAGTTCCTTGAGGTGGTTGGTTTTAGATGGGATTGTAATCAATGTGGCTTACATCAGTGGTGTTCTGTTCAATTTGTCAAAAGGATGTCTTTTCCCACGTATCAGCTGCCAGATGGGGCTTGGCCATCTGCTTGTCTTTTTCTCTTATTTCCATAATGGTCTTTATCATGCAATGTCAAACACTGTTCCACTTTCAAATGTCTTATTATAGCTGGCTATCCAGATGGTGAAGTTCACGAAGGTAACTAGCTGGATTTCAGCAAAATGACCTCCTTGAATAATGTTGGCAAGTGACATAATGTTGTGTCCCCCCCCCCCACAATCCAATGTTGAATAAGCCTCCTGGTGGATTTCCATACTTCACGTTCCCTCAGGATGTGTTCAATAGTTTCTTCCTGTCTGCTATGCATAGGGCAGAGTGGGTCTATGTTGTATCTTCTTCGATAATGTAAGAAGGTCCCAGTGAGGGTAATTTTAAGATGGAAGTCTACAAATTTTGGTGCCAGTTTCAGCTCAAAATAATATGTCTTTCACCATAGTGAAAAATGTGGCATACTCTTAATGGTACACCTATGATTTATCTTTGAGAAAATGTAACATACGTAGCTGTAATGACTAATTAAATAAAGAATACATCATGTATCATTCTAGAGCATCATTAATATTTTTGTTGAATATATCACATTAATATTCAGCAAAGACTGGATCATAATAACGCAATATATCACTTAGTGGGCTTAAATATAAGCTAAGTCTTGCCATAATTTGATGTTGAAAAGTTTTGTTTTAATAGAAGTGATTATACATTTTAATTTTAATTTTTTTCATAGATAGAAGGATAAGAGAGCTTTTGGTGGGTATTTTTTTAATGTAAAGACATTTTTCATAATTTGATACATATAATTTTTAAAAATAAAATATATTTTATTTATTATTATTAATAATATGTTATTTGAAGTATTCAAACTTATGTGGAAAAATATAATGAAAATACAATTTATCTACAATTTGGAACACTTTTTAGTAAAAACCTTTTATTGAGCTATATTCATGCACAATCTTACATTTTGGCTATCTTGCAGTCTTCTTCAGAGCTATGATATAAAGAACAACATAAAATAAAATACATAACTATATAAATAATACCATAAAATGTAAACAATAAAATTAATAAAAATATAACAAAACATAATAAAACTGAAATAAGTATAATCAGCTCTGAAGAAGATTGCAGGACAGTCGAAACATAAGATTATGCATGAATATAAGTCAATAAAATGTTTTGCTAAAAAGTGTTCAAAGTAGTGGATAAATTGTATTTATATAAGATAGTAATGGATAAATTGTATTTATATAAGATAGAAGTGGATAAATTGTATTTATATAAGATATTACAGCAAAATAAAGGAAGTGGTGAATTTGATAATACTTACAATCAAAATATTTTTTATATTCTTCTAAAAAAATCTTATTTTTTTATTTCTCAAGATAATTTCATTAGATTTAAAATATTTTTATTCCTCTAATTATTTTAACAATAATTTTTAATATTAAATATAATTTTTCCCCCTGAAAAACAAAACACTATTGAAGTGAGTCCTATGCATATATGAAAAATTATGTATGTTTTGGATCTTGATGGAATGTAATAAAATTAAATAAATAAATAAATAAAAAGTAGTAGATAGATGAAAAGATAAACAGACAGAAAGACATAGATAAAAAACAGATAGACAGGTATACATATAGACCTACACAGATAAATAAACAGATAGATAGATTCATAAGTGATAGACAGATTGTGACAACTGATTGTTATATATATATATATAGAGATAATGTACTGTCTGACTAAATAATGTTGTAGGTGTGCGTATATATATATATATATATATTTCAAGCATGTAGATAAAGCTATTATATTGGTTGTAATAACTCATCAGACAGAAAGTTGAATAAATTCCTCCATTATTAACATTCTACAAAATTAAAGTATGCAAAATATGCAATTGAATATGGATTATGCAATTCTACACTAATTATGCAGATATTTCAAAGTCCAATAAAACTATAGAAATCAGTGTGTAGTAGATTATAGTGAGCATTACAATGTGCATTAGAATAGTACGCTTACATTAGCAAACAAAGTGAAAGATGGTATGCACTCAGAGAGGGTGAAACAGTGCATGTACAATAAATTAGTGTGTGGAGAATATCTGTATATAGATACAAAAATATGTCAAGTCGTACAAATAAAGATATAGATATATTAAACCTACTCTAATGTTAGATAAAATTTAATTAAGAAGATTTGAAACTGTATTTTTAACCGCATTTAAAATCTGTATATGTTCAGTTAATAAACGAATCCTTTTTTATATAACAATTCTTTATTTCTAGTACAATGCTTACATATCACTCATCTAACAACAGCATTGTACTAGAAATAAAGAATTGTTATATAAAAAACGGATTAATTAATTAAGGCAATGCAAAAAAGTAAAAGTTAAGAGTTAATAAACTCTTGTTAGGTTTTCATCATAATATTGAGTTTTTAATTTGAGACAATAAATATTGATGTATATACAGCAAATAAAGTCAATATTACACTATATATAACAGATAGATAGAAAGGACAGATTGAGGGGTAGATAAGTAAAGAGAACATAAGTAATTACTTTTAAATGTTATTGAAAATTAAAGTCTTTTAAATAGTACTAAAACTAACTTTCCTAAATAATTTATTTCTTTTTTAATTTTTTTCATTATTTAATGAAGTGATTTCAATATGGGATTTTTTTTTAAACATTTCTAGAATCAATTTATGTATACTTTAAGAAAGCAATAATTGCTAAACGATTGGGCCAATTTCTGGCTAACTAACCGTCTTTAAGCAAGAAATACTATTTATCCAGTAGTTAATATTTATTCTTATACAGTACTATTTAATCACGTGACTAAATCCAAGATGACTATTGAATAAGTATGTAGACTGACTTTAGACTAATAATCATATATTTTGATGAATTCAAATCTTTCTAAAACGACCATAAGTACTCCATGAATACATGGATGTACATTGCTCATCACTAGACTTTCAGTTATTGAGTTATACTATGACTATAAATTGGCGATGTCGATGTAAGAACAAATATGATAATTGAGAGATTTGTCAATCAAAGTCATAAGACGTTCGTGTACTGGTAGTGATAGAATCGAATTATGATCCATTGTCTTTTTACTTCCTGTGTCCGCCATTTTAATTAGCACTAAATCACGTGACATAATGTTTACTGCTAACCCATGCGGTACAATGATTTGCAGCAGATCGAATAACAGTGATTTTAAAAAAAAAAAAAAAAACTAAGAAAACTAATATTTTTGAAATAAAAATCATTTTAATTATTATAAATGTTAAGTTTTATTGCTAATGATTGAAGAAAAGAAAACAGAAGTGAACTAACGTATTCAGCTTATTGTGACGTATAGTTGAATTTAAAAAACCAACGAAGATCTAAAATATTTTATTGTTACTTTCTAAACAGTTGCGCAGAGCGAATACAGTCTCAGTTTTATTTTACTCCATTTCCCAGCTAACTTTAATGAAAAAATTGATTTCCTTGCTCACAACTGAATAGGATATATTGGATGATTATGAAGAATGAGATTTCCATATCTGACAACTTACTAACCGGTTATGATCGCAGTTAGGAAATTCAATTAACATCTCAGTACAAGCTGTTCATATTCCATCAGCGCTCTTTTGTTTGTCAGTTGAAATGATTTTATTTTTGTAGTGTTTGCAAAAAAAAAAGGAAAAACATATAGTTATTAATATTTTTCAGCTTTGACAAGGCCAAATTTATATTGTGAAAAGCGACTTAATTACTTTGTTTCAGCGGTCAGATTGCGTTTTGCTTATGAATAGATAAATCTGAAGCAATGTTTTATTATTCCATTACAGGATATAGACTTCTCCAGCATTTGTCTATAGAGAAGCAGTAAAGAGAATACCATGTTAAGCCAAATGTTAGAATGATTTTTTTTTTTTAAATTACTCTTAGTTAGTTGGGCAAAATAAATAAATAGATCCACTTCTATAATACTTTCATGGGAAAGATTTTGTACGTATTTAAAACAAATGTAATAATAATAAATAATCAAACTGTTTACAGTTCTGGAGTTAATAGAAAGTTTGAGTATCGAAAGTGATGGAGAAAAGGGATGATCAGTGAACCTTGAGCACCAGACTCCGCCATTCTTCCACTGCACTTAACCATATAGGGACAAATAATAATAATAATAATAATAATAATGATAGTATTAATATCTGCACACAAATTGTCAAAACGTATAATAATTCTTCAATCCTTTGTAGATGCTTTATAAGAACATCACAGCCCTCCAATAATTTATAGTTTATAAAACAACAGTTTCTAGATATTCATTTATTGTCTAAGTCATTAAGTTGTTTGTTAGCTGGATACCTACTAAAAAATCCTAAGAAAACTTGAGGGAAAATCCAATTTAACTTGGTTTTTTTAAACAAATAATATAGAGAATTTGAACAGATTTTCAAGTTTTTTTCAGCCTTTCACTCTATCTCATATAACCGATACGCACGATCACACACATGATATGAAAAATAAATGATTTCCAATATACATATTTCGTGCTGAGCCAGCCCTCATCAGTTGATCCAGGTCATCATCTCCCACACACATATATAATCAGTCCTTAGTTTATACTAAGGTAGCAAATCTTCACACTTTAATGGACAGACTTGAATCTACTCCACCCTCCAACTCTTCATCCTAACATACCATTAAAAATCTGGTGATGAATACCCAAATGTTTTGTTAATGCAATATTATCGTCAAACCCATGTTGACTTTACGTCACTCTGAACCTTCATGTATAGAAACTTGCCCATTTAAATACACCCAAGAGGGATGAATGGGATACAGGCTGAATTTGTAATATTTCAAATACAAATATACTTTATATATATGTAATGTAAATGTAATGTAGGGGATTTGAACACAGACTCAAAATTCTCTTCAGCCATCCACTCTATCTCATATGAGCGTTAACAATGGATTTGAGCATTCCACCATCAGATTTTCAATGGTATAGATGTCAAAAGAGTTGGAGGGTGGAGTAGATTGAAGCCTGTCTATTAAAGTGTGAAGATTCACTACCTTAATATAAATTGAGCACTGATGAGTGCTGGTTCAGCACAAAACATTCATATTGGAGATCATTTTTCTTTTTCACATATGTGTGGTCATGTGTATCAGCTGGCTGAAGAGAACTTGAAATTCTGTTTCCCTATTACATCTAGACTCTAGTTATATAAAGTGTATTGATATTTAAAATAAACAAATAGTGTGAAAATAAATACATGTGCAAAACAAAATTAACATAGTTTTAGTTTTAACATGTATGTGGTTGCTTATTCTTATCAATAAAACATTATTGAATCATTTATACTATTCAGAGCATATTAAGTAAAATCCAGTTGAAATGTCCACGACACAACAATAATAACCAATCACACACAATGAAGAATCTCTCTCCCATGCACACACACACACACACACACACTATTATAATAAATAGTAAGTGTGACTAGAATATATGGTAAATAAATGATATGTGGGTTTTAGAACATGAGTTTCCAACTCATTAATTATCATTCAATGTATAATAACAGACTAACTTTGTCACATGACAGATACATTTCATGAGACCTAGCCTCATCCGATGTGGTGAAAATTTTGGCACCTGCTACTCATGCTAGTGTAGCAGTCTGATTGTCACACATATATAAGCGAAAGACATAGCAAGAGACCACATGTGAGATATCTGGATGAAATAAGAAAGTGTGCTGGGGTATTGTGGAGAAGAAAAGCTAGAGTTTATAAAAGATAGATTGAACTTGGAAATTTCATCCTGCAATGAACTGATAATGATTGGAAATGATGATGATGATATATTAAAGTGAAGATATTTATGGGTAAAAGATGTGAATATATATTTTGGAATCATTTAAGTAACACATTTGCTCATTGGTAATATACCAATATTTCATATAACAGAAGACATATATGATGTTGTGTTTGGATGATGGCAATATGATATAGCCGAAACGTTAATATAAGGTCAATACTAACAACTGGAAAATGCATGCATGGCATAATTGGAATATATGTTGATATATAAATAGGTTTAAATCAATGTCAACTAAGTTAAAAATAATGTTTAACTAGTGTTACTTATAAAATTTAATTAAAGAATTGGAAATTATGCAACATCATGTTTTTTTTTGCTGAAATATTTTTTTATAAGCTAAATACTGTTGGCAATGATTTATCTCACTTAAGTAATGCTTTAAATATAAAGCCCAATTTATAACATTTATCAGTCATTTAAAACACCCTGCGTGTTTTGGGGCAATGAATCATGGCTCAATTCTGGCTCAATTCTGTCACTTCTAGTGTTCAAACTTCTTACGAACTCCCGAGAAGTACAACCATTAGATTATTCATTATTAAAACTCAAATTAACAGTTTATTATTACTCAAAAAAAGAGTATAGATGATATCTGAAAAAAAATTTTTAGCTCCAGATTAATTTTTTAAATTTTGTAATGATATTTAATGGTGACTTTTATTCTCCTTATGCCATTTATTTTTTTAAAATGAATTAATTTTTGAGAAACTCTTTTATGAAGATGTTAATTGAATTTCTTAACTCTAATCACAACTTAATTCAGAATTTTGGCAGATATGAAAATCTCACTTCTCATTTGGGCTTCTCCAATTTACTACTAAGCACAATTTTGAAATCACCAATATATAAGTGAAATAAAAATAAATAATCAACTGATTTATTTCTGGGGATTTCACAAGAAGTTTGAGAATTGAGATGATTACAACTGAAACACAATGAACCATGATGCCTCTATTCTACCTTTGCTCTAATTTACATGAAGCAAAAGAATAAAATGATTGATTGCTCTGGTGTTCACACGAACATAGTGTTTACATGAACACTCACAGAAGTGAGCTGAGATCTAAGGTCCTTGAGTCTACTATACAACTGCTAACTGTTAAACATATATGATCACTAATGGTATGATGTGTTCATTTATGAATTAAGAAATAAAATCCATCCTACCAAAGAATGAAAGGGCCTATAGTTAGCACAAAGTTGAGATTATTTAAATATGTAGTCACAGGGCCTAGTGTTATTTGAAGTTCAATTTTAGGTTGGAATCATGTTGTGAAGAAGTTGTATGTAATTGCTAGAAGTCTAAGTTAAATACAACAGTTCTAGCTTTGAAACCAAGGTTGCCATTGAATAAGATCTTAAGACCCAAAAATACTCAGAGGATATATTCTATTCCCAATGATTACCCAGCTTTGCAATAGCAGTTCTGGAATAGAATAAAAAATAATAATGCAATATGTTCATATCCTTTCTTAACATATAATGGGTGGCACCGTACTTGTGAGTTTTCAAGTAAACCAAGATGGCACCCCACATTTTTGATAAAGGCATAGTTTTGAGAGTATATAATCTACCGAAGATGTATTGGTTGTTAAATTAAAACAAAATTAAAATTTTTTTTTATTTATTTTTTGGTAAATTATCATAACAATAAAAATCTGAGCCCTTTCTGACACAAAATGTGATGCGGTGAACTATTTCCAAAGGTATAGGATACGACCCTCCTGAAAAGTGTGTGTTAATAGTCACAATATAATTGCAGGCCACTGATATGAATAAAGGGTAAATATTGTATTTGTACCTTTTTTGCATTTTTTTAAAAAAGCTGTAAATACTGTAAATAATTTTTCTATAATGATTTCTTTTTTTTAAAATAACAGTAATAAAAAATAAAATGTAATTATTAAATACGTTTTCTAGCAGCCATTTTTTAAAGACATTTTTGGGGAGGCCCTGAAACTGTAGATTTATCAAAAATATGGGCTATTGTCTTAGTTTTCTTGAAAACTCGCAAGTACATGTATAACAAGACCAATATTTAATACACTAGTCTTTGTATAAGGTTTCTTATAATAGGGATTTCTGTTCCTTTCGTAACATTTTTTGATAGCCCCCCCCCTCAGTAATAATTTCCCATTTCCATTAATTTGCAATTATAAATTTATTAAACGCACATTGATTTACGTAAGTAATATTTACTGAGGCTATAACCTCGATAATATGCGTATAAAATGCGATAGTAGGGACCTCTACAGTTGTTTTAACCACAAGCTTATGCTATGGAAGAAAAGAGGGGAACCCTTTCTTTTCTTCCATAGTGTAAGCTTGTGGTTAAAACACCTGTAGAGGTCCCTACTATCACATTTTATATGCATATTATCGAGGTCATTTTCATTAATGTAAATAGCTTCTTGCATAACTTGTTATTTCTCTGTAAACAAATGTTAATTAATAATAATCGATTCTTAGATGTTATACTATTCGGTTCTCTCTACGAGCATGAACAGGATCTTCTACACAATTGGGGATACACATTATTGAGCCAGAATCATAATTGCTAATTAGTCCAATCTTTAAGTCCAAATTATGCAAATTATGCAATGACCCAAATGCAAAAAGATATATCTTAAATTCCCGAATGGTTGTTTTATAAATATTGTTTTGAATCATATGTTTATTCTGTAGTAAGGATTTTATGGCAAAGTGGTTTGTATCTATTTGTGCCATATTCATGACCTGAAATTCAATTTCAGGCAGGGTAAACCTTGGACATTTTTCAGGTTTCAAGCATGCTTAATTCTTTTAATAGATAATAATTCTGTTATCAATTAGCTGCTCATATATTATTGAATGGTTACTGGACATCTAGAAATCAATAAGTATACTGTTAAAATTTCAGTTTAATATGATTATGTAAATAAGTCCATTATTTTATATAGCGCGATATTTTACAAACTGTAATATTTTAAACAGCATTAAACTGTTGCGCATGCGCTTTGGATTTTAACTATAAAATGAATGAATACAAACACTTCAAACACATGATAAAGTCTTTGGGAAAGATAGAATGGTCATCTATCTTTTCGAACCCAAACGCTTTTGTATGGGTGAATCTTAAGTGTTTGAAAGTGAAAGCGTGAAGATATTAATTAATCACTTTAAATTACTTTTACATGCTTGAATGAATGACGCTGGTGAAATTTATTAGAATTTACGATACGTCATTCTTATTTGAAATTAAATGTATGTAAATAAGTCAATTAATATGATTAGAAAGATATGTGACTGTAAAAACAAACATTAAGACTGTAATTAGATGCGCACTTCAAAACTCATGGAAATGACATATGATTAGAGGGTCCATTTATCTACTATATATAAACGTTATCTGATTGATGCTAATGGTTTGAAAGATAACATTTAAAGACAAATCTAAATCTACAATTCATCTCCGAATAAATCAATAGAAATTTAAATCATCTATCTCAAATAGTAAGTCAGTGTGTTGATATAAAAAGTGATTATAATATTTTAAATACAAGTATATTTTATATACCTGGAGTCTAGATGTAATATAGGGATTTGATCACAGACTTTCAAGCTTCCCTTGTCTAGCCACTCTATTTCACTCAACTAATACACATGACCACACACATGTATTTTGTACTGAACCCGCACTTATCAGTTGGTCCAGATTATTAGCTCTCATCCATATATAATATCAGTGCTTAGTTTATATTAAGATAGCAAATCTTCACACTTTAATGGACAGGCTTCAATCTACTCCACCCTCCAACTCTTGAGACATCCATACCAAGCACTTATTATGTATATGGTGTGGGAGATGATGATCTGGACCAGCTGATAATGATGGTTCAGCAGGAAATACATATTGGAGATATACCATTTTTACATAAGTGTAGTCATGGGTTTTGATTGTAAGAGATAGAGTCTGTGTTCAAATCCCCAATATTACAAAAAGTGATTACATAACAATAAAATACTAATGAATAAATAGGGAAAACTCTCTATACGTATTGACACTCAATGCAAGCCAGAGTAATCAATGGATGCCAGAAGGCTTGTGCATAAAATCCCCATCTAGTGCCTACTCATCCAATATCCCCAGACCAGTTTCTGGCTTGTGGCCTTCATCAGTGAGGAGCCTTGGATCTGAGAGCACTGCACATAGACAAAGGCCACAAGCCAGAAATTAGACTGGGAATATTGGATGAGTAGGCACTAGATGGAGATTTTATACACAAGCCTTCTGGCATTTATTGATTACTCTGGCTTGCATTGAGTGGCAATATGTATAAGAGTTTTGCCTGTTTTAATAACAGTTAAGAGCAAGCATAAGAAATGATGATCATGTGATGTGCCTAATAAGATAGTGGTGACAATGGTTATTACAGAACCAAAGACACCAAAATGTATAGATACCGAAATGAGTTCAGATCTATATGACAATATAAGCTAATGAGCTTAGATTGAAAATATTATAGTGTTTTCAATTAAAATTTCATAGTTTTGTAGTTAAGTAGAGATAAAAGGTGGCTGCTGGACAGTTGCATTAGATCCTAAGATCTATATACAGTGCTCTCAGATTCAAGGCTTCTCATTGATGAAGGCCACAAGCCAAAAACTAGTCTGGAGATATTGGATGAGTAGGCATTAGATGGGGATTTTATGCACAAACCTTTTGAAATCCATTGATTACTCTGGCTTGCACTGAATGGCTCTACTGTGTGGAGAGTTTTGTTTGTTTTAATAACAGTTAAGAGCAAGCATAAGAAATGGTGATCATGTGATGTTTAAAGAATAAATAAATAGTAAGTTATAATTTTTTAACCTACAAGTGATAATTTTCTTGACTATATGCTTTTTTTATATGTCAAAGCATTGACCAGGAGGCAAACCTGGACCAGCTGCTTGGAAGGCAGAAATGCTAACCGCTAGGCCACCAATGCTTGATACTACATACCTTTGACAACATCTTTCTCAGTTAAATTCTTTTATGACTATTACTAATCATTTATTAGACTAGTGATTATCATATCACTTTTATTAATCCACATATAAATTTCAAACTTGAAGGTTTGTAACTCTATTCTGATTAAATGCAATCACATGGTATTATATATGCAACTTCACCTCCCTCTTTTACCCGTATGCAATATTTTATATATACTTAAAACTTCTAATTTACCCCATACACTCTAAACACATAAATAAAGACATCTTTATAAAAAGAAAGAACCAAATGGCTTACTGCTCAGAAATTCATGAAAAATTTGATGCATAAGTGCAAAATCTAGAATAAATCTGAGAACTTTATGCTCCACAATCAGACCCATTACTACTATACTAAACCTCATATGGCATTTTTGAGATGATTTTACTCATGTATTTAAAGAGCATACGGTGAATTAAAAATATTAAATACATTTTTAATGCACCAAACATATTTGCGCTAAATGTAAAAATAATTCTATAAAACAATACTGTCTGTTTATATTAATTATGAGATTTTACATTCTTATTTAAAGCCTATGCTTTATTTAGTTAATTATTTTTACACTTTTAATTCTTTGAGTCATTCCCTGTAAGAGATGGACAACAAAGCATGTCATTTATTTATAACAATAAATCAATAGGGTTTTGGGCACAATTTGAACATTATAATCCCAGTTTGTAATGTTATAACTGACTATTTATTAGTCTGCATTCAGAACAGGTTATATTTACCTATTTGATGAGGTTTATTAAAACTTCTTTGTCTCAATAATTTCAATCTCTTTGGTCAAGTTGCAATCTTTAGTGTCTATATAAGTATATTAGACCATTAATAAAGATGGGATTCCACTTTTATTGCTAAAATTTCCACCTTTATTGTTAAAAGGATATTACCTAGATAACAATTTGAGATTGTTGAATATTATTAATATTGGGATAGTCTAAGTATTGACTGGTTTTTAATGATTACTTACAAATCCATTTAGCCTTGAACATTGTTACACTTATTATTTAAGAAATACTTTGAGTGCAATTTGAAAATTTATATTTGCAGTTTGTAAGGTTTTGATTGACTATTTATTGGTCTGCATTCAGAACAGTTTGTATTTACCTATTTTTAAACTTCTTTATATCAATAATTCCAATATCTGTTGTCATGTTGCAATATCACATTGCAATACTAGCCAAAAACAAAATTTTACTAAAATTCTTCCACAACCATGGTTTTATCTATTAACAAATAGACTTTTTTCAAGTGAAATTCAACAAGATGCATACAATATATATATATAACAAATAGCCTTCCCATCATTCATATCAAATACCAATCCCCTTTAAGATCAAAGGATATGCAATACTTTTTGCAATGAATTTGGTATACTGTCCATGAGACCACTTTATTTCTGTTATATATATATATATACACACCTGGGTCTCATTTTACACGGATTTATTTAATGCGATTTTGAAGTTACGCGATTCATGTTTCTTCGGAAGTCAAACTCCGATAATGCGCTATTACTTTAAATAATAAATTTCGCGCGCTTACGTCATATTGAAAGTAATAGCACATTATTGGAATTCGACTTTCATCTTAATAATTTCAATATTTTCAGTGCTTTATAATAGTAAGATTTTATGCAATAATGAAATTAAAATCATGATTTCCACATTTTATGTATACCCACATTAAATTTTACAAGATTATAATGCAAATTTGTTCAAACATTGTGTGTGTTAATTTTGCATTTTAAATCACATTCTGCTTTTGCTTTTTAAAAAAGAACATAATCAATTATTAATCATTTAGTGTCCACAAGTTTGTTTTTAAAAGGTGAGTAATAGCAGTGGGCACAATTAAAATTGAAAATTAAAAAATTAAAGACAAAAATAAGAATTTAATTTTTAGTTGTTACGTTGTCACCAGAAAACCATTAACACAACATGAGAGTGAAGTTGGCGCTAGTTGTATTTCCTCTTGTGAAGAATCTGATTTTTTACCAGTTTGCAAATGAACCTATTTATCGGCAAATAGCGATAATAATTAAAATGTATATAGAAAAATGTAAATTACTGTAAATTATGCATAAAAATATATTGTTTTGAATAAAATTAAATATTATAGTTAAAAAAAGTTTGTCTTGTATCAATTTTTTTCAAATTTGAAATTTTTTATTAGTCATATTTTATTTCCTTATTTTTTTTTTTTGTGCGAATTTTAAAGTAATTTTATGTTGGTGCTTTGCTTTTTGAAAAATCACTGTCCGTATCCCCCCTTTTTCAAGATAAGTTACGTCTATTTTTGTGCGATTTCTTTTGCGCGTGTTTTCTGAGGAACCTATTTATGGCGTAAAACGAGACCCAGGTGTATATATATATATTGATTTCATATTAATAATTGTATAAATATTATTTGTGTATATATATTATAAATGATGAAGAGATCTATCCTAATAACTTTGTAAGTAAACACAAGAAACATCGATATGGATTAAATATATTTTTTAAACTTTCCAATACTAGCTATGAAAAGGATATAAAAATACTGAAAGCCTGCCTATTAACAAGTTTAAAATTTTATCTTAATCTGTGTCAAATATTTTTGCATTTATTTATATAATCTTCAAACTTTGATTTCACCACATCTCCTTAAAACATACAAATAAAGATATCTTAAAAAGGTAAATGACCCCCCAAGCTGCATTTCTGAATTTATTCAGCATTCTTCAGTAGGCCTTGCCACAATCTGTTTCAAAAAGTATAATGAAATAAAAGTTTTAAGTATAACTGAAGATGATATATATATTAAAAATGATATGCAGTTGGATTAATGATATCATGTGATTATGTTGATTAAAAACAGATATATTAATTTTAAACTGAATTTGTAGTTTATATCTGGGATAGAAATAATATGATAATTTTTAGACTAATAAAAAATTAGTAATAAGCATTAATTTGTTTGTCTGATGTGAATGATAGTAAAAATGTAAGTTTAAGAAGTTTGACATGTTCAAATAAAATTAAGGTAACATGTTTATAAATATATCTGCTGATAGTAACAATCATGTTGGAAAACCACTATTGGCCTACTGCAAAATCAAAATACTTATTTATTCCAATATTTTCATTTTATTTATGAATTTCATATTTCTTAACAAACTTTTAGAAATTAATTATCATTTCTTCCAGAAACATACCTACCCTAATATTACTTTTAAGCCAATAAAAATCACATGACCACCACCTCTTATGCTTGTGTATAACTGTTGTTAAAACAGGCAAAACTCACTATATGTATTGCCACACACAGCAAGCAAGAGTAATCAATGGATGCCAGAAGGCTTGTGCATAAAATCCCCATCTAGTGCCTACTCATCCAATATCCTCAGACCAAGATCTAGGTGCAGTGCTCTCAGATCCAAGGCTCCTCACTGACGAAGGCCATAAGCCAGAAACTAGTCTGGGGATATTGGATGAGTAGGCACTAGATGGGGATTTTATGCACAAGCCTTCTGGCATCCATTGATAACTCTAGCTTGCAGTGTGTGGCAATACATATAGTGAGTTTTGCCTGTTTTTATTACTTTTAATTTTCTCAATAGATTTAAAGATGCCCATTTACTCTCTCATTTGATATATTTTAATTTTGATTTCATCTTTGTTAATCAAAACATTTATTTTTGATCTACAAGCAGAAAGAAATTAATATGAAGTATTTACTAATAGCTATTGTGAAACAAATGAACAAATATACAAACTTGAACATAGTTTATGTGGGAGATGCAGACCATATTTACATTATTAAGATTATGTCAAAGTCATTTTCAAAAAGTGTAATACTGATTCACCCATCACATCAAAAATACCCATTTGTTCTCTCATTCATATATTCTAATTTTGAGTCCCTCTTTGTTAATCATAGCTTTCATTTTTCTATCTCATATATAAGTATATTAGAAGTATTTACAATTAGAAAGCATTAAACAAATAAAGAAACATGGTAAACTTGAGTATGGTTTTTGTGGAAGAAGCATACCATAGTTTACATCAGGAGTCCCCAACCCTATGCCCACGGGCACATGGTGCCTGCAGACCATTTTACGTGTGCCCGCCACTATCCGAACACGATAAAAAATTATTTATCTGATACAAATAAATTTAATTCTTATAAATTATTGTATTATATTATAATCAAATTGTAGGGCATACTTTTACAGTGTAAAAATATAAACATTAATTATATGTTAAAATTTTATTTTTGAATTTTTTTGTACATCATGTGTATTATTAACAATATCCAACTATAAATTTACATTGAAAAAATAAATGGTGCTCGCCACTTGGTTGGTATTATAGAATGTGCTCTTAAGTTCAAAAAGGTTGGGGACCCCTGGTTTACATTATAAAGATTATCCTAAAAACCTTCTAAAAAGCACGATGTTGATTTTCTTTATTGGGAAGTTATGGCAAAGGATAGAAAATCTCAAATTAGATATGATAGGTAAGTATTTTTGAAAGAAAAGTTTATGAGAAGTAGTTAAACTATAGTAAGATAAAGTATATAAACTGAATAGTAAAGCAGCATGTTCAATATATAAATGCATTTAGATTTCACAGATTGATTTGTATATTCATTGCAAAACTCATTTCTAATGTATTTTTTTTTGTTTGTTTTATTATCTTTTTTTGTCTTAGAGTTAGAATAGTTATATTTATTTGGGAGTGGCTGTTGCCTATGATAATTAATAGGAGTCATGTTTACCCCACAATTTAAAAAAACAACAACAAAATATTGTATTATATTATAAAATAAAAATTACAATTGGTGATATTTTGACTCAGTTCAGAATTTATATCATTTTACCTGTAAACTGAAATTACTAATAAGTAATTTTCTAATAAATTACTAATACATGTATTTACATTTTGAGTGATTTCCATCATCTAATATAAGTACGTCTTTAGAAAAATTTAACTTTATTTAAATATTCCAAACACATTCAACTGTTAGTAATAGCATATAGATTAGTATATGAATTCAAGCGATATTATGCTCTCTTCTTCAGGTGTTGTGGCCTGACCAGTGACAGTACTAGCATGGGAATCAAACCTTGACACTTAGAGTCTTGAATATTGAACTTTAAGGTAACCCTCTAACCAACTGAGCCATGCTTGATTTCCATGCTAGTACTGTCACTGGCCAGGTCAGCAATCATCATCATAAATCTTCAGGAAAATACTAATACTAACATTAGGGATATATTTTTACAAGTGAACAATAACAAATTCCCCAACATAATTTGAATGTAAATGTAGTAAAAAACCCAAAAATGTGATGAGTGACCTTAATAAGTGAACAAGATTAAGATCTAAAAAAATAAATACAGATAAACTCCATTAATCTGAAACCCCTGATTTCAGGGATTTTCCAAATTTGTGAATTTTCTGGGATTTTTCAAGAATAGATTTTTTTATCCTGCCAATGTAAATCCAAATTTGGCTAAAAATATAAATAGATATTAATTTTACTATTTATCTTATAAGCTAAAACCTTCAACAGATACATTTTAAACATGTTTATGTGACAGCCAATCAGATGTAATAATGACAGCACATGGACCTCGCACATGGATCTCTCAATTCTCAAACACAAGTCATAAGTATAAGAAAAAGATGGGACCCACCTTCTTCTATGCTTCAATTTATATATAAATAAGCCAGACTCAAGCATTTTGAACTAAGAGTGTGAAGCTTAAATACCTTCACATTTAATTCACTAAATATTATATATAAATAAACAACGCAAAATCTTTCGATTTACTAAGAAGCAATTTTTAAGCTTCACACTCTTAGTTGAAAATGCTTGAGTCTGGCTTATTTATATATAAATTGAGACATAGAAGAAGGGTGGGTCCCATCTTTTTCTTATAATTCTGACATGTGTTTGAGAATTGAGAGGTCCATGTGCTGTCATTATTATATCTGATTGGCTGTTATGTAAGCATGTTTAAAGCATATCTGTTGAAGGTTTTAGCTTTCACGTTATTACAATGTTATCTGTTTGCGCTTAATAAATTTGATATATTTATATTTCTCATATAATTATTTTAATAATAACAATATAAAACTTTAAAATATATATTCATTTATTAAAATTTGATTTCCAAATATCAAACTTTCTCCGTTCACAACTTTAATACCAGTCACTTCATATAAATATATTAATAATTATTACTAATCATTTATTAAACTGGAGATTATCCCTTGCCCCATTTATTTTTAATTGTACTTAAACACGTCGAATAACTAAACTTTATATGTATTAATTAAACTTTTTTTTCTTTAATTTTGTTTGGAAATGTGTGGAAAAGTTCATTCATTTATCGTTAAATATTAAAAAAAAATTTTTTTTTAATTTTTTTTAGTTAGCACAATATTTTGATTATTAGGAATTCAAATTAAAAAATATTTTAAAACTAAATATGTTTTTAATAAAAATATGAAAAGTTAGTTCTATTTAAACTGCCATTTCCTTTCTTGTTTTTAAAAGCATTTATTCTATACCTAATTCATATTTCAGTATGCTTTTAGGTCATAAACAACATGTGTAGGTAATTGCTAATATGGTGAAGGATATCTGTTTCTAATATTTGTCTTATCATTAATTATTTATTAATTTTCTTAGCACATGCTCAAATAAAAAATTAATTACAGTAAATGTTTTTCAATGTTTTTGGGTTACCACAGTAAAACTATTTAAACACCAATAAAAATAATGTAATGTTTTACTATTAGTTCTTCATAATTTGCAAATATCTTGATCTTACATTATAAATAATCACATACTACTTTTCTGTCTTTTTGTTTACATTTTTCGTATGTTTTGATTATGGAACAGTCTTGCTTGAGGCTATGTATATATTATATTTAATGGGTTTAAAAAGTACAATTTTGAACGCTTATTTATGCTGTTGTAAAATGATTGCAATAAATATAACATCATCTATATATATATATAATCAGTATTTATTTAATCTTCACCATTATTTGCATTATTAATCCACTTCAAGTTTAATCCAATATCTTCAATCCATAACATCTCTTTTTTACTTCATTACTTCCTTATTTCATTTATCCACCTCACATATGATCTTTTTCTAGTCTTTTATAATCTCTTGGGATCTAATTTACAACTTCAATGTCCATCTACTATTATTTTTTCAAGCAATACCTCCAGACCAGCTCCAAATCATTCTTTTTCACATCATTCTTACAAGCTTCTTTATTTCATTTACTTTTTAGTCTTTTATAGTCTCTTGGGATCTAAATTGCAACTTCACATGTTCATCTACTGTTATTTTTTCAAGCAATATCTTCAGACCAACTTCCAATCATTCTTTTTCACATCATTCTTGCAAGTTTCCTTATTTCATTTATCCATCTCACATATGATCTCTTTCTAGTCTTTTATAGTCTCTTGGAATCTAAATTACAACTTCAATGTCCATCTACTACTATTTTTTCAAGCAATATCTCCAGGCCAGCTTCAAATTATTTCTTTTTTTCATCATTCTTTCAAGCTTCCTTATTTCATATATCCATCTCACATATGATCTCTTTCTAGTCTTTTATAGTCTCTTGGGATGTAATTTACAACTTCACATGTCTATCTGCTATTATTCTTCCAAACAATATCTCCAGACCAACTCCAAGTCATTCTTTTTCACATCATTCTTGCAAGTTTCCTTATTTTATTTATCCATCTCACATATGATTTCTGTCTAATATTTTATAGTTTCTGGGGGTATAATTTACAAATTCAACTGTCCATCTAATGTCACTTCTTTTAGCAAAATTTTTAGACCAGCCCTATTTCCATCTCTTAATTAGTGATGACAATAATATCAGATTGTTTTATCACTCATGTAATTTGCTTGCTTTTTTAGTTACAATTAACATAATATGTCTCTTAATGCTTTGTTGTTTAGATTGTAAGTTCTTCCATCTCTTTTTGGTTAGGAATATAATGATCAGACCCATATGTAAGAATGGATAAAAATGTATCTATTAAAATCCATTCTTTTCAAATATATGAATATTTTTTTGAGTATTAAGATATGTCTGCCTAAAGAAATTCATCCAAGTGTAATTCTGTGATTAATTTTATCCAGTACGCTTTTATATACATAAATAATCTGACCAGGGTATTCGTAGTTGTTAACTTCTTTTAATTTATATTATCAATTGTATATAACCATACATAAATACACACATGGGTTTAAAATTTTTATCCACATTATATTCTAATTTTCCATTTCGAACATTCTATTTTAACTTTGTAAGTATACTGTAAAACAATTATATGTGAATACGGTATAGCATATAAATCACATGATAATAGTCCAAGTTGATCAATATCAGAATTTTTCAGTCTAGAGTAGTTTGCCTTGATACCAGATTCAATATTCCTGGAGTTGATAAGCTTGAAATATTATCATATGATTTTTACATTTATTGAACCATCTAGCTTTAAGCAAAATCAAGTATATTGTATTAATAAAATGGATAATCTCTAATCTGATGAAAGACTAATAAAAATTATTAATATAATTCCATTAAGTCTGTTGTGTCAAAGTTATGAGGGCTGTAAGTTTGACACTTATCAATTAAACTATAGTAATTGACTATCTATATATACTGAACAATGTTAAAGATATGTGTAAGAGATTGTGATTTGGGCCACCTGATAAGTGCTTAATTGGCTATCTATCTATCTATCTGTATATCTATCTATCTATCTATCTATCTGTCTGTCTGTCTGTCTGTCTGTCTGTCTATCTATCTATCTATCTATCTATCTATCTATCTATCTATCTATCTATCTATCTATCTATCTATCTATCTATCTATCTATCTATCTATCTATCTATCTATCTATCTATCTATCTATCTATCTATCTATCTATCTATCAATCTATCTATCTATCTATCTATAAACAGAGCGATGATAAAGATATGTGCAAGAGATTGTGATTTAGGCCAACTGATGAATGCTGGTTCAGCATGAAATGTTCATCTTGGGGGTCATACATATTTTTCATATGTCTTTGGTCATAAGTTTATGAATACACCTCTCCACAAGGAGTTAAAAGCAGATAAAAACTGATCCCTACCTTGCATGAGAGTGGCGTAATGATATTACACTAAAGAAAATATTATTCTTTAAATACATCATATCTTTAAAATTATATGTATGTTAAATATATACAGACACACATAAAAATATATCACCTTAATGAATTTAAACTATCCATATATACTTTTTGTATAAATGTAATTTTTATTATTGTACAAATTTAATTTATATAAATAGAAAGCATAAGCTTGTGGTTAAGACCTATAGAGGTCTCTAATATAACATTTTACACACATATTCTTGAGGTTACAGCCTTAGTAAATGTTACATAAATAGAAATAATATACGTAAAATTATAAATAAATATTAGAAAATACAGTAATTAAATTTTTTTTAAAAGAACAAAAAATATAAACGTCACTTAGGAGCGCTTTCAATTATAAACAAAAATATATCCATATAAATACTCATTAATAAATACTCATCTTTAGAGTTTCAGGAATGAATGTAAGAAAGTAGGACTAAAGATAAATCTAAAAAACTAAAATAAGGTTCAATGGCTCTTATCAGATAAAAAGAATAAAGGTTGATCAAAAGACCCTAATGATTAAAAATACTTTAGTCAGATTACTTTTATATATGGAAATAAAAGAGAAAAAATAATCATATAATTAAGTATGGATGAAGTATTTTTGGTGAAAGTAATTTGATATAAAACCAGAACATATTTAGTTTTTTGACAAGAACATTTTAATAGATATGTTTCTACCAGTTCTTACACATAGAATCTGAGATTTGGATACCCACCAGAACATTATTATACAGAGTCTTCTGATAAATACAATAAAATATGGAGAAATGTATTTTGTTAGTAATAACAAAGGACTGATAATCAGAGCTATGGATAAGAAAATAAATAGAAATTACTAACATGATTGAAAAAAATTAAAAATCTGAAAAAAAGTTAGGTTATAAATATTGGTAAAAATAATGATAATAGACAACCAAAGTCTTAAATTGAATCCCAACAGAAGGCTAGAAAGAGATCATGTTCATGAAATGAGAAAATAATATGGAATGATAGAGAATAAACAAATCATGGATTGGAGATAATGCATTAAATTTGTTGAGACTTCAATATGTAATGAATTAATAATGATTGAAAATGATAAAATATTAAAAAATAGATTCTGTCTCCAGCTTTGTAAAATTGATTATTAGTTTAACCTGTTTAGCAGCAAAACTACAGCTTTCAAATTTGAATAGGCTCTAGTGAGAATTTTCTACATAGGTTTCCATATTTGAACATTTTAGTTTTACAATTAAACATTTTTATTATATAATGTATTGATAATTTTAACATTATTTATTAAAAATGTAAGCTTTCAAGTGATTGATATTTAAAAATTTTAATATTTGACATTTGAAAAATACGAAAATAAATTTTTGAATGGAGTTCGTATTCCGAAGAATGAAGCTTGGCATCATGGGATAAATTTATCTATTCAAAAAATCATTGGACAAATTTTTCTATTCAAAATCTTAGTAGAATGAAATATTAAATATTTTAATTTTACTTTATTAAAACTAAAATAAATTTAGGGTTAGTTATCCTATCATCAAAGAAAAACAATATTAAAAGTAAAAATATTTGTTTTAAATATTAATTCTTATTAAGTGCATGGTCAGCACATAAATATCTTGATAAAGCCATAATCTTGAGTTAAGATTCGTAGAAGTTACTCTCATGGTAAAATTAAGCATTCATGGTGCATAGTATTAATATTTGTTTTAATAGAATTTAAAAAAATGATTTATCATTTGAAAAAAGTGAGTCTATGTTTGTCAAGTAGACACTTTTACTTTGCTGTAACAAACTTTTTAAGAGTTGACTTTTTTTTAAATAAATGTTTTCCAAGAAAACCTTTTTGTGTTGACATCATTTTTTGGTTTAAATAAGTCTTTTACAAAAATATTGCATAAATAATTTTTAATCTGTGAACAAATTACTAATAATTAGAAATTTCCCACTATTTAGCCTTGGACTAAAACACCCAAACAATCAGAAATCTCATTTCTATTGACAGCTAGGCCACCTCCCTCATGACATTATCATTCAAATGGGTTCTTGTCATCATGCAAAAGACTATCGTCATTGCCTAAAATGTCTGTATTCAGATTTTTTTCAACTGATGCCTTTAACTATTCTATTTTAATTACAAAACTTTCTCAGCCAGAAGTCAAAAAATTGTATTTGTGTTTTTGCCCTCTGCTGAGAAATTTTACAAAGCTTTTTTTTTTACAGCTTTAAAATTCACTTACATTTTTTTCTAATATTTTAATTTCAAGAAAATTCAAAAGATGGCAGGCTAATTAAATAGGCAGGTCTTCAATGTTTCTTAAACTCCATGATGATGGTTGTTTATTATATATTTGACAATCTTAAACTTTGCGAGATTGCATTGAGAAACATTATGATGGTCAAAAACTTGATTTTTTGAAAAGTTTATGATTATTCTTGTATCATAATTGTGTAATAATTATTAGAAATAAAAAAAAGTATTATTACATATTTCTTTTTTACAGAAATGTTTTATTTTTAAATATAAAAAATATATATTCTGAATAATGTTACCATAGAGATTAAGATTGTGGGAAATATTAACTGTCTAGAAATGATATCACTCAACAGACTTATAACATTTAGTGATATCATAAAAATTATGAAAAAAGTGTAAATTTTTAAAGCATAAATTGATAGATTTACTAGACATTAAAATAATCCCTTCAGATTTTTAAAACATCAAACAATGAAGATTCTTTTCATTTTGCAAATTAAATTTGCTCCACCTGAAATTTGATGACATGACAGCACTTTGTTTTGAATAAAATTTAATTTTTAAAATGATTCTGAAAATCAAATGTGATTTTTTTAAAGTGTATTTAATTTCCAAACAAAAATATCTATCAAATAAGATCAAATTTATTATATTCTAATAAATAATAATGGTTTAATACTAAAATGAAAATTGAAAGCTTAAATCTAGTCAGAACAAAGGAATTTGTCAGAAAGTTAGCAGAGTAAGAGCTTCATGCTGATTCATTGTAAATTGAAAGATTTCACATTAGTTTGCATAAAAATTGTGGACTTAATCAGTGAAATAGTTAATAGCTTCACACTCTTAAATCAAAATGCTTTAGATTTAATTATATAGTTAGAAATTAGATTGACAATAAAACTGACTGCTCTTGTCTTTTAAAGTCATTAATCTTGTGTTAAGATTTGTAGGAGTCCCTACTATTACATTTAGGCACATAGTCTTAAGGTTATAGACTTAATATATATTACTTACATAATAAGTATGCATTGTACAAATTATTAATTACAACTTTAAATTGTTTAACTGTTTCAAAATGCAATGTAATACCTCTCACATTTCAGCATTTTCTGACATTTTTCTTTATCTCACACATCAATGTAAAATATATGATAAAATGATTATTACTTTTCAGAAAATAATAAATTTGACTCTATTTGATAGATATTTTTGTTTACTACTGAAATAAATTTTAAATGTTCACATTTTGTTTCTGTAAATATTAAAAAAATGAGATTGCAATCAAAACAAAGACTTTATACATCATCATTTCTAGAAATATTATTTTCAGTTTATAAAACCAACAAAATATTTTTAAATTATTATTTTTAAACATTGAAATGAATAATTATTTATTTATTTTATATCTAATAAATTATGCTTTAAAAGTTTACATTTTTTGAATATTTACTGCAAAATTGCAATCTTTTCTTACTCGTAAAAATAGAGTAGATTGTTTACATCTTCTAATTTGCTTCAGGCCATATTTAGAATAGCTGCTAATATAATGTTTCATCTTTGAAAATAAAGTATTTCAAGTCAAAATAAGTTATTAATAATTTATATTTCTTGATATCTAATAAATATAGTGCAAATTATTTTTTAAAAAATATCTAAAATCATAATGAATTTGCAAATAAACATGTTTTTGTTTCATTGGAAACTACAATGTTGTAAAATGCCAAATGTTTTACAGCCATAGCAACAGACAATGGCTGAACATGTCAGGGTGGTGCAGGCTTATGTCTATTGTAAGAGTGGGAATTTTGAATTTGCCACCTTTTAGCACAGAATTTTCAGAAAAAAATTTACTACAATAAAATATATGGTTTTACACACATTTTAACATATAATATTTTCAAAAAAATTCACTAGGGGGCGAATTGCCAAAAGATGAAATAATTCAGTTCAACCACTCGTAAAGTTAAAAGATTTCTAATTATAAGAGTTTCACACTGACTCATAAATTGAAAGATTTCACATATGTTAGTTTGTATAGAAATTGTGGAAAATGCTCTCAATTCAAAATGTTTTAGATTCATTTTTATAAATAGAAATTAGGTCAAAGATATGAGAAGCCAGTTTTGTCTTTTAAAGTCATTAATCTTGTGTTAAGATTTGTAGAGTTCCCTACTGTTGCATTTAGGTGCTTAGTCTTAATATATATTACTTCCCTTTATTTAAATAAATTCACAAGTATACATAAGTATTGATGTATTTATAATTAATATCACTTTATATCATTTACTTCAACCAGATTAAAAGTTTTATAGTTGGACATATTATTACAATTTGATTTTCAGGTATCAAAACCTTTTGTATTCACAACTTTAACACCATCCATTTCAGATAAATATATTGATGATTATTGAAAATTATTTATTAGATTAAAGATTATTTTATTTTTGGCATGGATATAAACTTCAAATCCACTTAAAGATTGATAGGTCTATTTCTAAAATTAAATATAAATACATCGACTAAATCATCTTAATCTTTCTTTTTATATACTGTATATTTCAAGAAAACACATTTTAATTGTTTTTATATTTTATTAATTTTTATACAAATATTAATTTATGACTATTTTTTTTACTTATTAAAAATTAGATTATCAAAATCTATTTACTGCTTTTTAAAAATGTTAATGAAAATTTATTACTGTTACAGTGTTTGATTAAATTTATAATAAAAATGAAATAAATAGATTTAAAAATTCTAAATTAACTTTTAGTAAAAAGCAAAATGTTGTTATAAATTTATAATTATAATATAATATATTGTTAAAAGGAAGTTGCCATGACAATAGGTTTAGATTGTTGATTGTTATTGATATTGGGATTGTCTAAGTGTTGACTGATTTTACTGATTATATATATAAAGAAAATATGAAAATAATTAAAATTTGTTGTTATTTCTAAATAAATAAATGTTATATGGTGGTCAAACCAGTTAAATACAGCTTTTTTCTTTAGTAATCCTTTTTGATGTCTCTCAGACAGCAATTTAAAACTGTTTTATTTTACTTTTTATTTATTTATTAATACATATTTTTATACACTTCTATTTATAGGTTCATACAAAAATAGATAAATAAAAAACTAAATTTATATAAAAAAAAATAAAAACTCTATTCATATATAAATTGTAAAAATATATAAAAATATTATATCTGGATAGTTTAAATTTAGGAATATGATATGATTTTTATGTTATCAGCCTCAACAGCTACCATTAACTAACTTGTCTGATCATTACAATCTTAAGAAAAGGTACAGATACTACTTATTATTGCCTATTACT
This sequence comes from Epiperipatus broadwayi, assembly GCA_028023455.1. NCBI lineage: Eukaryota > Metazoa > Onychophora > Udeonychophora > Euonychophora > Peripatidae > Epiperipatus > Epiperipatus broadwayi. Next base: position 2,689,490 of record JAQFVV010000045.1, read on the forward strand.
ACTAATATCTACTACTACTATCTATCACTATTTACTAGTATAATCTTCATTTCTTTTTTGTAAGTATTCATCATAAATATTCCAGTTTAACAGGAGCTGAAATGACACCAACTGATCTTAAAAAGCGCCATCTAGTGACTACTGACCATTACTACTACTACTACTACTACTACTATTACCACTACTACTACTATCACTACCACAAATACCATTAGTTACTATTATTACTATTGCTGGTACTATTATTATTATTACTAGTACTATTAATGTTAATGTTACCACGACTGCTACTACTATTTCTATACAAACCAATCTGTGAACCACAATTATGCATAAATATAAAACCTGCTGATCTAGTGTTCTATTTATTTTCTTCTGCAACCAGATTTTCTTTCTAAAATACATGAACATTATATCTAATTACAGTTTTCCTATGAAATCTATTCTCTTTGCTGTCTCTCCAAAAATCAATCAACATTGCACTTCTTTAGCATGAATTTGAGATTATCTTTATAACATAAATGTGGTCACCTCTTCCTTAAATACTATGCTGATGTTCACAATCAAACATATCTGATGCCAATGAAGACATGATTCTACAGTAGTAGATTATGATTTCACAATTGCAGAATTTGATTGGTCTTATAAAAATTTTCCTATAAAATATATTTTAATAAAAGATAAAACATCTTGAAATCACATGGAATTAAGATAGTTTGGTGAATATTAGTATAAAAATGGCATTATAATGGACCAATGGATGTTGGTAGCTTTAAGGAATAAACAATATACATTTTGAAGGTATTTTTTTAGGAACACTTAATTTTTCAAAAGTGGTAACTTATTGAAAGATAATGCATATGTTTAGAAATTTTGGCAATTTTGTCAAATATATCAGTGATTTCTTTATTTTCTAAAATTTATTAGAGTATTTTCTACATTAACCATTTCATAGAATATCACTTTTAGTTCCATTCATTTTTTACAGCATTGCTATAAAATAATGGTACTCATTATTAGTTCCTCATAAGCAGAGTGACATTGATTGTTCCCTTTGTTCATTCTGGCACTGTTCTACACTGATGTTACTTTAAGAATAGGCACTTGTTCTGTCTGCTTTGTTTCATAATGGTAATAAATATATATTTTAGTTAACATATTTGTAGATAGATGTCATCATTAATCATGTTACATAATGATTTGAATTCATACTCTTCTTGCAAGAAGCAATGGACATTTTTCTCAGTAAATTTAAATATGAATGTTTTTTTTTCTCATTGCAAGCATATTTCATTTACTTCATTATGCTTTTTTTAAAGATTCAAACAACCTGTGTGTAAAAAAGGTGTTAAATGGAAGCTCAGATGTATGTTTTTGTTTCTCAATATAAATTAAAAGCTCAATAACTTTGAAATTTATTTTAATTTTTAAATAATTCTGAATTTTTTTAGCACATTTAATATTTATAAACAAGGCAAAACTCTCTATACAGTAGTACCACCCTGTGCCAACCAGATTAATCAATGGATGCCAGAAGGCTTGTTCATAAAATCCCTATCTAATGCCTACTCATTCAATATCCCCAGACTAGATTCTGGCTTGTGGCCTTCGTCAGTGAGGAGCTTTGTATTTGAGAGCACTGCACCTAGATCTTAGGATCTAATGCAACCCTCCAGCAACCACCTTTTATCTCTACTTAACTATAAACCATGAGAATGAAATTGGAAAAACACAAAAATATTTCCAATCTAAGCTCAATAGCTTATATAGTCATATAGGTTTGAACATATAAGAGATGGTGATCATGTGATGCTTAATGGTTTAACACATTAATTATTATTGCAATTATTTTAAATTTGATATAACATCTTTTCAAACTGAATGTTACATATAAAAAAAAATAAAGTAACATTTTAAGCCTATTTAAATTACACACAATCTTCAATAAAAAATTTAAAAAGATAGTCAAAATCAGTTTCATAAATAAAAAAAACCAATTTCCTTTCATATTTTTATTTTTGGCAGATAAAAAGAGGTCTAAATTTTCACAGATAGAAGTTGAACCAAGTAATGGAAAAACATATATTTCTCACTACCTGACTTAATGGTCATTTTTTTATTCTACGGTAGGCTTTGGGGGAGTAGGGTCCTTTGCTTTGCATCTGTGCTATTTAAAGGCTGTTTTGTCATTTATTCATTATGTGATCACCATTTCCTATGCTTAAAAAATCAGTTAATAACAGTGGCAAACTCTAAATAGTAGTGCCATCCAAATAAAGGCATATATTCTCAGTTGAATCTGAACATAAATAACATTTAATTTAAATCTTTAATTGCACAATATTTCATATAAGTATTTGAACATTTTCCAAAATAAACAAACATCTTGGTAAAAGAAAAGTGGACATGAATATTGAGGTATAATGCAGACTCCAATGTGCTACTGTCCCCCCCCCCCCAATAAATTAAAAGATAGGATATTCACTGCTATCATATAACTATGATATCTAAATTAATTACATAGAGAGCTGTTATTTTATTTAATTTATCATATGGATGTAAGATGTGGACGTTTTATGGAAAGAACATAAGAGTTAAAAAATATAATGTTAAAATTACAATCATCACATTAAAGAACATGTTGACTGATCCTTGTCCTTGAAAGGTTTAATGTCATCATGGAAAATCAAACACTAGAACATCGTTAGAATGTTTCCAGTTCTGTCACTTCTGATATTCCAACTTCTTATGAATTCCCAGGTAATAATGCCTTATTTATTTTCATTTATTGGTTCTTTATATTCTTTAGTTTTCTAGATGTGATGATATTGAATCTACTATTGCAAAATAGCAACTTCAATGTATTGAGGAGGTGAAACAAATTAACGATGCCTAAGTCTTTCCAAAATATTTTTATGGTCAACTTGAATTAAGGTTTTCTTGAGAGAATCAGACCCCATTTGCATTATAAAGATTACTTCAAAACCACTTTAAAAAAGTTAAGAATGATTGAACTCAGATCACAAGCTCTTATATTTTCATCATTGTTCAGTATATATATATTGTGCCCTTGTTTGTAGGTCATAATAAGGAAGAAAGGTCAATTATTAAAAAAATTTTAAATTTTAAGTTATATTTGTATGATATATAAATAATAGTAGGATAATTAAATTTTATAGTACAATTTAAAGCTGAAAATACCTGGTATATAACAGTGTAATAAATTGTTTTAAAAGAAAACAGTTAAATAAAGCTTAATTATATTCTTGCTTATGGTTGTAAAAGCTGGCCATATAAAATAACAGCTATAAATAGTTAAAAGTATATTAATAATTTGAATATAATATTTTTAAAACTAATAAATTAAATAAACGCTATATGTAGTGTAATAATTATATTTAATAGTCAAAACTAATAGAGTATATTTTAAATTAAACTTTAGGATGGTGAGAGTTATATTTAGTTCTACAATTTTAAAATTATTTTCCAAATTTTTATAAAATATATCAGTTTTGGTAATTTAGACCGAGACGTAAATAAAAAATCATTTGATAAAGTTAGTAAACACGTGACTGTATATTATATACCTTCACACACACGCTTGTTAGAATAATAATAAAGTTTGTGAATTTGAAACTAAATGTAATTGCCATCGATCCTTAAAGTACAAGTTGAAATATTAAATATTGTTTTAACAATTGTTTTTAAAGTTTAAATAATTCTGATAAAACTATAATGGAATTTAAAAAAAATACTAGTCTAAATAATATTTTGAGACATTACGTCATCAATTCTTTATTTTAAAAGTCTAATTTGTTATATAACTAAAATGTGTAAATTTGTTCGCGCTAAAAAGTCATTAACCAATCAACAGAGGTAAATTAGCAGACAAAATATAAGAATTATACGAAGCGGGAGAAGTAATGTGTAAGTGAAAGAGAAAGTAACATATTTTTTTAGCTGATAACACCGTAGCTGGAAAAGTGATATAAATTTAAAATTTCGTATTTATTTTAAAAGTTCTTCTGTAACATATAATATATTTTGACTGCCTCGACATGGATTGCTAATTTTAAAAGTTATCTTACCAGGGAATTTTATTAAAGTTTAACCAAAAGCCTACAATAAAGATGGAAGTACAAGAAAAAACACCTAAAAATATTACTAAAGGAAAAATATTTGGAAAGTAGCTTAAGACAGCTTTATTTATGCTCAATCAGAAACTTATTGTTATAACTCAGAGAAATAGAATTTGGATGCTATATGAAAATTTAAAAGAGAAGTTACTTGCGTCAAAAATTATGACGCACAAAATTATAAGGCTACTTTGAAGTTATGTTATTCTTCTCTATGAAAAAATTTTAATCTGCGTTTTTGTTTTATTATAAAGAAAAATTATGATGAAGAAAGAATGTTAATCTTTTAAGGGAAAAACATTATTAAAAATGTAGTACCAGAATTTTAAATAAAGAAGAAAAAAAGTTATAGAATAATATGAAAGTATTATACGTTGTATGGAAAAGAAGAAGATTTTCTGAGAGGAATTAATTAAAATATTATAAAGTATTCATTGGAGGAAAGGTTGATTTTTGAAAATATAAAATTAAATTACCAAAAAAGGATCCAAAAGAAAATTATTGAAGATTTAAAAAAAGTACCCAAAAGATGCATGGAAAAGTCGGGAAAATATTATCAGACAATATTAGAAGAGAATTCAGAATTAATAATTATATTCAAGATTATAAAACAAGGATTGTCATCTATGAATATTCATTTAAAAGAGCAGTAATTGTTTTACTTTAAAATAGAACATTAAGTGACTGAAGAAGAAATAAAATATTTTTTTTAGCTTTAATATAAATCAAAAAGTTTGATGAAGAAGTACGTAAATATAATTTAAATATTTTTTACTAATTTATTTTAAATATAAAAGCTATGAGATTAGGGAAAAATATAAACTAAATTTTAGTAATATTAAAAAAATTAAATATAATAGCTTAATAGAATGATAAAATATTGTTTTAAAAATAAATATGTATGGAAGTCGTATATCTACAAGAATCAATGGGATGGTGAAGCCTACGGAATACGATCGAGAAGATAAAGATCATTTTTTGGTAATTTTGATATTTATTTATAATGCATAATGTATTTTTTTAGATCGTCTATTGATTAAGAATAATGTGTGAAAGTTTAAATTCTAAGTACACATTTTATACAACATTAAAACATATTATGAGATAGGAGTAATTTTAAATATACATGCAATAAGTTATTTAAAGTATAATTAATAATATAATATAAAAGAACAATTGTGTGATTCTTTTGAACTTTCATGTAATAAAGTATTCAGATATTTTAAAATAGTTTGTATATGATAAAATATACGAGAAAAGTAGTAAAAAGATTTTCTTAAAGAACGGCAGTATAGTTTTGAAATAAAATGAATTTTATTATTGTTAGAAATGCAGATAGGAATTTGTCGATGTACTGTATAGAAAAATCATGAGAAATAAGATCGGATAGTGACTTGGTAGTACTAGTGTAGAGGAAACCAAGATGATGTTTTGTTAAGAAATAAGAAAAGTAAAGTATTTGGATCATAGTTAGGTTGTGTGATTTCAGTATAGCTAACTAAGCCCTATCACTGAACACATATATTTTGGACAGTGTTTTTTTTTTGCGTATCTTTAAACTTTTTGATGTTATATAAAGCTGAAGAAATAGCTTTAGCATCACTCCTATAATAGAGGTTGGTAGACAGACAAAGGTCACTCCTCTATAGTGTCTTTGAATTCACTGTGCCATTATTGTCAAGGTTTATAATGAATAATATTCTAGTTATATTTTGATCCTATGCATCTATTTTCGCTATCCTTGTTTCGTGAATTTGCATCGTCAGAAAGATATTTTCAAAGAAATAATGAATAAAATAGAATTGAAGATATGTTATAGTTTATGTGAGAATAGTTTATTTACTGGAATGTTTAGAGTTGTGTAATTTTAAAAGTGAAAGTAAAAATATATAAAGAGAGAAAGAATATATAATACAGTTTATAAATTAATTGGAAATGAATATAAGATTTTTAAAAGAGAAATCTAAAAAAAGTTTTTTATAAAAGTGATAATAAAATTTTAATGTTTTTTAAATAATATTTAGAAAATAAATATTGCATATTTATTAAGAAAATAATTCAATAATGTGTAATAAAATATATTTGTGCATGGTATGTTAATAGTTGTAATTATCATCCAAAGTAAGGCTTGAATGAGTATATTAGATTAACAAACATCGGATAAGGAACAATAAAACTTAATACCGAAGGTAAAAGAATGTTTGAATTTGTAGGATTCCATACCACCAATATAAAGCTAGAATTTTATTATTTTTGTAGAATGTTTACTACGAATGTAATTTTGTAAAATTAAAAATATAAATTTAATAATAGTAGGGATACAAAGTGTTAATAATAATTATATGAGAAACACATTTTGTAACAAGCTGACTATAATAAGAAATCCAATAATAATAATACTGTATTTTCTTAAGCATTTAAAAGATAAGAGTTAACTAGAAAAAATAAGTAGAAGTTTGATTTCATTTTATAAACTAGTAAAATAATTTTGTGATAGGAGAGTAAGGATATCCAATGTACATAATGTAAATATGGTTATTTATTGATGTTATTAATAAACTTTGTTGTAAATTTATTATAAAGTTTTGTGTCCTCGTTGTTATTTCTCCACATGGATGCATAATATCACAATACACTTATAATTGAAACAGACATATAGTTTTTGCACAAAAAGGTAAACATAAAAGTGTTATAATAATTTTTGAGAATTTATTGGTATATTAAAAATTTAAAAGATCATAATTATATCATTTATTGGTTATAAGTCGGTTGCCACAATATTACATTAAATTATATGCTAATGTTGCCACACGTATTCTGTAGTCAGATTATTAAAATACTACCACGTACGTAATTATTTATTTCATTTAGGAAGAAATAAGATTATATTATACTATTGTCGTTATTATTATTATTTATTATTGTTAGTTGCTGTGTAGTGAATTATGACATAAAATTCCCTTTTCATGGTTTACTACCGTAATTTTAAATCAGTTAGAATACAATTTATGAACCTGAGATTTGATTTTATTTATTTTATTTATTTTCTTTCATTTTATTTAATTGAGCTAGATTCTTATTACAAAGAATATTAAGACATGATTATTATTTTAATTGTAGTGAAAATAGTTTAGAAAGTCATAAGAATACTATAAGTTAGTTATTTGGTATAGTAAAAAGGGGGAATAGTATTCTTATGCCATTGAGGTAGTATCATGTGGATGATATCTCAATGTAGTCTATCTCGTTCCCCGTGTCGTCGCTCTATGTCTCATGAAATAGTAAATATTTGTTAATTCATTTTTTTGAAATATAACCGTATTTGTATTTTAAAGATTAGAGCTAGTAATCATTTTAATTAATGCTGAATATTTCATTTATTTATTTGTTAACTGAGCTAGAACCCGGAATATTTTAAACAGTATAGAATTTTGGAGAGGACGATACAGAGCGGTGGGGGGAGAGGTTAGAATATATATATATATATATAGCAAAATCACTATAGTTTAATTGACAGGTTTCAAATTTTCTGCTTTACAACTTTGATATAAACCACTTTATGGAAATATAGTAATACCTTTTACTAATCATTTACTAGGCTAGATATTATCCTCAGCCCAAATATATACTTTAACTTCCACTTAATAAATAACATATCTGCAGTATTATAGAGGCATCAACACTTGAATTTCTTTTACTGGTAAGGTATAGCTAAGGATAGAATACAATGGAGGACTCAAATTAATCATGGTATTGAAGTCTTCCAAAAAAATTGTTTGCAGTGGAAGAAGTTAAAAAAACATCATTGCAAAATATTGAATAAGTAGAGTAATGGATCAGCATGATTCTGTATCATCATCATCATCATCATCAACCATTATCAATCCACTGCAGGATGAAGGTCTCTCCAAGTTCAGTCCATCTTCTTCTATCTTTAGCTTCTCTTCTCCACATCATCCCTGCACACTTTCTTATTTCATCTATCCATCTCACACATGGTCTCTTTCTGGGTCTTTTAAAATCTCTTGGAATCCAGTTTAAAATTTCAATTGTTCATCTATTATCATCTCTTCTAGCAATATGTCCAGCCCAACTCCACTTCAGTCTTTTAATTTTTTCAATGAGGTCAGTAACACCTGTTTGTTCTCTTACCCATACATTGCATTTTCGATCCCTTCTTGTTACTCCCAAGATGCATCTCTCCATACTTCTTTGAGTGGTCTGAAGTCTCTGTATTGCTGTTCTATTAAGTGTCCAAGTCTCAGATCCATAAGTAAGAACTGGCAAAACACATTTATTCAAAACCTTCCTTTTCAAATGCTTTTGGTAGAAATAACTTGATTCTGCATATGGATGAATTTATTAAGTCATTGCAAAACTCATTTCTAATATTCAAATTACTTTACATTATTTTATTTTTTTCTTAATGGAGTTGGAAACGCCACACCCATTTGTAATAGGCAATTACTGAGTGGGTCCAGAATTTGAATTTAATTACTCCTCAAACTGAGAATACCAATAAAACATCATGACTTCCTTGACTTACACTTGATATATGAATCAAGAGCAATTCTCTTTATCTCTACCCCAGAGCCATCTATTTTTTGCTTGAGTAAACTATACATTTGATGGCAGAGTTATAATCTTAACATTTACTGAATAAAAAATACGTACCATAAGTAGTACTGCTCCATCAAGCATTGTTAGCCGAGAGGTCAGCGCAGCTGCCTTGCAAGCAAGCAGTTGATTGCAGACGGTTGTTGTGGGTTCACCTCCCGGCCGATGCTATGACATATGAAAAAAAAAAGTAGTACTGCTTCCTGTTAAAATACTGCTACCTATAACAGAAATAATGTTTAGCTCAAGTTGAAAACATGTTGAGTGAAAATAATGAAGGGTAAGTTATATAAAGAAAAATAGTACTTGAGATTTATTTAATTGCTATATTTTGATTTACAAGTGTCAAACTTATTTGACCCATAACTTTGACACCAGCCACTTCAGATAAATACAGTGACAATTATCATTAATCAATTACTAAATTAGAGAATTAATTCAAGTAATGAATGAATTTGTATGTGCATGTCAAACAGCTAGTTAACTATTTGCCAGCAATTTGTAGCAATTCCAGTCAGGAAATAAATGACATTCAATTCTATCAGCGTATACATAGATTATACATCTCACGGTTAGGATTGGAATACAGTTTCATAAGACAAAAAGGTGCCAATGTATTTGGTGCCACGAACGGTTTGGCCCTGCGGGCATGTGACATAATCGATAAATAAACATTCTTCGTCCGAAGCTCAACCTGTCACTCCTGATACGGAATGTCATATAACCTCACGGGAATTATCCATCCGATCTTATATATATATAATTATTCGATATATATATATTCATATCAAACTTACATATTTTATAGCAATAGAGCCGTTTCTTTAATTATTCATTTCCACTGGTCTTAATTTTCTACTAAAAAAGTAGTCTCTAAAAGCATTGGTGGTCGAGAAGTCAGCACAGCCGCCTTACAAGCAGTTGACCCGGATTATCGGGTTCGCTTCTCGGCTGATGCTATGACACATGAAAAAAAAAAGATAGCTAAAGGTGCAAATTACTCTGTCCTCGCTCTCTGTGGATTAAACAGCAGTGGAGTGGGGTTTCTGCAGTTCAAGATCCACGATTCGCATCTCCAGTTCCATTAATTCCGGTGTTCGAACTTTTTAAGAAATTTAAGTAATAAACCACCCGATTATTAATTTTATCCCCGCCTCCATTTTTTTAAAAAAGCTGTAATTATCTGAACATATATATAGAGCATCGCATAAAACATTAATTATTATAATTTTTTATGAATGAATTCTTTTATATGATAGTGCTTTTGACATTATGATTCATAAACAAAAAAATATACATTTTTTTTTTTTTTTTTTACGTGTAGATTAAATAGAAAAGCAGGAAAGATTTACGATGGGAATCCTTCCTGGCTATTGTGACAGAGTTTAAATGAATAGGATGATTCACAGAAATATAAAATATGAGAATAAACAATAGAAACCGTAGAATAAGAGATGTTTGGTGAATACAGCAGTATTAAAACGGCTCCCTCCTCCCCCTTATGTCCTATTTTCAAAATCTTTTTAAACATCACTATTAATTATTTTAAGAACTAATTAGCTACGAATATTAAGTACATATAGCAACTGAAGTTGTTTCATTCTATCACAAGCAACGTTTTACATACGTTGTTTCTTTGAAAGAAAACAAAAAACTATTTATAGAACGAAGATATTATATAAAATAAAAGATTATAATGAGAAAACGAACAGAACATTGGGTTCAAAAGTTAAAACAATATAAAATAACTGCATAAATTATAGACAATAAAATGCGTAATAAAACACTCATTAAAATTTTAGGATTTACTACATTTCCCAGATTTTAGAGTAAGCTTCGTGTGGTTAGCATAGCTGCCTTCCAAGCAGCTGGCCCGGGTTCGCTTCCCGGTCAACGCATTTGACATATAAAAGCAAAAACAAAACTACCATCTATCGAATTTTAACCCTCAGGAGTTCAGAAAAAGTTCGAGCATTGGAATTAACAGAGCTGGATAGCGGTCCACGAATCTTGAGGGTGGGTTCATCATTCTACCACAGAACCAAACTAAGTAGAACAAAATAAGAAAAAAGAAGTTATTGATCAAGAGTTCATAGAAAGTTCGGGCATTTAAAAAGACAGCTGAAACATAATTCATGAAACTGGGGCTCCAACGTTCTTCAATTTATCTCTGCATTAAATCTTGCAGGGCAAAATTAATCAAATGACTTATTGCTTGAGGTTATAAGAAATTGAAGCAGCAGAAACGGTAGGGCTGGGTTTTAATTTATGGATGTTGAGCTCCAAAGTCTGTAATTTTATTACACTCCAGATCCTACAGGATAAATAATAACGAATTTTGGGTTGCTTATATAGCCATAATACTCTAAATTTGAGATACCTTACCTATCTTTGAATATATGTGGAAAATAAAAGTAGGGATGTAATTAGGATTTTTGATCTCTAACACAATTTAAAAGAAAGATTCTTTAATATATACCTTAATATTTTTTTTAAAATATATACATAGAACAAAAGATTCTTTAACATTTAAGGTCCATACACACAGCTTTGTTTTGAGACAATTATACCACTGATAAACAGATAAAATAATCATATTTAGAGAAGTAGATAAACATATACAGATATATGCATGTGTGTGTAAAGTAGCTTTCAAATAGACTAGTGAAGGGCAAAGATCTTTCAAAGTCTCTCAAAAAGAACTAGTGAAAAAGAAAAAAACAACAACATTACTCCTTAGATATGTTAATTGCCAAATGGTGAAGCTTTAAAGGGCTTTCCATTTTTGTTTTTTTATTCTCTACTTTAAGAATAGCTAGATACTCATTTGCTGCCCAAACAAAGGATGGTTATCAAGATTAGCTATGGGGCTAGCTATTAAAAAAACTTAAAGCCTTAGTACAATCTTAAAAAAAATTCACATTTTACCTGGCCTGAATTTGAATCCAGGCCACAAGCAGGAGAGTTAGATATGCAATCTCTGCAGTATATTTGGCACATACATTTGGATTTAGCTTTATAATTAATTATTTAAAAGATGAAGTGAAAACACCCAATAAGAAATATCACAAAACACAACATGATATACTTTAATTATTGAAATCAAGGTTTATGTTTTCACTATGTGGAAATCCTAATAATCTTTGGTCCCTAGAAAGCTACTTTTTTGCTAAATCAACTATATGGATGATGTATATCATAATCAATTGCTTATGTAAAATTTTATCATATCGTACATTTGTCTTTAAGCTGTTTACCTAAGATATATATACCATTTTTTTCTCCTCTAGCAATTCTTAATCAGAAGAGTTTGTTTATCATTTTACTTATTTTTATTGCTTTTCTCTGTTTTTGATTTTGATTTTTTTTAAATTTGTTTTTGCTTATTTTTTTCTTCATGTATTATTAATAGCAGTTATTTTGGGCAGAATGATGTAAATGGGAGAACAGTATTTTACATACATAGAAGAAAGCAATCTCAAAACATCCTCACATACTGAGTTTTCTTGAAGGTTTATGATGATGGGGTTCTAGTTGCCTTTTTATACTGGACTATTTCCATCATCTAATATGTATATTGAATGTCTTTAGAAAAAATTAACTTTATGTAAATATTCCCAATGCATTCATCTGTTAGTAATAGCACACCAAACAAGTTAGTATATGCACAACGTTTTGAACGGTATAGTCCAGCAACATCTGAAGAAGAGAGGAGACTAATACCTCTCGAAACATTGGGCATATATTAACCTGTTTGATGTGCTATTATTAATAGTCGAATGTATTTGGAATATTTAAATAAAGTTAAATTTTTCTAATATTAGATAATGGAAATAGTCCAATATAAAAACACAATTCTCACATACTATCTTGAAATTTCATAAATTAAAAATATCATTCATATGATATCCAAGAATTAATGAGACCTAATAACATCTAATAATAATGTTGACTTACAGCCCTGATAATATATAATAATTGGAATAATAAACTTTTCAAATACTAGTTATATCAGTAGAAAACTCTCCATGACAGTAGTGTGACTCAGTGCAAGATATAGTAATCAATAGATGCTAGAAAATTTGTGCTTAAAATCCATATCTAGTGCCTATTCATCCAATATCCCCAGACTAATTTTTAGCTCATAGCTTTCATGAATGAAGTGATGTGATGTGATGTATTGTGGATTCTCCTTAAATGAAGTCAAGAATATCTCAGCAATTATGCCCAGATAAACCTGTTAGCCACTTTACTTTCCATTCCCCACTCTAAATTTTTCCATATTCTGTTCCATCCCATTTCCACAACATAATCTTTATTAACTCTATAACCTTTATATCTAAACCCCCTTTATCTTTTCCCAAACCCAGCATAAAAACCAATAATTCACTTTCTTTATAATCACTTTTTTTATATTTCTTCTTCCGTAACTTCATTATATGTGCTCTTTCTGTTTAATTAACTATAAAGCTGTGATATCAAGGTGAAAACATAATAATGCTTGCAATCCAAGCTTGGTGTCTTTGCTTTTTAATAACCACAACCACCGTCATTCTATAGGCAGAATTGTTATAAAACCATTAATACATCGCATGATTACCATTTTTTTATTTTTTCACATCCTTTAATGGCCAATCTGTTTTGCAAATGAAAAATGAATCTTTTTCCATACATATAAAGTATTATATAAAAAGCAGATTTCACAATATTTATCAAGATTAACATCAAATCCAAAGGAAATATTCATACAGCCTCACTTAAATTCCCTTATTATTATAATTCATAAGGTAGATGTAATATCTACTTACTCTAATCCTTTCCATGGGGAAGTATTTGTAAAAATTAATTTTTCATGTATGCGGATCCTGTTTGAATGATTTTTATCAAATGAAAACTACTTTTTAATAAAATTTTTATTAAAATTTTAAATAAAAACAAAATTAGAATATTGTAATTTTTATTCTTTTTTACCTTTCTTAAAACATCATATAATTATAGAAGTAAATCTATTTTTAAATACCCTTTTTCAAATAATTAAAAAAAACTGAAAATAAAAAAAAAATCTTCTACATCATTTTTGGTTGTTTTTTTTTTGTGTGTGCAAATTGAGTTTTGCAATTTAAACTGTAGAGCTTTATATTTTTTTAATAATTCCTGCCACTTATTAATAAATATGAAGACTGATATATATATAATCTTTTCTGCTCATGTGGAAATATTCACCACAAAATTGCAATTCACTTATCAATGCAGAACCTATTTAAATGCCATCCACATAAAATCATAATTGGTAAATTTAACCAAAAGTATCACTCTGAGATGAGACAAATTTTCCAAAAGATTTAATGCTTTTGTTGGGAAATAACCAAATATTATTTAATACTTACATATATAATATTTAGTTGTTTGTTTAAACAAAGGTGTTAAAATGAGTGGCTCCACCTAGTAAATTTACATACTAAACTGAACTGATTTTTCTGAAAATGTATGGTTTAACCAGAAAAAAGTTATATTAACATCTCATTGTTTAAAGCAGATGTGCACAAACATAATCAATTAATTATAATTAATTATAACACTCTGTGGGTTAATACACCAATAAATGATATGTTTACATATAATCAAAGTTAAAATGCGGGCGGGGGCTCATTTTATACTTATATTTATTGACAGTTTATACAAAACTCGCTAGGGTTTTTCAGTACTTTCATATTAATTACATCTATATTTGAGCTATCAAAAAGTTATATTTAAATCACTTAAATATGTAAAATATTTTGAGCTTATAGATCATATTAAAAAAATTATAAATACAGTATGTTTAAAAGGGTTAATATTAATACCAATATAAAAAGTATACTGTGAATATACTATTACATTAAGATAATATATAGATTTAAAACATAATATCAGTCTTCAAATAGTTTAATTCAGAATAAAAGCTACTCCAAAATCTGTCCAATGAAAAATAATAGTTATTGTGATTTTTTCATATTTTATTTTTTAGCTAATAATACCCAATTGCTGGTGACTAATTGAATGCCTAATTAGATTGGCTGTTACACAGTTTTCTGAAAGAAAAATCTCAAGCTTACTAGTAACTTTAAAAAAAAATTTCAAATTTCAAACAGCTTGGACTGAAATCGATGTCACATGACTGACAATTACATCTGCTAATCACAAGAGCCTCCCCATTATGTTTACAAAATAATTAAAAAGTATGACTATTTTTATTTAACAATAAAAATATACTCTATTTTGCTATAATATTAATACTATAGATAACATACATAATTGAATTATTTGGTTACTCTGAGGGACATATGATATTCAAGTGACAAAAGTAACAAGTTGAGTTTTGCTCCAGAAATCTTTAGCTCTTGAGTTAATCATTCTATTATTGCATTCAATCACACATGGAATAATAGAACATTTAGTAACTCAGGATATCATGTTTAAGTATCAGAAGTGAGAAATTGGATTGAGGTGAAAGAGTCTTTAATCATTGCATTCATCACTCTGCTATTACATTCAATTATGCAGAAAATAATGGAAGTTAGTTACTTGGGAGGTTATGTGATGCTGAAGCATTAGAAGTAACTGACTGAGCTTTTATCTGTGAACATTGAGAGAATAAACCAACCCATTTTTGCATTCAATCCCACAGGGAATAATGAAATATTTAGTAAATTAGTGGTCATGTGATGTTCAAATAGAGGAAGTGACAGGTTGAACTTTGATCCAGAAATCTTTAGTATTTAGACTCATAACTCTAACATTGCATTTAATCACATGGGGAATAACTGAATGGGCAGTTACTTGGGAGGTCATGTGATATTCAAACATCAAAATAGCAGCTTGAGTTTTAATATAGAAATTTTTAGCTATCGAGTCCATCACTCTATCATTGTATTTAATCATATAAGAAATAAGTGGATAATTAGTTACTAGGGAGGTAATGTGATGTTCAAGTGGTGGAAGTGACAGGTTAAGCTTTAATCTAGGAAATTAGCACTGCTAGATTCCAATAATGCAGCAACAGTAGGTATTGTCACAGCTATTATTAGAATGTAGGCTAGTTTATATGGATCACAGAGCAGCAATTACAAAAGGCAATCAAGCTAAAGATTGACGATATTGCTATTAAAAAGATGGAGACTTTTATAAATAATTTCATGGACAAATGATTACAATAAAGTGGAAAAGATTTATGACCTTTGTCCCATTATAAATTGATGTTACCATGACAAAAAAACAATTAAATATCTACTATAGCATAAATCAAAGAAAAAGTTTATAATGATTAGCAAAAGTGATCAGTAATATTGCCTTGAGGTGATAAATGTAGATAAGTTCTAATGATTACAAAGTTTGAAAAACTTAACTTTTTATTGGTTCATTTTTTTCAAAATATTTCATTTATCAAAATAAAAGTCATAGATCACATGATCCTATTCTTTTAAGCTTGTAAGTTATAAACAATGAGGATTGCCAATTCCTCAACAAGCTTTATGATAAATGCTTAGCTAGAGAAAGCATTTAAAATATCTCTGTCAGGAACCCAACCCCTGACCATGGTTTCATGCTTTGGCACTCCTCAGAGAGGTGCCAGGGTAGGTTCAGACACTAGATTTAAAAATACCAACCCAAAGCCAGCACCTATCTAAAAGTTATCTATTGAGTAGAAAGTTTTCAGACACCTACATGTTTTTAAATCCAGCTATCCAACTCAAATAGCTATATGGGGCTGATAGATCTTCAGCCATACCATATATTGGTATTTATCACTTTTATTACCTTATTTTTATCAGTTTTTAAAAACTCTTTTGATGTGATAATTTAAATAAAGATTAAGTACGGCTGTATTTAATGGCTAGCATTTAAGAACCCTGTACTTAATGATTAGCTACTATTTTTCAACTTTAAATAAATGAAAAGAAACCTTAGAGAAAAGAGTAAATGATACCCATGATGCACTTCTGTTGAAGTAGCCTCATCAGTTACACCAAAATCTCTCACGTGCTTTCATCATTGTTCAGTATTTTCTAACATATGCTGCCACAAGTCAAGTGCTGCACTTTCTGTGCACATTCTATGAATGATTATCATCTTAAGATAAGTCATTAATAATTACTTATCAGACAAGATATAAATAACATACGTGTAGACCAGGTATAGATTTTAATTTATATTAAAAATCATTATATAACATCTTAATAATTATATTTATATGATCTTGTTATTCTTCAATGTTATCACTATATCCCTTTCTTTATAGAAGCACCCAATTTTTGCTTAAATTCACACACTTCAATGGGAAAAATTTATCAGTTTTCTCAAATCACTTTTTCTCAAATGATATCATCATTTTTCAAAATTTATCTATCATTTAATTGCTATTTATTTATTTTAAAATTAAGCTTTGTGTACAGGTAAAGCAGCCTTCTAATAGACACTGCAGGCAAAGATCCCTTAAAAGACCCTCATGGATGAAGATTGAGAACCCATCAGGCTTGGTAATTGTTAGGTGATAAGCATTCGAGAAAATATTCACTCTTGTTTTAGCTAAGAATAGCTAAATACTGAATGGTTATCTGAATGAGTTATAAATTAGCTTCCTGGGAAAAAAGTTGTAGTCTGATTAATATCAGAAAGTACGTTTTCAAGCTTTACCTAGTTTGAATTCGAACCCAGATCTCAATTATGGCAAGAAAATAAACTGCTACTGCATTTTAAAACCTGTCATATTCTGAGGATTATTTTTTATATATATTTTCATGAACATAACATTTTAAAAATTATTAAAAAAAATATTTTTCACCCTGTTAAGTATAAAATGTATTTTTTAATTAATTAAATTTTTTTTGTTTTACTGCTGCACAATAATTTCTTTCCCTCTATAAAACCTCCATCTTTATTGAAAATGAGTAATTACTTTTTAAATTGTTTATTGCAATTCATTAATAAAAATGAATATGCACAAGCATGGCTTGTTCATGGCCAATGCTTGCATAAAAATGCATAAACATATATCTGTACATATACTGCTCATATAAAATGTGTGTTTTTATTACGATATAAATACTTGAAAGTAGTCAACACTTAAACAATATGAATAACAATAAGCTATCTCAATCTGTTGTCAAGGCAACCTCCTGTTTACAATAACGTTGGATACCTATCCAATTTATAGCAGAAATAAAGGAAAAGGTGATTTTCATAATATTTCTGTTGGATACCTATGTTTATCTATGGCCCAATATGTTTATACAGACACCAAAGATTGCAATTTAATTAAAGATAGTGAGATTTTTAAGTCAAAAAAGTTTAAATAAATCTCAATAAACAGGCGAATATAACCTGTTCCGAAAATATATAAACTATATGTAGGCATATATCTTTATGGAAGTAGGGCTATTCTTTGCATGTTATTTGTCCGTATAGCTATAAAGGTTTTAAAAGGTATCTTGGCATAGAGCAACAGTGAATAAAAAAATACTCCTTACTAGATTTAGTCACCTGATGGGCGATGGGATTAGAGCGCTTTTTCTTGCTTACTTTAATTAAGAATAGTGAGTTCACTACTACAACAGTACAAGTTACTCAAAAGCAAAAAACCCTGGTTCGAAGTTTATCTGTTAGATCCTAAGGTTTAATTATACCATGATTTCTTAATTAAATAATTTTTCAATTTATGGGATACTAAATATAACCACATAATAACACTTAATCAAATCTGGAAGTAACTTGACATTGGTTAGAACTTTTTAACAAACGTTATTTCAGAACCTCGATATTTACAGCTACGTCATAAACTTTTATTGAGCCCCATACAACACTAAGATTTATATTTTAACTCAAAATAAAAAGGAAGGAAAAAAGCTTTAAGAGGCAAAATCAGATTCTTCCAATAAACTGCAGTTTTTGTCTATAACAGCTTCATATTTTTTTTTTGAAAATCGATAACAAAAGCTTAAGTTTATGGAAAAATTGTCAAACTATTATTGATATTTATTTTATCCATGGAAACTAAGACGATTTTGTTTTTGCCCTTTTTTAAAAACGGATTTGATTTTTTCAGTGTTATAAAAGACAAAAGCAATAGATTCTATATTTATTATACGTAAAGTTTTTTCAATACAAAAATATTATATTTATTAATCTGTACTTCTTGAAATAAACTTTCTATATACACAGATACAGTCAAATCTTTTTTATAACGAGCTAATGGAAGAGAAGACAAGAATGGCCACTATTGTCCAGTGGTCAGTGTAACTATGAGAGAGAATATTAAGATTCAAATTATTTATTTATTTATTAAATAAATAATTGTTGAACCCAATGAGTATTACTTTGATTTATTGCATTTCATAGACAGAATTTTCACTCAAGCGATATATTCGTTAATGAATGCGTTTTTTTTTTTTTTTAATTTTGCCAATGTGCATATAAAAAATAACTAACTCATGGTTTGTGTTTAAGTTAGAAAATACGAGATTCCACTTTTAAAGCGAAACAAAACTTAATGGTTATGGGTAGTTTTGAATCTGTTGATAAGACCACAGAGTTCTGAATCTGTTGAAAAGACCACAGTAACAGCCATAAAGACCAAATCCAGGTATCATTAATGTTGGCTCATCACGACAAATTTCTTGAATAAATTTCTTCTGAATTTTGAAGGGATTTTTGGTTGACTTCCCCAAAATACTATTTTGGTTTGTCTTAGGTGGTAAACCTGTAAGTTGTTTAAAAGTCTGACCTATCTAATAGCATTTTATACCTTTTCTATGCAGAGTGCCAAAATCTGCTAATAATTGTAAATTAGCATGTTGGCTGCTAAAGGCTGCTGGAACAAACCTCCCAGATATCAAGCTCAAATGTACATTGCATTATTTAATTATAAATTGATGCTAACAATTGTAAAAGGATTTATCGAAAGAGGATGTTTCCAAATGTGTATATAAAAAAATTTGGCATTTATATGTTAAATTGCAATATTTGTTTATTAATAATTACCAAGCAGAGGTGAGAAATTGTGACTTTGGCCAACTGAAGATTCTGGCTCAGCCAGAAATGTACCTGAAGGGTCATTTATGTTTTATGATGTTTTAATTCATGTGTTAGTAAGTCTAAAAATATTATTAAGATAATGTGGACATGATTGTTCCAAGAATAGGTTATCCTATCAGTGTTACATATTTGGAAAGCTGTAAAATTATTTGCGAGGTTGTCAAAAATCATTAGAATAGACCCAGATACCAAACCGATGAATAATATTAAAAGAAATTCGGTGAAGATTTTGTGGATTGAATTTGAATCCTGAGATTCAAATAAAGTTGTTGAAGTTCAAAAGCTGTCCCACTTGATGACTTACAATAAAAAATAAGAATCACATTTGAAATAAATTTACAGATATATCCTGCTTGGAAATCCCTCTTACCTTTCACTAAACCCAGCATAAAAACTAAGAACCCACTTTCTATATAATCCATTTGTTTATACTTATTCTTCCACAACTTCATTACTTGTGCACTTTCTGCTTGTAGGTATTTACATTCAATTAACAGATGCCTAAAATTTTCTATACCTTCCTTACATAACTTGCAGACTAAATCACTCATATTTTTCCATTTATGTGTGTATTCCCATATTGCTAACAAACCTGTTTGAGCCTTAAACAGTAAACTACTTTCCTTGCTATTATCATAAATTAACTCACACCTAGTATTCTGGAGTTATTTTGAATTCTCAGAATTTACATATTGTAAAATTTAATCATCGTGTGCTCAGGAGCATTGGATGCTTTTAGAAAACATTATCTCTAGGTAGTTCTAATCCATCCTCTTCTCCAAAAATTAGTCGTCTACTGATCACCAATGGATATAATTTTTCCCCAATGGTAATACATTGCCTATGATATATAGTAATCAGTCTTCTATCTAAATACAAACTGAACACTAATATGCTGATATATAACATCTAAACAATTAGGATTACTCTTGAAAATGATTTTTGAATAATTAAATTTGTTAAATTGTGAGAATAGTTTACTGCTCATTCATTTATATACCATAAGAGAAAAAAACACAGAATTTCTTAAATAAAATGTAACATCTAAATAATTTATCATTTACTCTTTTTTATATAAAATAACATATATAATATTTTATAAAAATACTTCGAAATTATAGACTAAAAACCAAAAAATACTTATTTGCTTTTATCACAATTTATGTAACTTAATTTAATTATTAATTTTCAAAATAGAGTGATGTAATTAATATATCATTGGTTGTTTTCCTTAGCAAGAAAAATATATATGGTAGTTTCATTGCCATAGGCTGCAGATTTACATTTATCATAACTCAAATTAGCATAAAAATTTTATTAGCATAAATTCTGCTATACTGCTTTTATTCATTTTTTGATTTAAAAAAATCTGACAAGATCAATATATTATGGACAGTTGGTAAATATCAATAATATTTACTCTATTATTCTTCAAAAATGATTTCTTTGAAGGATGTTCCTCTCTTCTTTTCATGTGTCATAGCATCAGCCGGGAAGCGAACCCACTAATCTGGGACATCTGCTTGTAAAGCAACCGTCGCTGACCTCTCAACCACCAATGCTTGACATGTTCCTTCCTTCTTATCCACACTTCATGCGAAACTTATCATTTAATGTTATCACCTGGAGAAAATTGACATGGTATTAGAAGTTTTTTCAAATATTTTAATAATTATAAAGCAAATATCAGATTTTAAAGCAGAATTTTATATATTTAGCAGAAATTCATACTGTTCATTCACATTTAAATATATCTTAAAATAAAAAAGAATTTGTTCATTTTCTGAAAGAGTGTTTACACTAACTTACATTATGACATTTATGGCACTCATTCTTATTTACAAGTTAGTTTTAAAATATTTATAAAAGTTCAAATATGATTTTTTTAAAATATTATTCATTTACAAAATTAAATTAAAAAGAAATCAAATCAACCTTATTGATTCTTAGTATAAAATAAAGATTTTGGACAAAAATAAAGGGTGAATTTTCAAAAATTCTCACTAGATGGAACCATAAAATGTCAGAATTTTAAAGGGTTAATTGACACTCCATGCTTTTATTTAAAGTTGTGTACAACAACCAAAATTGTAACTGAAGGGGGAAAGTATTTTTTTGGTTTTTAGATCATTGTTCATCAAATTAAATAAAAGCATTTTTTTTTAAAACATTTTTTATATATTATATTCTACTTTTCATTATTAGGATAATTTGGAACTGAGTTTTTATAACCATTCATATTTAAATTAAAAATCTGAGAATGTAAACAATGTTGGCCTATTTCAGTATTTGAAATAAAATTTGCATGTGTTAAAAATCATTTACAAGATTTTTGTCTTCATAGAGAAAGCATTTTTAATAAGGTAAGTTTTAGATCAAATTGAAATTTCATCCTTCATTTCTTTTTTTATTTCAATTCATCATCAACCATTATCAATCTACTGCAGGATGAAGGTCTCTCCAAGTTTAATCAATCTTCTCTGATCTTTAGCATCTCTTCTTCACAACACCCCCTGCATACTTTCTTATTTTATCCATCTCCATGTGGTCTCTTTATGGGTCTTTTACAATCTGTTGGAATCCAGTTTAATATTTCAATTGTCCATCTGTTATCATATCTTCTAGCAATATGTCCAGCCCAACTCCACTTCAATCTTTTAATTTTTTAATGAGGTCAGTAACACCTGTTTGTTCTCTTACCCATACATTGCATTTTCGATCTCTTCTTGTTACTCCCAACATGCATCTCTCTATACTCCTTTGAGTGGTCTGAAGTCTCTGTATTGCTCTTCTATTAAGTGTCCAAGTCTCAGATCCATAAGTAAGAACTGGTAAAACACATTTGTTAAAAACCTTCCTTTTCAAACACATAGGCATATTTCCTTTTAGTATCAAGTTATTTCTACCAAAAGCATTCCAATCAAGTTTAATTCTATGATTAATTTTATCTATTATGTTTCCATCTGTATTAATAATTCTGACCAAGGTATTTGTAACTGTTAACTTCTTTTAATTCATCATAATCAATCTTTATTTTCATATTTTGAGCAAATCGACACTTGCAGATATTTTTTTAATAAATTAGTCAAGAAATTCAATGAAAGTGCATTTTTAAAAAATATACAACCATCTATTATGCAGCACTGAAAACTTACTAAACTGACACAATGCAGTTTGAAATTTGATCCACCAACACTGTTAGACTGGTTAACCTTGAAATATTGCAATGCTATTGATACTTAACACGTATACAAAATTTGAAGAAAATTCGTTCGGTAGAAGTGTGTTAAAAATCAGTTACACAATTGGATTCAAATAAACAAACAGACAAACAGAATTTCTAAGTTCAATAAAAACATTTAAAAAGAAGAGCGATGGCTTCATTTTCTCAGTAAAAATCCAAATTCTGAAATACTAACCTAGAAATACTAACCTAGAAACTTTTGAAAGACGATCCTTGGAGAATCAAACTTCCAACAACTTATGGAGATTTAAGTATAACTCCAATGCAAAGCATCTTAATATGCTTCAGAATTTAAAAAATAGGCAGTGATTTTGGTAAACACATGCCTCTATAGTATTGTCAGTTAAATGCAGTATTTCTATTTAAATTTGCCATATTTAATTTCTATCTTCATAAATCAATCTGGAAAAGCTACAACTAAAACTTATCTGAGGTAGTCAACGTTCCCCAATCTGATACTCTATCACTGTACTAAACTGCACAGGGTATTACATATTATGAAATATGATAATTAACAGATTCATTGTTAAACATGAATCAGAAAATAATTTCTCTTGATATGTGTACCAAAGGTACCTGATTATCAATTTTGAGTAAATGTGTTTTAACAAACCTGCCTATGAACTCAAATATGACCATATCTTTGATCCTATAAAGGTAGCCATTGTATGCTCTGAGTGCAATGATCACAAGTGTAAAATTAAAGAGGCATGGTTTATTTCCAATAGCCTTCATGCTATTAATAAGAATTGTCTAAAAAATGAAATGTATAAATTAGCTATATCTTGATCTTATTTATATGCTATACCCCCCACAATCTATGAATACCAAGAGTCTGACCATGATATTCAAAAGTACACTCAGTGAGTGAAATTGTTTAATAGATATTTAGCTTTTCTGTTTCTAAACGTTCACAACAATTATTTATATATAAATTACAAATAGTTCAAGAAAAGTTATAAATCCTTGAGAATAACAGTAAAATAGTACCACTAAACATCACATGACTACCATTTCTTATGCTTGCTCATAACTGTTATTAAAACAGGCAAAACACTCGATACAGTAGTGCCACTCAGTGCAAACCAGAGTAATCAGTGGATGCCAGAAGGCTTGTGCATAAATCCCTATCTAGTGCCTATTCATCCAATATCTCCAGATTAGTTTCTGGCTTGTGGACTTCATCAGTGAGGAGCCGTGGATCTGAGAGCACTGCACCTAGATCTTTCTGGCATCCATTGATTACTCTGGCTTGCACTAAGTGGCACTACTGTATGGAGAGTTTTGCCTGTTTTAATAAAATAATACATTTTAAAATCGAAAACCTCAAGCACTCAAGTATTATTACATCTTTTTTGTATATATTAAATGTTGGAAATAAAATTTAGTCTGTTGTTTGATTAGGACAGGGCTGCCCAATCCCTTTGGCAGGCAGTACTTACCACATTCTGCACATGTGTGGGAGAAAAAGTGCAACATTTGAACCTTGTTGCAACATCATTAATCATGTGAACACAATATAATGAAATAGCAATGCATAAAGAAATATAAGTAGGGTCTAGGTCCTTTCACTACTTCATCTATTCATTATATCTTATGATGAAATACATAAATTAAGGGCTGACTCATTCCAGGTCCACAGCTTAAGCCGAAATCCAAAATAACAAATAAAAATCCAAAAACAATGTTTTTGAAGTATTATTTAATATTTATATACATTTTTTTTCTCATGTGTCATAGCATCAGCCAGGAAGCGAACCTGCTAACTCGGGACAACTGCTTGTTAGGCAGCTGCGCCGATCTCTCAACCACCAATGCTTGTCATCAGTTATTTGTTAAAAGATAAATCCCATTTATCAAACTAGGTTAAATTCTTGAAGACAAATCTTTTTCCTCACAAACACTGTGAATATGCTGCATGGTTTAATGCAGGTGCAGAGGGTCATATTCTGGGGAATATGGAGTCCTAGGATTGATTCTACTGCTGGGTACTTCTGTTGCTTAAACATCCATAACCTGTCAAGCAATAAAACATTTTGAACATTTATACAATTTCAACAGTATTATTCAACATATCCTTCAGAAATATTAACAGCCTAAAGCTGAACTAATCAATAAAATAGCTAAAATTAGCTCAAATCCAAAATCAAACAAGATTATCCCCTCCCATACTATAGCATAAACAATAATTTTTCTGCCAAAGCATACTTTCAAGTGCAAAGGACTAAAAAATATATCAACAAATATATAGTCTATTATTCATGTAGTGCAAACCGGAGGTTTATTCCTTCTTTATAATAATACAACAATTTCTATTAACTAGATTTCCCACAATTCCCAATTATACTCCCCCCCCCAAACTTTAATAAGTCAATTGCTCCAATTATACTCCCCCCCCCCCAAACTTTAATAAGTCAATTGCTCCAGTATCATAAAATATTAATAATAAAGATTATTTAATTCTTCCTTTAGCCTCATCAAACCTAATAATATAACTTTGTATTTATGCATTGGACTATTTCCTTCATCGGAGTATTGAATGTCTTCAGAAATTTTTTTTACTTTATTTAAATATTCCAAATACATTCATCTGTTAATAATAGCACATCAAACAGGTTAATATATAAACTAAACATCACATGATCACTATCTCATAATAGCCACAAGCCAGAAACTAGCTGGGGATATTGGATGTGTAGGCACTAGATAGGGATTTTATGCACAAGCCTTCTGGCATCCATTGATTGCTCTTGTTAGCACAAGATGGCACTACTATATGGAGAGTTTTGCTTTGTTTTGAATCGTTTAGTATATAAACAATGTTTTGAGAGATATTATTCTCCCCTCTTTAGGTGTTGCTAGCCTGACCAGTGACAGTACTAGAATGAGAATCGAACCTGGACCCTTAGATTCTTGGTCTTTGAAATTCAATGATTCCTATGCTAGTACTATCACTGGTCAGACCAGAAATACCTGAAGAAGAGGGGAAAATAATATCTCTCAAAATGTTGTGCATATACTAACTTGGTTGATGTGCTATTACTAATAGCTGAATGTATTTAGAATATTTAATAAGGTTACATTTTTATAAAGACATTTAATATTCACATTAGACGATGAAAATAGTCCAATATATAAATATAACTAGAACACCATCATCACAAGCCTTCAGACAAATGCTAATAATATAAAATGTACCTCTTCCATGGGTGCAAAAAAAGACAGTAAAAATTTTAAATAAAGAAGTGATAAATATAACACAGGTAAAAATATAGCTGATTTGCAAAAAAATAAATTTATTAACTTATATAAAGATGATGAATATAATCTAAATTTATTAAAAATATATTTTTTAATTCTAAGAAAGCTATATTAAATAGTAACATTTCTTTGCAAAATGATTATAATGATGATAAATTAATACACTCTACAGGCTTACACATGCACATACTGATATATATATATATAAGGGATTCGAACTCAGACAACATGTGTGTGATCAGGTGGGTCAGCAATATGAGACAGCTTAGAGAGTTGAGGGTTGTGTGAAAGTCTGAGTTCGAATCCCTTATATATAATGATGATAGTAACAATAGTTCAAATAAGGAAAGGATCAAACTTTGATTTTATCCCAAAATTTCTAATACATTAATAAAAAACAAAAAAATATATTGATAAGCATATAAATATTGGATAGGCAAATAGTCTGAATAAATTAATAGGTAATTATAAATTAAGGGACGATATAAAATACTAAAAAAGAATCATATACAAAATTAATGACGATGGTCATACAAGAAAACTGTTAGAGGTATGAGCCAAAGAACATACCAATAGAATTTATAATTGAGATGATATATCTGCTTTATACATTCATTATCTAACATATGGAATATAAAATAGATGCTACAAAAATATTAAACTTTTAATTACATTAAAGATCCAAAGAGAAGACAGATATATGAAACATATTCTAAGAATGACTAACGTAATTGTATGAATATTTATAAAAATTCAATAAATTTAAGTAACAACTGGACAATTAAAAATGAATGATATATATATATATGTCCAAAAGATGGCGCTATACCAAAACCGCCGAACAAGTGTAAGATTTGTTTTACATAAACGAAAAAAGAGTCAGAAATTAACTACCTCTTTCATTTGCTCACTCCCAGATCAGCTGATTTCAAGCTGGTTTGCTATCCTCAGTGGGAGATAGAGTATAGAAACTAGATCTAAACACTGACTCTCAAGTGTTTATGCAAAACGTTTCTATCAGATTGCAAGCGTGAATTTTTCAGACCGGAAAAGTCTTCAAACCCAGCCTAGCAAGCTAGATATTTATATGGGTCTGATCTCAGTTCAGAATCACCATATAATAAAAGTCTCTGCAATATATATCATTGCAAGAAAACTCTAAAGGTACATTTATGAAAAAACAAATACAAGTTAATCACGTAACCTGCTATCACTTGTTATTTATGTCCAAAAGATGGCGCTATACCAAAACCGCCGAACAAGTGTAAGATTTGTTTTACATAAACGAAAAAAGAGTCAGAAATTAACTACCTCTTTCATTTGCTCACTCCCAGATCAGCTGATTTCAAGCTGGTTTGCTATCCTCAGTGGGAGATAGAGTATAGAAACTAGATCTAAACACTGACTCTCAAGTGTTTATGCAAAACGTTTCTATCAGATTGCAAGCGTGAATTTTTCAGACCGGAAAAGTCTTCAAACCCAGCCTAGCAAGCTAGATATTTATATGGGTCTGATCTCAGTTCAGAATCACCATATAATAAAAGTCTCTGCAATATATATCATTGCAAGAAAACTCTAAAGGTACATTTATGAAAAAACAAATACAAGTTAATCACGTAACCTGCTATCACTTGTTATTTATGTCCAAAAGATGGCGCTATACCAAAACCGCCGAACAAGTGTAAGATTTGTTTTACATAAACGAAAAAAGAGTCAGAAATTAACTACCTCTTTCATTTGCTCACTCCCAGATCAGCTGATTTCAAGCTGGTTTGCTATCCTCAGTGGGAGATAGAGTATAGAAACTAGATCTAAACACTGACTCTCAAGTGTTTATGCAAAACGTTTCTATCAGATTGCAAGCGTGAATTTTTCAGACCGGAAAAGTCTTCAAACCCAGCCTAGCAAGCTAGATATTTATATGGGTCTGATCTCAGTTCAGAATCACCATATAATAAAAGTCTCTGCAATATATATCATTGCAAGAAAACTCTAAAGGTACATTTATGAAAAAACAAATACAAGTTAATCACGTAACCTGCTATCACTTGTTATTTATGTCCAAAAGATGGCGCTATACCAAAACCGCCGAACAAGTGTAAGATTTGTTTTACATAAACGAAAAAAGAGTCAGAAATTAACTACCTCTTTCATTTGCTCACTCCCAGATCAGCTGATTTCAAGCTGGTTTGCTATCCTCAGTGGGAGATAGAGTATAGAAACTAGATCTAAACACTGACTCTCAAGTGTTTATGCAAAACGTTTCTATCAGATTGCAAGCGTGAATTTTTCAGACCGGAAAAGTCTTCAAACCCAGCCTAGCAAGCTAGATATTTATATGGGTCTGATCTCAGTTCAGAATCACCATATAATAAAAGTCTCTGCAATATATATCATTGCAAGAAAACTCTAAAGGTACATTTATGAAAAAACAAATACAAGTTAATCACGTAACCTGCTATCACTTGTTATTTATGTCCAAAAGATGGCGCTATACCAAAACCGCCGAACAAGTGTAAGATTTGTTTTACATAAACGAAAAAAGAGTCAGAAATTAACTACCTCTTTCATTTGCTCACTCCCAGATCAGCTGATTTCAAGCTGGTTTGCTATCCTCAGTGGGAGATAGAGTATAGAAACTAGATCTAAAACACTTGACGCTCTTCCGATCTCAAAACGTTTCTATCAGATTGCAAGCGTGAATTTTTCAGACCGGAAAAGTCTTCAAACCCAGCCTAGCAAGCTAGATATTTATATGGGTCTGATCTCAGTTCAGAATCACCATATAATCAAAGTCTCTGCAATATATATCATTGAGATCGGAAGAGCTCTAAAGGTACATTTATGAAAAAAATACAAGTTAATCACGTAACCTGCTATCACTTGTTATTTATGTCCAAAAGATGGCGCTATACCAAAACCGCCGAACAAGTGTAAGATTTGTTTTACATAAACGAAAAAAGAGTCAGAAATTAACTACCTCTTTCATTTGCTCACTCCCAGATCAGCTGATTTCAAGCTGGTTTGCTATCCTCAGTGGGAGATAGAGTATAGAAACTAGATCTAAACACTGACTCTCAAGTGTTTATGCAAAACGTTTCTATCAGATTGCAAGCGTGAATTTTTCAGACCGGAAAAGTCTTCAAACCCAGCCTAGCAAGCTAGATATTTATATGGGTCTGATCTCAGTTCAGAATCACCATATAATAAAAGTCTCTGCAATATATATCATTGCAAGAGAAACTCTAAAGGTACATTTATGAAAAAAAATACAAGTTAATCACGTAACCTGCTATCACTTGTTATTTATGTCAAAAGATGGCGCTATACCAAAACCGGAACAAGTGTAAGATTTGTTTTACATAAACGAAAAAAGAGTAGAAATTAACTACCTCTTTCATTTGTCACTCCAGATCAGCTGATTTAAGCTGGTTTGCTATCCTCAGTGGGAGATAGAGTATAGAAATTATTATATGGGATTCTGACTGAGTCAGAATATAAATATCTAGCTTGAGGTGTTTGAAGATTTCGTCTGAAAAATTCAGCTTGAATCTGATAGAAACGTTTTGCATAAACACTTGAGAGTCAGTGTTTAGATCTAGTTTCTATACTCTATCTCCCACTGAGGATAGCAAACCAGCTTGAAATCAGCTGATCTGGGAGTGAGCAAATGAAAGAGGTAGTTAATTTCTGACTCTTTTTTCGTTTATGTAAAACAAACCTTACACTTGTTCGGCGGTTTTGGTATAGCGCCATCTTTTGGACATAAATAACAAGTGATAGCAGGTTACGTGATTAACTTGTATTTGTTTTTTCATATATATATATATATCTACATAAAGTTGTTTAATATATTTGAAATGCCCATAGAGTCCTCCTTTTTTAATAAAGAAAAACTTGAAAAGATGAAAGAAAATACCTAAGTGACATTTCAAATATTTTACATAGAGATTTCAGTTATTGTTATGCATTGTTTTTAATTGTATGTGGTATTTATTTTGTATATTATTATGTTATATAGCCAATTTTTTGAAGGTATGATTGATTCCTATATGGTTTTATTCTATTTTACTGATGTTTTATTTTATTGTTGTTATTTTACTTCCACTATAGAACACTAGATGGTGCTCTATCAGCAATAAATGGTTAACATTAAAATAAATGAATAACATTTGAAAAGAGCACAGAACCATGTGACAAAAAAGGTGTTTTTTGTGAAATTATTATTAATATATATGTATATATTTGTTGTATATGAATTTATTATTAATTATAACTTACATGACTGATTATTAATTATAATTTACCTGACTGATTATAGGAGAAAGGGTATGTGCATTCAGTGAAATGAATATTGGTATATTCTTTATATATCCATTTACATATTGATCATAACAAGGTTACATTAAATAATACTATAATTGTATCAT
This sequence comes from Epiperipatus broadwayi, assembly GCA_028023455.1. Classification (NCBI taxonomy): domain Eukaryota; kingdom Metazoa; phylum Onychophora; class Udeonychophora; order Euonychophora; family Peripatidae; genus Epiperipatus; species Epiperipatus broadwayi. The sequence goes on from JAQFVV010000045.1 coordinate 2,720,248, forward strand.
CATAGCCTTTTCAGATAATAAAGTCAACAAACCATCACATGATCTGTGCCATACACTAATTTTAATAACAAATTCATCTTACACCAGATCTTTTATCTGGTGTTAATATGAATAATCAATATCTTTCCAGATGATAATGCTTAATAAAACCTACTCAATGATATCTTTTGCATATTACCAGATTGGCTTCTGGCTCACAGCTTTTATGACACATGTTTGAATATGGATCTAATGAACCTGGGTTTTTTTTACAATTAAGGTACCCTTACTTATAGCACCCACTAGATCCAGATTTAAAAAACTTTTCACTGATGAAAGTCATGTGCTAGAAACTAGTTCTGTAGATATGGAGTGATTTGTTAATAAGTGTTAGCATATATTAATTACTCAAACTTGCACAAGATGGTAGAACTAGATGAAAAGAAATAGACTTTGCTACTTAAAAGTAAAATACAGGCAGAGATCTGTGATTTTTCATGGTGTTTTGGTCAAAAATTCTAAATGGCTGCAGTTTTTAAAACGTGAGAATACCATACTGAACTGAAGTTAGATCTATATGGGTGCACAATCAAGTTGGGGGGAATTGGAAACATTAAGGTGTTTTTGAATTTTAGGCTGACAACTTGATAGTAAAAAAAAAAGAAAATGATGGAAAAAAGAGCATTAGATCCCCCCAAAAAACCAGATGTACTAGATCTAGATTTAAACTTCTCACTAATAAAAGCCATAAGTTATGAATGAGTCTGAAGATGTGAATAAGATATTACTGGATAAGTTATATCTGGTATATACTGATTACTCAAATTCACAAATATGCATATTTGAAGTGATTATTAAGCTGATAACTGACATCAAAATACTGTTGGTAATAGTAAGCAGGCACTATTGCATGCCATAATAACTAATAGCTGGGACCCTTAAATGCCATTAGGAAAATGGGATAATCGAATGGCATTTCAGATTGGGAGTTCATAAGATGGACAATCCCAAAAATGCTAAAACTAGAATAGATCCAGTGTCTTACCCTTTAGAATCTGACATTCTAAAAATTGCACTCAACAGCCTTGGATGTGTTTTAATTAAGCACAAAATATATATAAAATAATAACATTGAAAATATTATACCTTTAACCCTATCACTCATAACTTTTGCCTCCGCGGGGGGGGGGGGGGGTAAATTTGCTTCATGTATTATAAGAATTTCATTTAATATGACTCTCAGTTATATTTATTGTATACCCTCTTAGAAGGTTTGTTTAAAATTTTTCAGTAAATATATATTAGAAATATAATTAAGTCACGTGATATATGGCTTTGTTTTCTTACTATTATTTCTTACAAATGCGATATACATATTACTAATGTTGTTTACATTTTTTAAACCGACTTCTAAGAGTAATAAATCAAGGCAACAATTTTTCTAGTAAAATAGCACGAAAGAACTGTAATAATTATTGATTTTAATAAATTCAAAGTGTTGTGCAATTTTTGAAGCTTAAACCAAGAAACAACGAAGTGTCTATGATTTATTATATTACACATAGCTTTATATAAGTAAAATAGTTTTTAAAAACAACTGTAAAGCAAGGTCCACTTTACTCACACCTACTCTGCTCTCCGTAAAGAAAAAAAATAGTCAAGCATTGGTGGCCTAGCGGTAGCATAGCTGCCTTCCAAGCAGCTGGCCCGGTTCACTTCCCGGTCAACGCATTTGACATATATATATAAATAAACATAGAAGGCATTAGTGAAACTTGCCAATTGCTGGGTGGCGGACGTTTCCCAATCATTGATTTTAACATCTAGTTAAAAATAATTAGACATCCATTTACTGACCAGTATTAGATAATTAAGTTGGCATCATGGTATTTTCATGGAGGTAGGAGATTTTAAGCTCTAAAAAAGTTTGAAAAGAAGCCAAACCTTTTGATGCTACTTCAAACCCAGATCATGAACATGGGAGATCGTTAAACTACTAGTATATTATGGAGATCTTATATAAAAAGATAAAATTCACATCAGAGCAATCCATATTCTATTGCTTATAGAAAATCAACAAAACCATTATCTACTTATATAAACGTATCTCATTTGTTTTTATCATATTTTGTAATATATATGAACAAATATTACTTAAAAAAATTCTAGTAAATTTTATCAATTTTTTGCATCTGTTTATTTAATTGAAAGTTAAAATACGCAAAACTCATTATACGTATTACCAGACACAGCAAGCTAGAGTAATCAATGGATGCCAGAAGGCTAGTGCATAAAATTCCCATCTAGTGCCTACTCATCCAATATCCCCAGACTAGTTTCTGGCTTGTGGCCTTCGTCAGTGAGGAGCCTTGGATCTGATGTGTAGGCACTAGATGGGAATTTTATGCACTAGTCTTCTGGCATCCATTGATTACACTAGCTTGCTGTGTGTGGCAATATGTATAGTGAGTTTGCCTGTTTTAACAATAGTTATATACAAGCATAAGAGGTGGTGGTCATGTGATGTTTAATTGTAAGTTATATGAATGCTATATTGGATTATTTTCAGATAGCATTTCTCAGTAATCAATAACATTGTAATTCTTTTGGCTCTTATAAAAAAAGAGTGAATTGTCCCCTGTTATATGTTAGATTACTTCCGTCATTTAGTTAAACATAGTTTGGTGCATTGGTAGTGGGTCAGACTGAAGTGTGAAGTCCTCAGATTGATTTCAAAGCAATAAAGACATTCTAGTATTATTACTACTGTTAGTGCGCTTAGAAAAATTCAAACATAAATAGTTTTCTAAACATATTCAACTGTTAATAATAACACTCAGGTAAGTATAGAACAATATTTTAAGTGCTATTATTTTTTCTTTTTCAGATGTTGCTACCCTGACTAGTGATAACTAGTACATGAAGCGAAGTAGTGCCCTTTTAGATTTCTGAATTTAGGTGATGTTATAACCAACTATTCTGTCAAAAGTAATAGGCAAAATTTCATATACTTATTTATAAAATTCCTTCTGATTTCTCCAGTTTTGCTTATAAAATAGTCCAATATAAACTATAAGTAAAATATTATCATCATTAACTTTGAAATGGTCATGGAATAACTAATTGTATGTCATCATCATTTTCCGACATTATCAATCCACTGCAAGATGAAGGTCTTTTCAAGTTCAATCCTTCTCCGATCTCTAGCCTCTCTTCTAATCACTCCAGCACACTTCCTTATTTCATCCCTCCATCTCACAAGTGGTCTATTTCTAGATCTTTTATATGTGTATATCTGCGTATAAGTAGTAATAGTACATGATATGAGTAACATATAGAGAAACAAGAAATTGTCAATGAAGATCTCTTCAAATTCAATTCATCTTCTCAATTTCTAACCTCTCTTCTCCACATCGCCAAAGCAGGCTTCTTTATTTCATTCATCGATCTCCAAATTCAATTAATCTTTTCCAATTTCTAACCTCTCTTCTTCACACCACCAAAGCTAGCTTCTTTATTTCTGTCATCGATCTCACATGTGATCTAGATCTTTAATATGTATGGCTTATAAATAGTAATAGAAGATTTTATAAATAACATACAGAGAAACAAGAATTTGTCAATAAACAAAGCGCTTTTATGAACATGGTGGGCCAAAGAAGTTTACACTGAGTATTGTAACAGATTGAGGATTTTAATGTGTATATGAGATGAGAAAGTAGAAAAGTTAGTTGGAGTAAAAAAAGTGATAAATTAAAATTATTGTATATAAGAATAAATTTTATTTACAATATAAAAAGATATATGGAAACATTAGGAGAGAAATAGTACTATTTTTGGAGCAAGCTTTAGATACAAATAGGGCCAGAATGGGATAAGAATTTAGATTAAAGATATAATTTATGTAGGTACCAATCAATCAATCAATGATATTTTCTCCTATGGATAGGTCCAGAAAGCAGTCACACTACAAATTTATTTATTTCTCCACTCCATTTCCTTCATTACTCAGCATTCAATTTGACAATTCAATTGTTCCATTAATTATATATGGATGAATGATGAAGACAGAGATTTTAAAAAATATTTTGGATTTTTTTCTTTATGATAAAAATAAGAAATACAAAATGTAAGTAATAAAATCAATTTTTATTAAAAAGGGATCAGATTAAAAAAAGACATGATAGTGTTGTCAGAATGATTTGAGAATAGTTGATTGATGGGTTTCCATTAATATGAAAAAATATCAAGAGAAAAAAAGGTTGAAAAGGGATCATAGATGGAAACAAAATGGGGCTTATATTAATATGAGGAAATGTCAAGAGGAAAAGAAGATTGAAAAGAGGTCATGAATGAGAAGATGGGTTCACATTAATATGAAGAAATATCAAGAAAAAAAGAAGATTGAAAAGAGATTATGTATAGAAAAAATTTGGGTTTATATTAATATAAAGAAATATCACGAGGAAAAAAAAGGTTAAAAGGGATCATGAATGAAAAGGAGACCATTGGTTTACATTAATATAAAAAAATATCAAAAAGGAAAGAAGGTTGAAAGGTGACCATGCATTGAAAGAAGATGGATTTACATTAATATGTAGAAATGTCAAGAGGGAATGAAAGTTGAAAAGAGATCATGAACAGAAAGAAGATGGATTTGCATTAATATAAAGAAAAACAAAAGGTTGAAAAGTGATCATGGTTGGAAAAAAGATAGATTTGCATTAATATGAATAAATATCAAGAGGAAAAGAAGATTAAAAGGTGATCATGGTTGGAAAAAATATGGATTTGCTTTAATATAAAGACATATCAAGAGGAAAGAAGGTTGATGAATGACAAAAAGATGAGTTTACATTAATATGCAAAAATATCAAGAGGAAAAGAATGTGCTCACTTGACTAATAAATAAGGTTTTTAAGAACAAAAGTTCCTGGTTTCACCTTAAGAGAAGCTATCCAACATTTCATCATATCTTATTATTATTAACAGTAATTGTCCAAAACTGATTTTCCAAAGCAAATCAATAACCAATCAAAATATTCAAAGAGCAAAATTAATGTAAAAAATGCTGTTATGTAAATATATGTTGATATTTTCAAATATTTTATATAAAATAGACTTTCTTAAATAAATATATTATTTCCACAATGCATTAATAATAATAAATCGATCACAAAAAATGCATATAAGAGACTTCAAGTATTATTATTGACTAAACCATAATCTAGCAATTTATTCTTTAAATCCATTTTAAAATTACTATTGATTTATTCAAAATAACGATTACTCGTTTAAAACTTAAATGGAAAGAATTTTAGTAAAAAAATCGTTTATGAAAGATGTATTACAAATAAATTTTATCAGCTATTAAATATATACAGGCAATCCTGGACTTCAGTATCTAATTGGTTCCGGAAACGAGTATGAGAGTTGAAATATATGAAAATAGAACAATATAAAAAACATCAAAAAAGTGTTTTTTCAAATATTTATTTTTTAATGAGGTGAATTAGCATATACATAAATAACACTTTATTGATTAGTATCTGGTGTTTTCTTTATAAATTTATCAAGAGATAGTTGAATTGTACTCTTTTCGGTAATCTAATCTGAACATCAAGGTTGATCAGGATAATTCCAGTCACTAAAATTCATTATATATAAATATTACATTAAAGCAATAATTATATACATTTAAAAAAAAATTACACATCCGATTTTTAAAAATATATGTAATTCTGTCCCACAATTAATTTATTAATAAAAAAAAAAAAAAATTTACATTTAATCCCTCATAACACTTTTGTCTTTTAATTATGGCTAGGAAAACATGCCCCCATCCGCTTTTTTTTTTGAATAAACATTAAAACTTAACCCCCTTATGTCACCGTTTCTTATTTTCTATAAATTTAAGAATATTTTTTTTCTTTACAACTTTTTATTAGAATTTATAGGAAAATAAAAAAAGGGACGGCAGGGGTTTAAGTTTTAATGTTTAAAAAAGGGTTTTTTTTTTGTTTTTTCTAATTGAAAGACAAGTGTTCTAAGCAATTAAATGTCAATTTTTTTATTAATAAATTAATTATTGGACAGGATTATATATTTTTAAAAAATATAATAGGAATAGTAATTTTTAAAAAATATATATAATTATTGCATTAATGTGATATATATATAATGAATTTTATTGTCCAGTATTATTCATAATCAATCTTGATGCACGGGCTAATCCATAAGTACCCTCTTCTTTTTCCTGTCTTGACAAGTTCTGTAACACGCTGTGTCCTTTTCTATCGCCCTTGTTCAAAATAGCGAATTGTATGAAAGTAGAGGGTATCAAAATTGGGGGCCGCCTGTAGTTGCTGACTGTATGTAATTAAGATTTTGGAAATAATTTTATTTACAGCGAGAACTATGATAATTTTTTTCTAAACAGATTTTCTAGAATTCATTTTAATAACTTACTAACCAGATAATATTTAAGTTTGCTAATATTAAAGTGACTCTTTTTTCACCTGGTGAACAGATTAAGAGCACATCTGCACATTTTTTAAAATAAATGAATGCTAAAGAGTCTGACTCATGAAAATTTCTTATAACCATTCATATAAAGAGTTTTCTAAAAACGTTATTTCATTCTATATTATAATAACAATAATGTTTATTTTAATTCTCAATATATTCTACACATATGTGGCTGTATTTAGATTAGCCAAATTAATATATAAAACATATCATTACATTTGTAAAATTTGTGTAAAAAGTCTAAAATTGTAAGATAGTATACAAAACCATCTCACTTTTGTTCTAATATGTTTCTTATATATTTATTTCAATTTCTTATGCTCATTATTAATAATTTCCTATGAGTTTTAAGTCTTCAGTAGTACTGAATGTTAAGATTATGCTGTAGATGGCACTGCAGTTCATTTTCTTTTTTCACTTTATTACAGCTATCTTTATCATCGATTTGACATTTTAGTGTTCATGTAATAGTGAAAACTAGAACTTAATGAACAATTTATTAATTTAAAAAAAAATCTCACAGCTTTGCTAATTGATAGTTTCTTATTCTCTCTGCAAGAGAGCACTTGAGTGAACTTTTGAGTGAACTCATTCCATTGTTTCAATTTTGAAAAGTTTCCTTAAATATTTGTTTTTTTCCACAATATATATATATAATGTTTATTTTTTTTGGAAGACTAATGTGATAGATTCATATTTTATTTGAAAATATTTACTTTTGAAAAAATACAAGAGAAGCAAAAACAAAAACATTCATATTAACAATAATAGATTTGCTTACATTATTTTAAAAAATATATAAATGAGAGTTGCTACTGTTTTAACAACTTGTATAAGTAAAAAAAGAAGGTGGTCATGTGATGTTTTAGTGGTTTAATGCCAATCCTGGCCAAAGGATATTGGTGATTATGATTATTAAAACGTCAAGAACACCAAAACTAGATACTGAACTGGGTTCTTTTCTAATCCGAGATTCAACACCTCTCACTCTACCCATTCAGCAAAATACCCTGGAAAATCAGAAAGAATTACATGATCACCATTTTTATGCCTACAGAAGCTGTTAACACAGAGGCAAAACTTCATATAGTAGTGCCACTTATTATAAGCCAGAGTAATCAATGGATGCAGGATCATTTGTGCATAAATTGCCTATCTAGTGCCTACTCATCTAATATCACCAGACTAGTTTCTAGTTTGTGGGTTTCATCAACAAGGAACCTTGGATCTGAGAGCACTGCACCTAGATCTTAGGATCTAATGCAATCCTCCAGTAGCCATCTTTTACCTCTTTAGCTAACAATAAATCTTCGAGTCCAAAATGAAAACACATGTTTTCAATTCAAACTCACTCACTTGTGTAATCATATAGACCTGCTCATTTCAGCATCCATACATTTTGTGTCTTTGGTTCTTTAACAACCACTGTTACCATGATCCTATTGGGAAGAATTGGTATTAAACTACAAAACATCACATGATCACTATTCTTTATGCTTACACAAGCTGTTTATACAGAAGCAAAACTTTCTATACAGTAGCACTCCTTGCAAGTCAGAGTAATCAATGAAAGCCACAGGCTAGAAAGTAGTCTGGGGATATTGGATGAGTAGTCACTAGGTAGGGGATTTTAGACACAAACCTTTCTGCATCCATTGATTACTCTGGTTTGTAGTGAGTGGCACTACTTTATGGAGAGCTTTATCTCTGTGTAACTCAGAAAAATATAGCAATTAAAGTGGTTAGAGGTCATAAGAAGTTAAAGTATCAGAAGTCATAAATGTGGGTTGTGTTCCATGACCATTAAGGTTCAGAGTCTCCTACTCTACCACTGCATCAAAGCATGTTGAGAACTCGGGAGAATATAGTAGTTAAATGGTTTATTATTCAGGAGTTCATAAGATGTTCAAGCAGAAGTGACATAGCTGAGTTGTGATTCATGAAATTTCAGCTTTGGAATCTGCCATTCTACCACCACTGCCAAGCATGCTGAGAACTCAGAAGGAAGATTGTTATTGAATGCCTTATTATTCAGGAATTCATAAAAACTTCAAGTATCAGAAGTAACAGCTGGGTTGCAATCCATGGACTTTGAGCTCCAGCAACTTCTACTCTGCCACTGCAGCAAAGCATGCTGGGAAATCAGAAAGAATATAGTAACTGAATCATTAGGAGTTTATAAGAAGTTCCTTGCATCAGCAGTTTCAGAGCTGGGGTGTGATTTATGGATTTGTACTCCAGAGTCTGCCACTCTACTATTGCAACAAAGCATGCTGGGAACTAAAAAAGAATATAGTAATTAAGTGGCTAGAGTTATTAAGAATTTCAAGTATCAGAAGTGACAGAGCTGGGCTGTGATCCATGGACCTTGAATTCCAGAATCTTGCCATTCTACCACTGCTGCAAAGCATGCTGGGATCTGGTAGGTGAATGATTTATTATTCATGAATTTGTAAGAAGTTCAAGCATCAGAAGTGACAGAGCTGGGCTGTGATCCATGGACCTTGAACGCCAGAATCTTGCCATTCTACCACTGCTGCAGAGCATGCTGGGAACTCATAAAGAATATAGTAGCTGAATGATTTATTATTCATGAATTCGTAAGAAGTTCAAGCATCAGAAGTGACAGAGCTGGGCTGTAATCCATAGACCTTGAGCTTCAGAATCTGTCACTCTATCACTGCAGAAAAGCATGCTGGGAACTCAGAAATAATATAGTAGCTGAATAAGAAGTGAGAGAGCTGTGCTGTGATCCATGGACCTTAAGCTTCAGAATCTGCCATTCTACCACTGCAGCAAAGCATGCTGGGAACTCAGAAAGAATATAACAGCTGAATGATTTATTATTCAGAAATTCATAAGAACTTCAAGCATTAGAACTGACAGAGCTGAGCTGAGTCCATGGACCTTGAATTCCAGAATCTGCATTCTACCACTGCCGAAAAGCATGCTGGGAACTCAGGAAGAATATAGTAATGGAATGATTTGTTATTCAGTAGCTCTTAAGAAGTTCAAGCAGAAATGACAGAGCTAAGCTGTGGTCCATGGAACTTCAGCTTCAGAGTGTACCACTGCAGCAAAGCATGCCAGGAAAGTCTCTACATAACAATGACATTACAGACCTCATAGAGAGGTCAAATAGTTTTAAAAAACTCATCATTTTCCAGACTTTTTAAGTGACAGGGAGTAATAGTTGAATAGTTTCCTTATTTTCTTATTCTATTGCCAAAGTTAACTGGATACCCACTTACTGATTAATATTTGATGGTACCATAATTGCTTATGAAGTTTAATATCAAAAAAGAAAAGAATCAAAATCCTGATTAGAACTCTGGAAAAAATTTTCAATTTTGCCTCACCTTGATTCAAACCTAGGCTGTAAGCATCGCAACTGAATTGAGAGTGGTAAAATTGTACAATTTATACATTATTGATACTCCCAAGATAAATCACAATCTTTTGTTTGTTTGTTTTTTACTTTAAAAAATAAAGCACTTGTCTTGCATTGGTGGTCGAGAGGTCAGCGCGATTGCCTTACACTTGCAGGCAATTGCCCGGGTTGCGGGTTCGCGTCCCGGCCGATGCTATGACACTTAAAAAATAAATAAATAAATAAAGCACTTACTTAATATTTTTAAATTTTTAATTAATGTTACAAAATTAGTATTGTTTCATTTGAAACGTTACCACAAGGCCGCATGTGTTTCGATTGAATGAATACAATAAGTTTTTTCTAACTAGGCCCTCTTGTATATGTAAATCACCTCTACCCATGAGATTTCTAGGATGTGAATTATAAATGAGTTTAAAAGTGTAAGCGGAGAATCAAAAAGTATAAAATAGGCACATATTATAAGAGTACTTTATAAAAAGTATTACATAAACAACTTTAATATATTAATAAAAATAGAATTTCTTCCAAGGAAATTATGTGAGTTTAAACGTATGTTACTAGTAATTTGATTGGCTGGTTTGTTTAAACTTTGATTTAATATAAATAGGGAATGTCAGTAACCTGGGAAATAAGGATTTCAAAAATGTTTTGCTTTTAATGTTTCAATTATTCAAATTCATTATTTAAATTAATCACTCAAAATTTAAATAAACTAGGCAATCAAATCAAAATGTATATATATATTAAAAGTCACATGATCATCATCCAGATTTTTGTTACCACTTAACCTCTCTAGATTTATTCATAACTATTCTTTAATATTATGTAAGATATCTTTCTCATATTAAAATAATTTAATTCACAATTTATTTGCTTTTCAAAAGAAATTAGACATTATCACTAGCTCAAATAAGTTTTTTAAAGTCTTATTTAATGGATAATGTATCTGCAAAGACGTAGAGGTATCAACAGCTGATTTAGTTGCCCATGCTAACAGTGGTGATAAGTTTCACACTTTTCACACAAGATGGGGTCAATTCAAGGAGAAATGGGATGGTCAAGTTTTCATATGAGAGATGCAAAAAGTAAAATGAAAATGTTTGGTAGATTGCAGTTTATGAATAATAAAAAAATAGCTAAAATAGTATTTAATTGGGTTATGAGTAAAGGGCAGGTTACAAGATGGGTGAGAAAGGTAAAGAGATGGGGATTAAATTTAGTGAAGAAAAATCAAATATAATGATGGTTAATACTGAGGAAAGAGAAGATGTAGAATTTTTATTGGGAGATATTAAGTTAAGTGTGGTGAATAGATATAGTTATTTGGGAATTATTTTAAGTAATCAGAAAAATTATTTGGATGAATGGGAGAAAAAATTGATAAATGAAGCAAAGAAAAGAAAGGGATTGATAAAGAAATTAACAGTATTTTCATATAATAAATATGATGTAGCTAGAATTATATGGAAAGGAGTTGCAGTAGCAGGGTTAACATATGGTAATGATGCATTATATGTTAGTAAAAAGATATTAGATTATTTAGAAAAAGCTCAAAGGGAAGTAGGAAGACATGCATTGGATGCAGAAGTATGGACAGCAAGGGAGGCAATTCAAGGAGAAATGGGATGGTCAAGTTTTCATATGAGAGATGCAAAAAGTAAAATGAAAATGTTTGGTAGATTGCAGTTTATGGATAATAAAAGAATAGCTAAAATAGTATTTAATTGGGTTATGAGTAAAGGGCAGGTAACAAGATGGGTGAGAAAGGTAATGCGCTATGCAAAAGATTTGGATAAAGAATTTATATCAGTATATTTGTACAAAAGATGGGATGATTGTGTTAAGAGGATTATTGAGTGTTATAGTAATAAGGAATGGGATAAAAGAATAAATTTATTAATAAAGACTAGGGAGTTAGAGAGATGGAGAAATAGTATGGAGAGTAAAAAGAGTTTAAATATATATAGAAATAAACAGAATATTAGGTGTGAGTTAATTTATGATAATAGTAAGGAAAGTAGTTTATTGTTTAAGGCTCGAACAGGATCTTTAGCTACAAAAGAATATACATGTAAATGGAAAAATATGGGTGATTTATTTTGTAAATTATGTAAGGAAGGAATTGAAAATATTAGGGATTTGTTAATTGAATGTAAATGTTTGAAAACAGAAAGGGTACATATAATGAAGTTGTGGAAAAATAAATATGAAAAGAGTGATTATACAGAAAGTGAATTATTGGTTTTTATGCTGGGTTTGGGAAAAGATAAGGGGGATTTAGATATAAAGGTTATAGAGTTGACAAAAATTATGTTGTGGAAATGGGATAGAACAGATTATGGGTAAATTTAGAGTGGGGAATGTAAAAGAAAGTGGCTAACAGGTTTATCTGGGCATAATTGCTGAGATATTCTTGACTTCGTTTAAGGAGAAGCCATAACACATCACATCACATCACATATTGAGAATATTGAAAAGAATAAAATTAATAAAAAAATTAAAATTAGTAAAAGTGTAAAAGAAAGGAAAGAAGCATGTAGAGAATATAAGTGTGCTATTAAGAATAAGGAAAGTGAAAAAGATATTAATGCTAAATGGGAAAAGTACTTAGAAAAGAAGAAGTTGGCTAAAATAGATATTTATAGAGAGAGAATGAAATTGAATAGTAAATTGTTGGAGGATATTAATAAAAGTGGAAGAGATGGAAGTAAAAAATTTTGGAATTATATTAAAAGGAGAAATGCAGGGGAGAGAGAGTTAGTATTACTAGATGATGAGGGAACTGAGTGTAGTTCTAGAGAAGATTTAGAGAGAATCTTAAATAGTTATGTAATGAATATAGAAAAGATGTTAGATGTGAATGATAGAATATTAGAAAATATGAAAGAATATAGTAATGGGAATATTAGCGTTTTCAGAAAATGAACTAAATGAGGTAGAGAAGAAATTGAAAAGTGGGAAGGCAAGAGGTTTAGATGGATGGGCAGCAGAGATGGTAATGAATTTAGGATATAGGGCAAAAGTAAAGTTATTATCCTGTTTTAATAAAATGGCACAGAATAGAGTTTTCCCAAGTAGTTGGAGTAATACAAGAGTAAGGTTATTATTTAAAGGAAAGGGTAAGGATCATAGAAAGTTGAATAATTATAGACCGATAGCGGTAACATCAGTTTTATATAAAGTTTTCTCGTATATGGTGGCTAGTAAAGTTGTAAAATGGATGGAAGGGAATAATGTAGTGGGTGAAATGCAAGGAGGTTTTAGATTAGATAGGCATATAGGAGATAGTTTATTTGTAGTTACACAACTTATGGATATGAGTAGGAATGCAGATAAACAGTTATATATGAGTTTTATAGATATAGAGAAGGCATATGATAGAGTAAATAGAAATAGATTATGGATAAGTTTAGCAAATTTGGGAATGGATGAAGCTTTAATAGATATTATTAAGAAATTATATGAAAATAATTATTATATATATCAATTAGAGAATATAGAATCAATTAAAGTTAAAAATGGTGTGGGACTAAGGCAAGGATGCCCTATGTCACCTATTTTGTTTGTGTTGTATTTGAGTGAAATGGAAAGAGCAATAGAAAGATTAGGAAGAGGGATAGAGATACCGTTAATAGGTAGTAAGGGAGTATATATTTTGTCAGGTCTTTTTTTTGCAGATGATATATTTTTGTGTGCAGAAAAAAGAGAAGATATGGAAGTTATGTTGAGGACATGTGCAAGGGTGGGTAAAGAGATGGGGATTAAATTTAGTGAAGAAAAATCCAAATATAATGATGGTTAATACTGAGGAAAGAGAAGATGTAGAATTTTTATTGGGAGATATTAAGTTAAGTGTGGTGAATAGATATAGTTATTTGGGAATTATTTTAAGTAATCAGAAAAATTATTTGGATGAATGGGAGAAAAAATTGATAAATGAAGCAAAGAAAAGAAAGGGATTGATAAAGAAATTAACAGTATTTTCATATAATAAATATGATGTAGCTAGAATTATATGGAAAGGAGTTGCAGTAGCAGGGTTAACATATGGTAATGATGCATTATATGTTAGTAAAAAGATATTAGATTATTTAGAAAAAGCTCAAAGGGAAGTAGGAAGACATGCATTGGATGCAGAAGTATGGACAGCAAGGGAGGCAATTCAAGGAGAAATGGGATGGTCAAGTTTTCATATGAGAGATGCAAAAAGTAAAATGAAAATGTTTGGTAGATTGCAGTTTATGGATAATAAAAGAATAGCTAAAATAGTATTTAATTGGGTTATGAGTAAAGGGCAGGTAACAAGATGGGTGAGAAAGGTAATGCGGTATGCAAAAGATTTGGATAAAGAATTTATATCAGTATATTTGTACAAAAGATGGGATGATTGTGTTAAGAGGATTATTGAGTGTTATAGTAGTAAGGAATGGGATAAAAGAATAAATTTATTAATAAAGACTAGGGAGTTAGAGAGATGGAGAAATAGTATGGAGAGTAAAAAGAGTTTAAATATATATAGAAATAAACAGAATATTAGGTGTGAGTTAATATATGATAATAGTAAGGAAAGTAGTTTATTGTTTAAGGCTCGAACGGGATCTTTAGCTACAAAAGAATATACATGTAAATGGAAAAATATGGGTGATTTATTTTGTAAATTATGTAAGGAAGGAATTGAAAATATTAGGCATTTGTTAATTGAATGTAAATGTTTGAAAACAGAAAGGGTACATATAATGAAGTTGTGGAAAAATAAATATGAAAAGAGTGATTATACAGAAAGGGAATTATTGGTTTTTATGCTGGGTTTGGGAAAAGATAAGGGGGATTTAGATATAAAGGTTATAGAGTTGACAAAAATTATGTTGTGGAAATGGGATAGAGCAGATTATGGGTAAATTTAGAGTGGGGAATGTAAAAGAAAGTGGCTAACAGGTTTATTTGCTGAGATATTCTTGACTTCGTTTAAGGAGAAGCCATAATACATCACATCACATCACATCACATATATTCAGAGAATCGAAGTAGAGCTTTAGTTTAAGCAATCTCTAAATATTTTAGTTTGAACAACCTCTAAATATGAAATGAAAATTCAATTATAATATATGTAAATAATTAAATAACTCATATTATATGTAACTGAACAGAAAATAACAAACTTCCAATGAGTTATATTATGTTTGCAACCCAATGACAACCATATACGCAAATAATCAAAAACTCAGATTATATGTTACTAAACAGGAAACGACTGAAGCTTCCATTGAGTTCTATGACATAAATAAACTTTCCAAAAGATAGACAATCACTTAGCATTTGTTCTTATATATGTCTAGTTTATTTACATAATTTTAAATAAGAGAGTGAATTCAATATTTCAATATACTGATTGTATATAATATACATATATTTCCCAATGCACTGAGTTTCTGACAATTGCCCCCATCAAATAACTTTTTCTGTTTACATTTAACTTATGGTTTTAGGAACTATATTTTACTTGATTTATTCTACTCCGGAACTATATATTTCAAGCGGAATAATCAATGGTATTTTATATCAACCATATACCTATAACCCTAGTCTAGTTTCTGCACATTATTCTTTATCATTAAGATATTTAAATTTGCACCTGTATATAATATAAAATATTTCAAAATGGTTTTTGGATGTGTAGAAAAATATTAAAAGCTTTTCACTGACAAAAATTAATAGCTGGAAACTAATCCAGGAATGCAGATATAGCACTATCACCATTGATTACTGATTACTTAAGCTGATAGATGGCACTGAAGTAGAATAAATATAGTGAATTATTGCTGATAACAGCATCATTATATTCTGTTTTTAAAAATTGTAGGCAACATCCATGCTACAGTATTATCTACTCAAAAAATAATATATATATATATTCTTTTAATCAATTGGTAAATTATAAACAAATCGAAATAATAGACAACTAATTGATGTAGAACTTAATTTAATATCATAATCAGTTTTCATACTAATATGAACCTTCTCAAGTTGCCATATTTAAAATTTATCCCGTGACAAGGAAATTCTATAGTTGTATATACTCTCAAGTGGTCATCACTAGAAATAAACTCCTAAAAAAATAAAATGTATATATATATATATTAATTTATTCGTATATATTTCAGTTTATTACAAAATTCAAAAACACAACCATTAATGATAGCTTTAAAATAGTACCTATGGATGTTAAAGAGCTATACGGATCCATTAACAAAAAATTGTCTATTCAAAGTGTACATAATGCACTTTTAAATAATCATTGCCCGAGGGAGTGCAGCAATTTTATCACTGCCTTCCCATCTTGGCTGGATGACCATATATTTACAACATTTGAAGGAAGATGGTACACAATAAAAAACGGCTGGCCCATGGGATATCCTAGCAGTGGTATAATCTGTAGTATCTTGTTAAATAATTTTGAGAAGCTAATTATACCAAAATACCTAATCAACCACCCAGAGCTTATATATATTCTCATTATGTTAATGAGTATTCATGGTAGCCACAAAAGGTATGATAATTATTCAAAGTGAAATACAACACCAACTAATCTAATTACTAATACAACTTGGGAAAATGAAAGGAAAGGAGTAACTTATTTGTACTTAAAATTACAAAGAAAACACAGAGCAATAAACTACACCATGATTATTAAACCATTTGAAGTTAAAGGCAGTATCCAGCCCAAACCTAATTCTCCTGACAGGCTTGAATGTCTTCCTGTTTAGAAATTCATATTTATGTAAATATGAGTGGACAAAAAAGACAAGATTAATAGTTGTATTAAAGACTTATTAAAAGCAGGTTTCAAATATAAAACCATCAAACAATTTTATAGAAACACAGCAAATAATACCCAAAGGAAGGAACTTCCCTATATTATCCTTCCTTATATCACTAAAATGTCAAATCGGCTAACTAAAACCTTAGCAGACAAATTTACAATAGGTTTCCATACACCTGCCAAATACAAACAGACTTATTAACAATGCAAAGGATAAAATTGACCTCACCAAAACATCTCAGGTCATTTATATCATGACATGCCCTTAGCCCGGATGCCAGGCCATATATTATGGGGAGACAAAGGCAACAATTAACAACAGCGCCTCTCAACACATGTACGCATATAAAAGGGCATAGAAGAACAATAACAATACTTCTTGAACATCTACAGACTGCCCATGACTTCATTCTCTCCAACCCAAAAATGTGCTTATAGAAACAAACAATTGTAAAAGAAAGATAAAAGAGGCATATTTTATTAAAGCCAACAATAATGCTTTGATGTTTCTAAAAAATGGACAACCTAACTCATTTGCATTTAATGCAAAAATGGACAATCTAACTCATTTGCATTTAATTTGTATATATTAAGTCTAATACAACAATACCACAATTTTTAACATGGCTATGATTATGAGCAATGGATCCTCGAAAGTACCCAGCCTGAGTGATTAATATTTTTCAGGTGTATAGTTTCTGCAATTTGCATATTGTATGTGCTTCATAGATTTGGCAATTATATATATGCTCTTATTCATCTCTTTAGTTCCTTATAACTACTATCTATAATCAAACGAACAATTAATTGATGTCTTATATAAATATATTACAGCTTCCAATTATCTAACACTAATATTATTTATCTACACTCTTCATAGAAATTTTTCAGTATTTGAGTAGTAATGTTTGATGTGTCATCAGTTGGCTCAGATCACAATATTTCACACATATCTTCATCATTTGTTCAGTATATATATATATATATATATATGGATAGATGGATAGACAGATAGCAACTTACTACAGTTTATATCAGTAATGTGAAGTGGATAAATAAGCATACATCTTAAGAAATTATTGTATTGTGAACTTGAGTATGAATTTTACAACAATGATAAACTTTATGTGTATTGAAAATATTATTTCAATGACATACTAAAGAGATAACATTTTTTTATTAATAGAATAAGACATAGCCAAGATTTTACAGCATCCAGAAGAAAGGCTTATTGCATAAGCAAAAGCAACATTGTAAGACAAGAAATACACTAAAGAACCAGTCTAAGATATATAGAGTAACATCATGCTTCATGAGTTTGCTTCACATAATTATTTCAATTTTGCCTTTTGGCTATGATCATTTATAAATAGCTGCTAATGATAAGTTGGAAATAAATTTAAAGCATTTCCCAGTTTAGAATAAGATATTACTTTAGAAAGTGTAATTAAATCTCAAAGCATTCCCGAACCTCCACAACCTCTTAGACATGTTTGATTTTTAAGGCCTCTCAAATTAGTAATCTAGAGGAATTACCATCCAAAGAATCAATAGTGTCAACATTTGTAATAAAGTTTTTATTATAAAACAAAATATTGTCATAAGATAAAAAGTTGTTCCAATTGAAAATGATGAACATTCCACAATAAAAAGATCCCTGGAAGTATATCACAGTTCACTTGATGGCCATAGTAATGTAGTTAAAAGTTGAGCTTGTAGCATGATACTTGATTACAAATGGTAGTAAAAGACAAAATAGCTTTATTAATAGATATCCCACTAGAGGGCAAAGAACACCTAAGACTGCTTTCATTGAAAAAAAGGGTATGAGAAGGCAGTTCTCAGCAGATTTGCCAAATGCTGGCCGAAAACAGATTGAACAGTCTTCCAATTTTCTTTTACTTCTTAGTTAAGGATAGCTAAATACCCATTTTCTTACCAATTGAACTGTTAGCTGGGTTGGCAATATGCCAGCTACTTGCAGAAAGAAAATTAGTTGACCCAAATTCAAATCCTAGATTGTAGGCATGAAGACGCTGCTTTACGAGCCCTTCATCTTATACTCGATATATATTCACATCTTCTACCGCAACGCATATATAAGATTTTTTATTAAAAGATTTGAGAAATTTTATCCTGCAATATCAGATATATTTTTTCTACCTTTGGAAGCTTAATAGATTTATGGCATTACAAACGAGAGATAAGCTGGCGGCATATAACAAAAAAAAAAAATGAAGAAAATGAGTTAACAACAAACGTATAAAAAAAAAAAAAAATTCTAAATAAAGTTTTTCCCCTCTATTTTTTATTAGGAGACTTTTTTTTTAAAGCAAATAGTTTAAAAATAGAATCCTTATTTTTTATGATTATTTATTATCAGAAATTTGAAGCTACTTTGTCCAGCGATGGATGTAAAATTTTAAATTTAGCCTGCGGGTACAACCAACCTTCTTTATAATTTTGAAAACAAGAAGCAATCTTTCTTATATTTTATTAAACAAAACTACAAACAAATATTACTCTATAAATAATACATTAAAAAGATTACAAATAAATCGAATGATATTAATAATTTTTATTAGTCATTAATTAGACTAGAGATTGCTAAGTTAGAGAATAAAATAATTCTGTTATGTAATTTTCACTACACCATTTCATACAAGATAGGGACTGGTTTCATACACCATTTCATACAAGATAGGGACTGGTTTCAATCCGCTTTTAACATCTTATGGAAGCGTGTAATCGTAAACATGTGATTAAAGACATGAAAAAGTTATATGACCTCCAAGATGCACATTTCTTACTAAACAAGCACTCATCAGTTGGCCCAGATCACATTCTCCTACACCTATCTTTATCATTGTTCAGTATTTATAGATAAGCAATTATTAAAACATATAATTAAAGACATGAAAATGTTGTATGATTCCCAAGATGCACATTTCTTGCTGCCCAAGCACTCATCAGTTGGCCCAGACCACATTCTCCTACACCTATCTTTATCATTGTTCAGTATTTATAGATAAGCAATTATTAAAACATATAATTAAAGACATGAAAATGTTGTATGATTCCCAAGATGCACATTTCTTGCTGCACAAGCACTCATCAGTTGGCCCAGATCACATTCTCCTACACCTATCTTTATCATTGTTCAATATTTATAGATAACCAATTATTACAGTTTAACTGATAAGTGTCAAATTTTCTGCCCTCACAACTTTGATACAAACCACTTAATGGAACTATATTAATAATTTTTATTATTCATTCATTAGACTAAAAGTTATTCACTTACTGAATAAAATTTCTGTAGTTTAATTTTTACTATTAAAGTATGAAGTTTGGCTATCTTAATATATATCTGAGCACTTATAGCATATATGTGCAGAGATGGTAATCTGGACCAACTGGTGATTGCTGGTTTAGCATGAAATATGTATATTGGTGATTATTTATTTTTTCAACATATATGTGTTCGAGTGTATCAGTGTTATGAGATAGTGTGAAGAGGGGTGGGTCGTGTGAAAGTCTGTGCTCATATACCCTATATATTACATGTACAGACACAAGTGTATAACAAGCCTGTGTGTTTTAGTTATTACATAGTGGAGATGTCTGCCCATCCCTTGTATATGTATTAAATGGATTACGTCCTGTACATGAGGGATTAGATTGATCTTAGGTCAACATGGGTGTGACAAGAATCTCGGCCTCAGGGTGGCCTTTGAGCATTCCATCATCAGATTTTCAATTGGATGGACGATTGAAGAGTTGGAGGGTGGAGTAGACTGAAGCCTGTCCATTAAAATGAGGTTTGGCTCTCTTATTATATATCTGAGCACTTATAGCATATATGTGTAGAGATGGTAATCTAGACCAACTGATGATTGCTGGTTTAGCATGAAATACCTATATTGGTGATTATTTATCTTTTCAACATATATGTGTTCAAGTGTATCAGTGTTATGGAATAGTGTGGAGAGTGGTGGGTCATGTGAAAGTCTGTGCTCATATAACCTATATATATTACTCTCATGTAAGGTAAGGACTGGTTTCTGTTCTTTTTAACACCTTGTGGAGGGGTATGATCATAAACATATGAATAAAGGCATGAAAAAGATTTAGGATAACCAACCCCTACCTTTTGTGAGAGTGTTGTAGTGAAAATGACACTACAAAAATATTAAGCCAAATGATATTTGTTTCATTGTGATGCAATGCATTTACATATAAATTATGTGTACATGTCAAGTATCTTTCATGAACTTAGCTTTAGTGTCAGACAATGAACTAGTTGAAGATATGTACTCCTGATCATCATCATCACAACTTATTCAAGTATTTCTTACTTAAGAGATGCACAATAAACTTATTAGCATTTGATATATGCCTTTGTAAAAAATATAAGACCAACAAAAGCACTCAGATATGTTCGTAAATATATTACTAACATTTTATATCATAGTAATCTACTACAACAACACACACACACACACACACATATATATATATACTGATTTTTCCTTTCATTTGTATTTGCAATTCAAATTTGAAACATTTGTTTGACTGTGTACTGATCAGAAGGAACAAATTTGAATTACAATATTTACATATACAGAGATGAAATTTACATAGAGATGTGATGTGATGTGATGTATTTGGTTTCTCTTTAAACGAAGTCAAGAATATCTCAGCAATTATCCCCAAATAAACATGTTAGCCATTTTATTCTCCATTCCCCACTCTTAAGTCTTCCCATATTCTGCCCCATCCCATTTCCACAACATAAACTTTGTCAACTCTATGGCCTTTATATCTAAATCCCCATTATCTCTTCGCAAACCCAACATAAAAACTAATAACTCACTTTCTGTATAGTCACTTTGTTCATGTCTAGGTAAACTCTCATACAGTAGTGCCACTTAGTGCAAACCAGAAGAATCATTGGATGCAAAAAGGTTTGTGCATAAAATCTCCATCTAGTGCCTATTCATCCAATATTCTTGCATCCATTGATTACTCTGGCTTACACTTTGTGGCACTACTACATGGAGAGTTTAGCCTCTGTCTAAACAGCTTGTGTAAGCATAAAGAATGATGATCATGTGATGTTCAGAGATGAAATTATAATGATTTTTTAATGCATGTAAATAATTTTACAACTTACCAAATATATAAAAATAAACAAAATAGAATACCATATTTACCTTGAATGAATATTTTATAATGTAGTGTAAAATATTTATTTCTTAATATAGGATATCATTTATAATGTTTTTTTATATATGTATAAAGAAGCATTAATTTTGTGGTTGTATATAATGGAATATTGTAGTTCTGAAGATGACTACTGAGCAGGTGAAAATGTAAGCAAGAAAGAATAAATTCTATTTTATATTATACATTGCACTGTAAAGTGTTCATAAAAGGTATATATGGTATTTTATTTGATGTACAAATAAATCAATGCATAATAGGATAAATGAAAAGAAATTCAAATATATAAGATTAAGATTATAAACATATTCAAATCAAAAGTCAGATAAAAAATATCTTTTACTAACAAAATAGATTGATGTTGATGTAATAAAAGGTGGGAATTATTTACAAGTTCATTTAAATGATGCTTTAGGAATCTAATTTGTGAATTTTTATATTGCGCTATTTCCATGATCTGATATGTATATTGTTTGTCTTTAGAAAAATGTAACTTTATTTAAATATTCCAAATATATTCAATTGTTAGTAATGTCACATCAAACAGGTTAGTTTATGCACAATGTTTCAAGAGGTATTATTCTCTCCTCTTCTTTAGGTATTGCTGGTCTGACCAGCGACAGTACTGGCATGGGATTTGAACCTGGACCTTTAGATTTGTGAGTATTGAATTTTAAGGGATGGTTTAGTTAGTTAGAGTGTTACCTTAAAATTTAATACTCAAGAATCTAAGGGTCCAGGTTTAAATCCCATGCTAATACTGCCATTGGTCAGTCCAGCAACACCTGAAGAAGAGGAGAGAATATACCTTTTGAAATGCTGTGCATATACTAACCTGTTTGATGTGCTATTACTAACAGTTGAATGTATTTGGAATATTTAAATAAAGTTAATTTTTTCAAAAGACATTCAATACACATACTAGATGATGGAAATAGTCCAATATAAAAATACAACTAGAACACCATCATCACAAACTTTTAGGAAAACACTAATTTGTGAATTATTTTAAAAATATAAATCAGACTTATGTTATATGAATTGGTTTATATTCTTAGCCTTACATATTTGATGAGCCATAAAAAATTTTATATACTAATTAAAAAAATCATTAGAATGTTGTCTAAATTGGAACTGCAGCTTGGCTTGAATTATAATATACAAATAATAATCCTTTGTGAAAAAATGTTTTACCCTTTTATTCTTATATAACAAACTGAAAGTTAGATAAAAGCAAAAAACTTTTACCTGGAACAGTAGATTGGGTATTGATATAACAAAAGGTGGGTGCTATTTATAAATTTGTTTAAATGACTCTTTGAAAATCTTGCTTGTAAATTATCTTAGTAACATTACATTTGGATTTGTTTATTCTGCAAATAGGGTACATATTTCATAAGAGATTCTATATGGTATTGATATAACCAAAGGTGGGTGCTATTTATAAATTTGTTTAAATGACTCTTTGAAAATCTTGCTTGTAAATTATCTTAGTAACATTACATTTGGATTTGTTTATTCTGCAAATAGGGTACATATTTCATAAGATATTCATTAGAATCTTTAGATTTTCTTATAAATTAAGATTTGACATTGTTTGGTGGCTTAATTAGTATGAAAATAAGAAATGCTTCTGATAAGAATTTTAATGTTTTTGGGATATCAATGTTTGATTTATTACAAAAATCTTTTTTTTTTTGTTTTTGATAAAAAAAATAGGATGGCTTAGTAATATATTCAGATTTCTTTGTTCTGTGAACGGATTTACATAGACAGATATATATATATCAAATCAAAACTACCCCAAATCTAAAATTAAACCAGACCAGCATAAAAATAATATTAAAACACAACCTAAGGTTTCACTGCTACAAGCAGACTTCTCAAGTGTAAAGAACTACAAAAAAACCACACATTATATATACTATTAAAAACTACCCACAAATCCATTCACTTCCCATCCACCCTTAATATTAAAAGAACTCTTAAATAAGTTAATTGCTTCAGAATAATAAATTTTCAATAATAAAGACTCTTTAATTCTTCTTTTGATTTCATTTCTCTCAAAGAAGACAACCTTAGCTTCATCAAAATCAATAGTATGGCCTGTATCTTTTTCATGGACATACAAAGCAGAACTAAGATATCTATTTTTAACTCTACTTTTTTTTTTTTTTAAAAAAATAGATATCTTAGTTCTGCTTTGTATGTCCATGAAAAAGATACAGGCCATACTATTGATTTTGATGAAGCTAAGGTTGTCTTCTTTGAGAGAAATGAAATCAAAAGAAGAATTAAAGAGTCTTTATTATTGAAAATTTATTATTCTGAAGCAATTAACTTATTTAAGAGTTCTTTTAATATTAAGGGTGGATGGGAAGTGAATGGATTTGTGGGTAGTTTTTAATAGTATATATAATGTGTGGTTTTTTTGTAGTTCTTTACACTTGAGAAGTCTGCTTGTAGCAGTGAAACCTTAGGTTGTGTTTTAATATTATTTTTATGCTGGTCTGGTTTAATTTTAGATTTGGGGTAGTTTTGATTTTATATTGACTAGTTTAGCTTTATGCTTGTAATGTTTATATATATATATATATATATATATATATGAAGTTATTCTTATATATAATATATATATATATATATATATATATATAAGAATAACTTCATAGCATATGGACTATCACGATCTATATAACACTGACTAGTACATCTTATCATGATCTATATAATGCATTGACCAGTATAACTTATATTATCTTCCTATCAGGATCACTACCATAGAATTTGGATCTGGGGCAGATAACATTTGGTACTTTTTTCAAGTTCTAAACAATGATAACACAAGATTAAAGTGGGGGAAATGGATGACAGAGAGGATTTGTATCCTGTATTCATTTATATGGTTGTTCAAATTCATATATGTATGCTTCAGGTATAATATATCCTTGTCAGTTGGTCTAGACATGTTGCTAAAAGAATGATAATAGATAGACTGTTGAAATCTTAAATAAAATTCCAAGAGATTGTAAAAGACATAGAAGGAGAGACCACATGAGAGATGGATTGATGAAATAAGAAATTGCGTTGGAGGATGTGGAAATGAGAGATTGGGGAAGATGGATTGGACTTAGAGCAACCTTCATTCTGCAATAGATTGATGATGCTTGAAAATGATAATGATACCTTTTCCAGAAAGCAAGAAAAAGTATTAATAAACAAATAAACACACTATATGTATCTCACATTACATCATCACTAAAAAAATAATCAAATGACTGTATTTATTGAGGGTTCATAAGTTTGAAGCAGGAATTGTCAGAATCGAAATCAATTTGAGGACATTGTATTCCAGAGTCTGACCTTCTATCACTACACTAAATCATGCTCTGCACATCATCATTCTACTGATTAGATAACCTCTGTTATCTTACTTCATGCTAATATTGCTAAAAACTGCTTTCGTGTTCTAATTCAGTTGATAAATTTATGGTAGGTACCTTACATGTTCTGCCCAATGGCCTACCACCTCTTGCCACTTTATTATTGGAAATTTATTATATAATGCCATTAATTTTTATAAGCCATTAAGAACCATAGCATCATAACCTCTCATCCACAAAAAGCCATCTTCTGGAAGATTGAATAATTACTTTAAAAACCACATTTATTTGAAAAATAATCAAATGGCATTATTACTTAAACTTCCATAAGATGTTCAAGACTTGGAAATATTAGAACTGGAATAATCTGAGGGTTTTATATTTAGAGTCTGATCCTCTTCCAATGTATTAAATCGCATGTGACAAAGAAATATAAATACATTTATTCCTCAAGATTTTATAAGAAGTGTGAACACTGAAAGTGACATCACTGGAACCTACCTGAGGATCTTACATCCCAAAATCTGACACTTTATCATTGCAACCATTGTGAATGACTTTTCTGTTTACTGATTTATGGGGGATCATTAAAAGAATTTATGCAAGTACATTTCATTCATGACTATTCATGCATAATAATAATTAAAATTAAAAATTTCAGTCTGTTAACATGGATGTGGAAATCCAAATGCCTGATATCACTAACTCAAAGATGATTGAAGGTAATTCATCAAATGCATGCATAATGAGAGAGAGAGAGAGAGAGAGAGAGAGAGAGAATGAGAGAGAGAGAGAGAGAGTAGTAGTAGTCTGAGGTTTTGCATTGAATTGAGATGAGAGAATATGGTTCTAAGTTTCTGTGCTGGTGGCAAGTTGTGATAAGGTGAAGTTGAGATTAAAAAAAATGAATTGGGTTTCTATGCTTATGGATGGTTATGATAAGATGGAATTGAGATGAGAGAGAATGATCTGAGTTTCATGCTTATGTATAGTTATGATATGAATCAGATGAGAAAGGATGGTTGTGAGTTTCTCCGCTGGTGGATAATTGTAGTATAAAGGAGTTAAGATGTGGTCTGAGGTTTTATGCTAGTTGATGGTTGTGATATGATGAAGTTGAGATGTGAAAATATGATTTATGTATGTGTGCCAGTAGATGGCTGTGATATAACTGAGTTGAGATAAGAAAAAATGATCCGAGTTCCTGTGATAGTTAACATGACAGGATGGTTCTGAGATATTTTTAATGTTAGATGGTTGTGATGTTATGGAGTTGAGATGAAAGAAGATATCTGAGTTTCTCTGTTGATGGATGGTTGTGATATAATGAAGTTGAAATAAGCAGAGAATAATCTGAATTTGTTTACTGGTTGATGCTTGTGATATGGTGCAGGTGAGATGAGAAAAGACAGAGTTCCTATTCTGGTAGATAGTTGTAATATGGTGGAAATAAAATGAGAGAGGATGATCTAAATGTCAGTTCTGATGGAAGTTTGTGATATTATGGAGTTCAGAGAAGAGAAGATTGTATGAGTTTTTGTGCAGGTGGGTGGTTATGAGATGATAGATGAGAGGTGCACTGACAAAAATTTAAAAATTGTAAAAACTGAAAATATACAGGATAATTCTTTCAGAGTTTCAAATGTCAAAGTGTGATGTCCCTAATGATCAGTTTTAGTTCATTCTCTTTTGGCTATTTAGAAACTGTTTGCTGGTTGCATTCATTTGTTGGTAAAAAGTGGAACTACAATAATATGAAATTTATTAATTTTAAAAATATCCCTAGGTGTCACTACTATAAAGAAACCTAACACAAAAAACCAACGATGTTACTGATTGGAAGTTTCTTTACTCTCAAGCCTGTGTATGTATTCAACCTTTTGTTTACATTTCAAAAATGAAACTTATTTTTCATAATTTATTTATATAATTACTATTATTCTTGCAAAATATGTGTAAAATTTTTTTATAAGATATTTATGATTAAACTCAGATTTTATTCAAAACTATTTGCTGTTAAAAGTCAATACATTTGTACTCTGTAAAATTAGCTAAAAGAATGTTTCATAATTATTGTAATAGGATTTTTGTCATTTCATTATTAATTACAATTGAAACATTAAATTTCAAAATAGAATTTCAAAGTGTCTGGATATTTTAAAAATAATATTCAGCATTTTAAAAAAGAAAAAATAAAACAAATATTCTTCCATTAACAAAGCATTAAGTTTAACAACCATGCCAATTATGTATTAACAAAATCTATTGTTCTAATTATTTACTTCAGTTTATTAATTTATTTTCCATATTTGTAAAGTTAAAATATTATTTTTAAGAATGATTTTCATTTGTAATTTTATATTTCTAAAAATTAACATCAAATTTTTGAGAAAAATATAATCTGAAAATAAATGTTAATTTATTAAAATAAAATAAAAATATTGAAATTTAATTTAAACAACTTATAGGGACTGCCAAAATATAAAAACTACAAAAGAATCAACAATATATCTTAAATCATTGAATAATATATAAAAAAACAGTCCTATTTCACTCAAAATCATTTTTGTAATGGAAACACTATACTATAATATCAAAATAAATATATGCACGAGTATATGCATTTATACATATATATTGAATTAAATATTTTCATGGATTGTTATTATAATAAAGAATAAAAACAAAAAGACATTTTACCCATGTAAACAGAAATAACTTTATGCCTTTTGATATTACCAGGAAACTATCAATTAGTATTAATTGTCAATCCTCTGAAGATAAATAAAAGTTAAACTACTAGTTCTTTTGTTGGGCTATTTGTTGGATTAAATGGGGGTCTTCTTTTATTTGAAATCCAAGTTGCTAAATGGATTTAAACCCAGAAAGATCTTTCTGTATGCATGAGAATGTGAAGGAATAACTTCTTTTTTGACATTCTGCAAATAATATTTTAAACTTCTCCAAAGGGTTCTATAAATTGAATTAAATATTTTCATAAATTTATTATTATAATGAAGAATAATATAATAATATTATATTCATGTAAAAAAAGATAACATTGTATATTTTGATGTTAGTAGTAATTTATAGTTTTCTGATAACATCAAAAGGCACAAAGTTATTTATGTTTACATGAATATAATCCCCTTATTTCTATTTTTTATTATAATAACTATCCTTAAACCTAATTCAGCACACACAACTTTTTGGGAAAGTTAAAAATATTATTTGCAGAATGTCAAGAAAGATGTTTCTCATTTTTATACCTATAAAAATATCTTTCTGAATTTTAAATTTATTTGACAATGTGGGTTTAAAGTAAAAATGAACTTTTTTCACTTAAACAAAAAACTCAACAAAAGAGCTATTATAGGTTAATGGAGAACACTGTTTAGCCTCAGAATGGCTATCAATTAGTAGTAATTGATAGTTTCCTGATAACATCAAAAGGCACAAAGTTATCTTTATTTACATGAATATATATATATATATATATATATATATATATATATATATAATATATCTCATATATATATATATAAATTCTAATATTCTCAGAGATAAATGATGAACTCATAGTATTATTTCTGGGAGCTGCTATGTAATAAAAATATAATAGCTAAATAAAAATGATGACAATGGGAAATAATAATTTTAATATAATCTGAATGAAAATATAGCCAATCATTGGTCATCATTTGAAACTGAATAAAAATACACTCTAAAGTTGAATGTCATTTGTAACTGAATAAAAATATGGGTCATACTATATCCTTAGTCATAATCTAATTATTGATTACCATTTACAACAAAATAAAAATATGAACCAAAAAAGAATAATCCTAATTTATTAATGCCCATTAATTGTAGCATCATTTGTACCAGAGTGAAATTAATAAACTAAGCCAAAATGAATGTCAATCAATGGATAACAATCTAACACTTAAGTTAATAAAATAATGATAATAATCTTTGTTGTAACCACATAGATTCCAATAGCATTCAGAACAGATAAAAAATAAATAAAATCATTGCTTCAAGCTATCCTAAGATATGGGCTTTTTTGCAATAGATAAAGATAAAGCAGTAAAACTAAATATCACTCTTATAAATAACAGTATATACCTATTATGTGATCCCTTATAACAGAATGAAAATAATGACAAAGAATTATACAGATAAAGCTGAATATTCGTCATGAGTCAAAACACTGTTTATAATAATATAATATTATTTATATTTAGATGAAATAATTCATGGATGCTGATATAATAATTTTAATATGTCCTACAAGTTTACAATATTAATGACATCTACCTAAAAATATAACTCAATAATTGACTTCTAATTACAACTGCATAAGATAAAGAATAATGCTAATTTAGCTATGCTATTCCACATAATACCAATATGCTTTTATTAATTAAGTCAATTATAATATCACAAAATACTGAATAATAATACAAAATCAATTAATTTAACATATCTCACCATTTTCACCAACTTATAGCATTAAAAAATAAAATCATCTTATTAGATAATATTAAAATTTATATCAAATCATAACAATATATAAAATCAACAATAAATTCCCATTTGATGTTTATTCAAACACAACTGACAAATTATATTCATTTATTCTTTAAAACTTTAGACTATAATTATCAAAGCAAATGAAAGATCATCCGAGTCTTTTATAATCAAATATTAACATTAAAATTTAATATTTAAACTGAATTTTAAATCCACATCAACAAACCTTAAATCACTCTAATTTGTAGCAGAATAGAATATATTATTATCAACTCTATAACTGAATCAGATTATGATCTTTGTGGCTGTATACTAATTTAATATAATATTCACTTTAATCAATAATGATTTAAAATAAAATACATAAACATTTTATCGCAATTATTTTTATTCACCTTCAATAATTATTATATTTGTGCCTTGATCAATCATCAAATCAATTCATGCATAATTTCTATCTTAATGTAACTGATACTTGTTACTAACAAAATAATTACAATAAGCTTGTAATTATTTATTAAATACTTAAGAATGCCAAATGAATTAATTTGTTGCTATATAAAAATCTATGCCTATTCAGATAATAAATGTTAAATTTAATACAAAGAAAATGATATGTAATTATACTTTTACATATCTTAGGGTTTGGGTTCTAAAAAAGTATGTGGTATAATTAATTAATAAATATCATCTCATCCAAATATGATTAACCAATAAATTTGCATTGTAAAATTGAATGACAACCAAGTAAGATTACTTTTTTTAAGTTAATTCAAAATTTATTAACAAATAGATATAAATTAAAATAAAATAAAAAAATATATGGAAAATATACATTTAATATATATATATAATTATGCATTAGGCAACAGATTTTCAATTGACATTATTTTTTTAAAATTAACTAGGTGATTGTATACCAAACTCCATCTATAAAATGCTAAAATTAAAAATGTATATTTATGTAAAACAGATGTATTGCAACATATATGCACTTTTTAAAATATAAGAAAATCAAGGAATCTTCATATATATATATATAGTTAATGGAAATAAAAATATACTAAAGATGAATCTACTTATTTGTTTATGTTATTTTAAGAGAATAAAATATAAAAAAAATACTTGAAATTATTTCACAATCAATGAATAAGAAGATAAATATTTTTTAAAATTAAAATAATAATTACTAAGCTATGAAATATAAATTTGAATTTAGAAAACTATAGCTCTCCTATATTTTAAGTATGTAAAATAAATCTCTACATAATTTAAATTATATTATTATTTATAATAATATACATTAAATATAAATAAATAAATATATAAATAAATAATAATAATAATAATGTGACATTACTACTACTACTACTACCACTACCAGTACCACTACTACTACTACTACTACTACTACTACTACTACTACTAATAATAATAATAATAATAATAATAATAGTAATAATAATAATAATAATAATAGTAATAATAATAATAATAATAATAATAATAATAATAATGATGATGATGATGATGATAATAATAATAATAATAATAATGTGCCATTACTACTACTACTACCACTACCAGTACCACCACTACTACTACTACTACTACTACTACTACTACTAATAATAATAATAATAATAATAATGATGATGATAATAATAATAATAATAATAATAATAATGTGACATTACTACTACTACTACCACTACCAGTACCACTACTACTACTACTACTACTACTACTACTACTACTACTAATAATAATAATAATAATAATAATAATAATAAAAATAATAATAATAATAATAGTAATAATAATAATAATAATAATAATAATAATAATAATAATAATAATAATAATAATAATAATAATAATAATAATAATAATAATAATAATAATAATAATAACAACAACAACAACAACAACAACAACAACTTATTACCAAACAATCTGATCAATCATTCTCAGGCATGGCATTTCCAAAATAGTACCATAGATCTAATGTATATTTTTAAAACCACAATTTAATAATGTTTTATTTTTCCAGAAAAAGTAGAACTAGCCTAAAGAAAACTATTAGATTTGAGACACATTTAATTAATTCCAATATTTACAAACATCCAAATTATTATTGTATTCAGTAGTTGATTGATCTACTTAATGCTGTAATTGTATGGACATTAACTTATACACATGATGATGCATTGTAAATATGTTTTCCTTCAACAAGTATTTGACTCACAAAACATCCCAAGTGAACAGTTTCATCCATGATCATGCTATAGAAATATTGAAACAATTTCTGTCCTATGTATAAATAATCCACCACACTCCTAAAATTGTATCATCACATGAACACCATCTTTGTTGTTAGTATTTAGATCTCGACATTGAAAAGTAGATCATATCTGTTTTGGAAAATACTGAGAATTAATTTTCATACCTTCAATAAATTGTCACCTCTCACAAATTCCTGGCAATGAATGAATACTAGGGTTTCATTCCATCATTCCATCCATTTAATAATCATAAACTTTTAAAAACAAATACAAAAAACGTGTAAAGGAACTTAGACGTGCTTCTGTTGAAGAATATGAGAGAGCTCATTTATTCCGCTTAATTATATTTATAAACTTTTTTCATTGATGAAAGAGAAACTATATCAATGCTCTGCATTAACACTTTGGTCCATTCCAAAAAGTATCTTATAAATAAAAATCTCATTACATACTAACAATGACAAATAAAGAAAAAATATTTTATAATTATTACATATAACAAACATTTATGTTTTTAGAATACAAATAAAAATCTTTCACTACAACATAAACAATTCATACTACATTCTCACCACATTATACTGGAAATATATTCTTACACATATCTTTGAAATATAATGTTATACTAATAAAATAACAAACATACTTGAGACATTGAACATTTAAGTTTATTATTTATAACCTACTATTGTGAATGCAGTAATGAAAATATACATAATAAAGAAAATAATTATCAAGACTATAAACTATATTATTTACACATTTATTTTTAAAATGACTAAAGTCAATTCACGATTTTATAAAGTACAGTTAATAATAAGCATTTCCTTTTCCAATATTATATGTTGTCATAGCAACACAGTCAAATGCTGTACAGATTAATATATTCATTATTAAAATCAAACCATATATATATATATTTGCAATTGATATTACACCACATATTAAAATTTATATCAAATTTCAGTATGCACAATATATATATAAATTATAACTTTTTGGGATATACCGTGTCTTATTTTCCATTGAGCACCGATATTTTGATGGAATAGCAACCACCATTTTCAAGGTTAACTGTTAATTGAGTTAACCTTAAAAATGGCGGTTGCTATTCTGTCGAAATATCGGTGCTCAATGGAAAATAAGACACGGTATATCCCAAAAAGTTATAGTTTATCTACGTCATATAACCGTGAAAACATTAAGTATAACATTATTAATCTCTATGGGGAAAAAATGTTTTTTCGATTAAGAACTTTCGAAAAATCTTGCGTAAAGAAAGAAAAGTTGTTGTGCGATCAGTTAACCTTGAAAATGGCAGTTGCTATTCCGTCAAAATATCGGTGCTCAATGAAAAATAAGACACGGTATATCCCAAAAAGTTATAATTTATCTACATCATATAACCGTGAAAACATTAAGTATAACATATATATATATATATATATTGTATCAGCATGGTATGGAAAATAGTGGTTAGTAGGAGAGAATTTGAGATTACAAAGTCCGACAATTGGATAATCATTTGTAACAGTATATCATATTAGGGCAGAATTATGAGGGGATGAGAGACTATCATCATCCCCAAATAAACATCATATAAAATTAAATATAAAAGGAATAAACATGAAAGATAGCACAGAACTAACTTAAGCTCATCAACATTACACACAAGTAATAATCATTTATGATGATGAAGGATTAACAATAAAAATAAATCAACAGTCAATCTTGTGACTGGATTTAAAAGTGGTCTATTGCAGTCCAGGCTAATTACTTAGCCACTAAAAAACCCAGGGCAGCAATACAAACAATAATTATCTGAATGCCCATACATGTTTGCTACTCCATTAAAATACAAAAATAAGTCAAATACTGTCGAGACACTAAAACATCCTGACCAGCATTAATGCTCTGGCCACTTACTCTCATTAATGTACTGGCTTAACTATAAATTACATTTCTAAAGAAGTAATAAATAAAATGAAATGTAGTGCATGGACTTTAAAGGATTTTTCTGTGCTATCCAGGATCATCATCATTTGGAGGTCCATGACACTAAACATAAACCCCTACTCCATATAACTGTTATGCACAAATTTAGCTAAGGAAACAAGAACTGTGTAAACTATTATTGTGAGCAAGAGGTTAATAAATAAAGTGACTTATTATAAATCAATTCGAACAATACCTAAGTTCACCCTGCTATAAGTAAATAGTTTTATTGGGATCATTTAAAAAATCTAGAACATTAAACTGTCATGAAATAAAGTCACACATACTGCAAATTATGAAACAAAAATTGGATAGGATAAAGAAATTAAGACTAAAATATTTTAAAACAATTATTTAATAATGAATAAAATGACATGATAGTATGAAATTTTAAACATTCATTTCATCAAAAATATATATATTCATAAAAATTATAATCAATAAGTTGATTTCTATTCATAAATTAACTTTTAATTAATTAAGTTATTTCTTTTAAATAAATAATAATTGGAAATACATTTTCAAAATCAAAGATAACAATTTTTAATTTAGTTTAATAAACCTTTTGTTAAGTTTATAGGAGGGAAAATGAATGATAAGACAAAACATGTTTAAAAAAATTAAATTTACAAATAATTAATTTTTCTAAAGAGTATTTTATAATTTTGAAGAGAAAATTGATTGGTATTTTAAAGAAAAATATGTTTCAGAATTAGAAAACATTAACTTAATAAAAATATTTAAAATTATCAATTCTTACAAAAAATATTACTTTTATAAAAAAATAATTTGTATTGATAAAAATACAATGTGCACACAGAAAATACCACCAACCATGGTTGTATTTTTTTTTCTATGGAGTCCTTCCCAATTATAATTTCCAGTTCTAGTTGAGTTTTTCTTTTGAAGGCTTCCACACATGAACCCTTTTCTTATGTGCAGTATTTCATTTCCAGGTTAACAACAGTTAAATTTTATCCATTTTGTTTTAATAATTCTTCTGATGAGACTAATACAGACAGAGACTCGTGCTCTTGGTTGAAGACAAAGTTGCAGATTTACAAATTTAAAGTGATTTAAAATTTACAGCTATATTGTATTTAAATTGATAATTTTTTATCTGTTTCTTAGTATAAAGTAATATTACATTCAGATAACACTGTAATGTTTGCTGCAATAAATGTAATTGGTATGATAAGGTTATTCATTATACCATCCATTCACTG
Source organism: Epiperipatus broadwayi (assembly GCA_028023455.1). Classification (NCBI taxonomy): domain Eukaryota; kingdom Metazoa; phylum Onychophora; class Udeonychophora; order Euonychophora; family Peripatidae; genus Epiperipatus; species Epiperipatus broadwayi. The sequence continues at coordinate 2,755,620 of JAQFVV010000045.1, forward strand.
TAGCTTACATTGAAAAACATGAATTTATGAATACTCTCTTTTAGGCCTCACAATCTTGAGCAAAATTATCATCCAACACAATCATGTAAACAGAAAAATTATATACATGCAAAAATATATAATTGCAAGAAAATCAAGTCATATACCACATAACTCAATTTAATAAGCTTGAATTACAAATGTTATATAATGAGCATGCCAATAGTTCTTAACAAGCTTTTTAGAACAACCCTATCTTCAGACTGGTTTCTAGCTCTGGCTTTCATCAGTAAGGAAAGATTTAAAATACCAGATCAAGCCTAGCACTTTATCTAATGACTTACTATTAAATAGAAAATCTGAAAATTACATCTGTATGTCTTCAAATCCAGATATCTATCTTAAATAGCTTATGGGATTGAACTAAGTTCAGATACACCATATATTAGGCTTTAGCCTTATAAAATCACCAAAGTCTTAAGATCAATATCAATAACAATAATTGGAAGGAAATCAAATCACATATATGACCTAATTTAATTAGTTTGTATGACAGATGTATGCCAATAGTTCTTAACAAGATTTTCAGAATATCCCTATCCTCAAACTAATTTCTAGCTCTGGATTTTGTCAGTGAGGGGTTAGAATATTCAAGCATTAGTTTTAAAATAGAGATTATGCCCAGCACTTTTATTTAATGATTAACTATTAACTAGAAAATCTGAAATTATATAACATTTGTAAAGTTTATTAAATTAAGTCACATGATATATATCTTAATTTCCTTGCAATTATTGCTATTGCTCTTAAGGATTCAGTGATTTTTATATTACTAAAGCTATTAATACATGGTGTATCTGAACTTAATTCAGTTCCATATGGTTTTCTAAGATTGATAGCTGGATTTGAGGACATATAGATACCTGAAAATTTCAGATTTTCTACTTAATAGTTAATCATTAGATAAAGTGCTGGGCTTAAACTGGTGTTTTAAATCTAATGCTTAAATATCCTAGTGCTTCACTGATGAAAGACAGGACTAGAAACTGGTCTGAAGATAGGGATGTTCTGAAAAGCTTATTAAGAGTTATTGGCATGCTCATTCTATAAAAATGCATAAAAAATGATGTTTGTACATGGTTCAATTTGAATTTGGTGAAAACTAAAACCAAATTTTTAAAAGAATAAAATGTAAACAAACTTCCTCTAATATAAATTCAAAGATCGTTTATTTAGCTATACTATGAGAGGAACCGCAAAATAACTGATAATTTATAATAATAATTCTTTATATTTATCTTTTGTGTTACAAATTTTATCTCCTTCAATGTACTGTCCATTTAATACAATACACCCTCTGAACATGTTCATCATTTTTGAAAGTAGTTTGGAACACAAAGTGAAGACTTTTATCACCTTTTGTGTTTTTTTCACCATGTCTAAGTCAGCAGGAAAAAAAAATTGAAGCATTTTTTCATTCAAGCGAATAAAAGAAGTCACAGGGTTAGGGATGGAGTAAATATGCCTAATAGATAAATTGGGTCACATTGAATTTAATTAAAAATTGTTTCACCCTCAAGATTGCATGCAGAGGCATGATTGGCTGAAACTTGTACTTCTCACTTTGCCATAAGTATGGGACGTTTACATTTTACACATCACTCAAATGTTTTCCGAACTTGTAGATAAAATGTCTGACTATTAAAAACTAATTTTAAGAGGAAAATACAATTTGCATCAATAATAAAAAATATCAGCATTATCTTAAGATTGGATTTTACTTATCATGCTTTTTCATGCATAAATTTGACAATTTTATTAAATCATTGTTAATTTGTGTTTTTCCCAGAACAGCTTTACTGTAATCTGTTTCAAGCATTACAACTGTTTCCCTACCATTATTCCTGAAATAAAATAGAATTTCACATTATTTCAACTTTTCGGCCATTACAAAAAATTGCCAAATATGTGAAACACACTTTACAAACAAATGTGCTACATGACACCCCAATTTCACACGGTAATGTAATTTGACATATTGATGTAACAAATGCCTCTGCAGGAGGTATGTAACAATGGAAGCATGTATAATCAGGGAACAATTTATTTTATTTTTGGATCCCTCGTTGTACATCAGAAATTTGGTTTTATTGCTTGGTATTTTTTTGTGATGCTACTTTCTAATTCTGAAAACTGATAAAATCTGAAATGAAACATTTAAAGCATTAACAAGCTTTTCACTAGTAAGAGTCTCTTTACTTCCACTTTCTTTCTTGGAAATCATGTTTTTAATGCTATGTTCTAATTGCTTTTTAGCACAAAGGGAACTTTTAAAAGCATAAACAAACTTATACTAATAAAAATTATTTTATTTTAATTTCTTTGTTCAGAAATTTCTTTTTTGACCATAGCAAAAATTATATTTATATTTCTGCTTTTCAGAAAGTTTTAATTTGATGTGTGTATGCATGTCTATATCAGCCAGGGAATTTTTTATAAGATGTACACTTGTTGGTGGTTTTACAATCTTTTTGTTGATTAAATTATTTTTCCATAGCAGTTACATAGGAAAACAGAAACAAATAAGTACAATGTCAAGCATTGGTGGCCAAGAGGTCAGCAACATCTGCTTTACAAGCAGTTGTCCCAGGTTAGCGGGTTTGCTTTCCGGCTGATGCTATGACACATGAAAGGGGAAAAATATAAATAACAGATTTTAAGTGAATTAAATTCGTAATTTAACTCAACAATTTTCAGATGCATGATATTATGGAGTATTTGACAGAACTGTTATCATATTCAGTTTTTTACCTCCTTGTGGCTATCTATAGCACTATTTTGCCAGTTATGCAATCATTTGATTATGAAATCTGAAACTAAAAAAAATATTGGTTTATTAGTTTCCAAAAACTATGTTAGATGGCAGTATTTTATAGGTAAAGTATTACAAAAGAGCTAACAATGCATATTATTGATAGATTCTTTGAAAGAGCTGTAGAAAGGCTATTTGTAAACTCTTCTACTATTGGTTTTAACAGTAACCAAAAATTGATTTTTATAGTTTTTTTAAAAATATTTGTTTTTTATGATTATATCAAATTTCATTTGAATGTGTTTTAATTTTAAAACCTACATTAAGAAATTTTTACTAATGGTAAAACATGCTCTGTCAAATACTGTAGTACAGAATTTTTGCAATATTTTAACAATTCTGATTTAGTTAAATCAGCCTTCAATATGTATTTTTTATTCATGTTACTAACTCATCAGTGTTATAATGAATATGCAAGACATCTCAAACCCTAATGCAAGATAAAGCCATTTAAACAATAGGAATGGCTGTCTTATCTTTATACCTAAATGAAATTATATAGATCAGTCTAAAGCATTTCAGAATGAGAGTGTGAAGTATTTACTATAACACCAGTGAATTAATAACATGAGTAAATAATTCATGTTGAAGGCTGATTTAATTTCTGATGAGGAATTACTAGCATAAACTGTGCTTGTAAATTATATTTGTTATTTTAATAATTGTAATTGCAATTTTAATATTAACAATAGAATTTTATAGCTTTATGAGGACTTAACATTCAGGGTTTAGAAATAGAGATTAATTAATCAAGACTTTTTTAACCAGCATTGCAATAATCATTCAATTAAAAAAGTTGTTGTTTTCATTATGTATTTTACTTTATATATATATATATATATATATTTGCAGCATTCAAATATAATTTTTTGGATATCTTTCATTTATAAAGTTTTATTTCTAATTACAATTTATTGATTTATACCATAGAACAAAGATTTTGATCACTCTTTATAAAATCTCTATTTTCTCTGTTGTCTGATTGGTGACTGTGTGAATGTTTCTTGGTAAGGCTGTCACATGTCAAATTCTCAACCAATTACAAAAAACTATTACATTTGTGTGAACAAAGTAATTCTGCCATTAATAAACCCTAATAACATTGTCAAATTTACATAACAAATAGGAAAGATACTGGGGAAATTTCTCACATTTATTTAAATTTACATTAAATTAAATAAAGAAGTTAAAGCAATGATTAAAATAATTATTACAAAAACATTGGCTGTAATGCTGTCAGAATATAGGTTTGTCCGTAACACCATTAATGCAACAGGTGAAGACAACCTTTTACAAGACAAGGACTTAAAAGGATGTTGTTTTTGTAACTTCTGAAAAAATATTTATTAAAGGAGTCAATTAAAAAAAAACTATTACAAATATTATATTTAATAATCCGTAATATCAAAATGGCAGTCTTTCAAAAGACTGGGTACATCTAGTACTACTAAAAAGTTGAAGAATAACTCAACATCTCAATGAGGGCTGATTCAATAAACATTGAGATATATCTTTATTGTAATATTTAACTTCTTTGTACAAATCTTCATTTAGTGACAATAAGTTTTTATTATACAATTTGTTTACTATTGAAATGATTGGAAATATACAATTTGAAAACAATGACAGCCCATAGTTCAAACAATCCATTGCAATCATTTAAATAACTCCATTATTTAAGAATGATACTTTGAATATGAGTGCTTTAAAAAATAATGATAGGAAAGATAATATAATAATACACAATTCAAAAATAAATATGACCATTCCAATTGCCTCCTCCACCAACAAAAATGAAAAGAAAAGGAAAGAGAGAAAAAAACTACTCTAAATGATTTAACTATACAAACCACAAATATGTCCATATATAAAACAGGCTGATTCATTTTTTTAATTTGTTATTATATGTTGACTTTTGGTTTTCTCAGCAGAAAACTTTTCTTTCTGAAATGCTTCCACGCCATGTCTAATTGTAGTTTCCCAATGCATTTCATTCTCTAACATATTCTCCCAATGGTAACAGGTGGCATTCCACTTCTTTCAAATGTTATTAAAACAAGCAAAACTTTCTATATGTATTGACACTCAGTGCAAGCCAGAGTAATAAATAGATGCCAGAAGGCTTGTGCATAAAATCCCCATCTAGTGCCTACTCCTCCAATATCCCTAGATTAGTTTCTGGATTGTAGCCTTTATCAGTGAGAAGCCTTGGATCATGTGGTGTTTATTGGCTTCTTTCAAATATCTTTGGGATAATCCTTATAACATAGATGGGGTTTACCTCTCCTACAAAACCTATGCTCAAGCTCAATATAAAATATCCTTTGGAAAGTTTTTGATTATTCATTCATTTTAGATGCTCTCTCCAAGGATTGTGTGATTTTACAATAGTGGATAGTATCATATCCAATAAGCTGAAAAACATATCAATTGATTTTCCAATTTTTCCAATACATTTTTAACATATTATCCTCTTAAATTAAAGTTTTCTAATGCCTTTATATTGGCACCAATGCAGAATCAACACAATAAAATAGGCAAAATAATAGCTCTTTGGACAGCTAACTTGATTCCAGTAGTTATTTCTCTATGATGAAATACTCTATCTTTTAATTTGTTAAAAACAGCAGCAGCATAATGGAATATGTATTGGATCTCAAAATCTAAGTCCACATTTCTATTATAAAACTTCCAAAGCATTTAAATGGGTTTATATTCTCAAGAAGATGATCACCCAAGTTGAAAGTTACCAAAGATTTTTCTTGCATCGCTGGCTAAGAAATTGTGTAAATGGTCTTTTGAACCCAAAAAAAAATAAACCAATTATCAGCACACTGTAAGTCTATAATTCAAGAAGATGAAGATCTTGTTTTTGCTTTTAATCAATTAAAATTAAAAATGCCACCATCACACCTGTATTGTATGTTGATCCTCTTTGATTAAGCCACCTATACACAATTTCGAAAAACACTGAAAACCATATTGTAGCAAGTACACATCCTTGTTTAATACCATTTTTCATTTCAAATGTTTCAGATTTTTCACAACCAACTAATTTCAAACAATGCCATAGAACCTGTCCTATTAACTGAATCGAATGCCTTGATCAAATCAATAAAAGCTAAGCAGTAAAATAGAATGATTACGAAGATGAACAAATGTTAATATTTACCCACCCTATTACCTAGGCAACTCCATTTACTCACTCTATCACCTAGGCAAGTCCAATAATAAATATTAATACATATAGAACTGCAGAAACCAGTAGTTCGGTTATTAAAAGCAGTAAAATGTAGGGGAAAAAAGCTACCTAATATTTACTTTTCAAAAGTTTTTAGATTTCTAAATAAGTCCCATTTATGTCATAAAAGCCATTAAAACTTTCAAACTGCCATATATTAGACGAAAGGTAAAATGGAGAATGGATAGAAGCCATTTTCCAAATCTCAGAAGTATATAAAATATAATAAAAACATTCTTTATTAGAAATCTATTTACTTAGTGCTCCTTTATTATGCCATTAGTAACTCTTGTTTCCGAGATACTGACCGAATCACAACAAATAACGGGACTTCATTTTTAGCTAATATAACCTGATATTAGAAAGTCAATTCATTTTAAATTTATGACATACTCTTTTTGACATCACGTGAACTTTTCTTTTGAGAAGAGAAACATTTTTTGCTAGGAGAAGAAAATTTCCTAAAGTGATCTTAATCCATTTCACAGTTACTTAAGGCATGAAAAACTAATAGTGTCAAATTAATTACAACAAATTGAGATTTAATGTTGAAAGAAGTTAGAAAAACTGCTAAAATATATATTTTTAGTGCAAAGAGAGAGAAAAACATCAAATAAGAATTAAAATAAACTAAGATAAATTATTTGTTCTATTAATTTTTTTTTCTTAATAAATACTAACGTAGCCTAAGTTTCTTAACATTGAACTTCAATTTATTGATTCAAAGGCCTCCAGGTAATGAATTTTTATAATAAAAACATTTGATAAGCATTGGCTGTATTTTTAAAATTTATCCATTAAATAAAATAATTCTTTATTGCGCGAGAATTTATGAAGAATTCGAGAATAATCCGTGATGGGACGAAATCTTGATTAATGGGTCTTTAACTCGAGTTCGCGACTCTACCACTGCACAAAACTATATAAGGCATTAATGAAAATAATAACAATTTCTAAATACCCACTGTAACGCATGTACATCTTTAGCACCTGTCTACAGAAAAGTACAATATTTGCCAATGCTTGTTAAATCTGGGTAGTGATAACTTAGTTTTTCGTCTTGGTTTACCTTCTGTTAAACTTAGCTGAATAATCACATGCTGCAGTGTTGCTGTGAATTTAAAATTTGAACAGCCCTGTGTGAAATACTTTTGTCTTAATCGCAATTGCTGAGACCCAGTTTGGTAAATCCGCCATGCACCTGCCTCACTGTTTCAGCAATTAAATATAGGGCAACCAGTATTATATCTGTTGCTGCCTCTCTCTACCTCCAAATGGACTGCCAATTTATAGCCGGGTCTTCTTCCTTAATGCCAGAAGATGGATTCACTGAGCATCTTATCTATAGGCATATTTCTGTCATTGGTTATAATTTATTTATATATTCATTGGTCTGTAGCAATGAATGTTGAATCCAATCAAGATAAGATTGCAGTCTGGACAAGTCCATTACTTGAGGATAAGTTGAGCCATAACGTTTACTGATCAACTATTTAATGTTTATAAGATTGGCATAGATGGTTAAAAAAAGTAAACCAAAATCTGAGTGTAATCTACAATACTTTTAAGATTCATTCAATCTACATTCATACCCTGGTTATAGACATAATAGATATATGTTTGACTGATTATACCATAGCATGATTTCAATGACCATTAGTAACAATATATTAGGAAAGTAAGTAGGTGTTTTTTCCTAGGACCTCTATAAAATAAGGGCCAAATTGTCTGCCAATACAGTGCTCTGCCTAATAAGTATACATGACATTCTATTCTTTCTTTGATTAACACCAGTTGTCATTTATCTGAAATATCTAATCACACTCTAAAATGCTTCAGTATATATATTTAAAATTATTGATATTTTACATGCAAACGTGTGTCAGCAAATGATATAACAGATATCAGCAATTTATTATATATATCATTATTCAATATTAATAATAACTGAACGATGATCATTTGGAAATCAGCCAAGCACAGAGATTCAATCCAGAAATATTTATTCTCTTGTTCATCTCTCTGCTGTGTGCCAAACTGATAATACAGATAATAGTCAGTGATCTTAACTCTCTCTCTATATATATATATAATACATATATTGCAGGTTCATCTGTGTTAAAAACTTTTAATATTAATATACTGACGTTTCGACTTGGTCACACAAGCCATCCACAGAGTTATAATTAGGTAGAAAGACGGTTGTAGAGGCGCTACAATCACTGATTTGAATAAAATGTTAAAATTCCACCAATAGCAAAAAATGTTAAATTTAGGAATGTTTTTTAAAAAAATCTTTCCAAATAGGAGGAAGTTTGCATGTATCGTGTCACTTATTGATACAATCTGGCCTTTTAAGTATCTCAATGGCTTCTCTAATTTTGCATTGGTAGAGATTATCACATCTGGATATGATCCTGGTACTAGAAAAATCAATTTTATGACCTGAATCTATAGTATGGAGTGAGAGTGCTGATGATGATGAGTGTTGTTTAACTGCATTAGCATGCTCATCTCTCCTAACACTGATGTGATGATTACTCATACCTATGTAAGAAGCTTTACAATTTTTACATGAGATTTGATAGACACCATGAGATTCAAGAGGGATTGAATCCTTAGGCTTGGTTATTATATTGCTGATCTTTTGATAAGCAGAAAATGCTGTATCTATATTATAGCGTTTTTATATACGTCTGATACTGTCTGTAGTTCCTTTTACATATGAAACACAAATCCTAATAGCTGATTTATCATCAATAGCTGATTTATCATCTTTTTGTTTCCTATTTTGTCTATTTTGGGCTTGAAATAAGGCTTTTTTTATAAATTTGTAATTATAACTATTTGCTAATAAAACACTATTAATATGATTTATTTCTTCTTTCAGATGTGTCTCATCTGAAAGGTTAATTGCTCTATTTAAAAGAGTTTTGGCTACAGAAACTATCTGAGTTGGGTGATGATGAGAATGGAAATGCAAATATCTGTCTGTGTGTGTATCCTTTCTGTAAATAGAAAAAGATAAACTATTTGGTGTTCTGGTGATTAGAACATCAAGAAAAGGGAGTTTTCCATCAGACTCTGTCTCCATTGTAAATTTAATATGAGGATGCATATTATTTAAATGTAAAAAAAATCATCTAATTTATTTTTTCCATGTTGCCATATGACAAAAGTGTCATCTATGTATCTGAGCCAAATGAGAGGTTTTAAAGATGATGATTCTAAAGCATGAGTTTCTATATATTCCATGAATAAATCAGCTATTACTCCTGAGATAGGTGAGCCCATAGGAGTACCAAAAACTTGTCTGTAATGCTGTACATTGTATACAAAATATGTATTTAAGAGACAATGTTTAATTAAAGCAATAATATGGTCTGGTAAATTGCAACATTGTGAGATTATATTTAAAGCTTCATCAATTGGAATGTTTGTAAACAAAGACACGACATCAAAACTGACCAGAATGTCATTAGCATTAATTTTTAAACTTTTTAAAACAGAAATAAAATGAAGAGAGTTTTTAATATATGATTTAATAGATGGGATTGTAGGTTTAATGAAATCCGATAAGTATCTGGCTAAAATATGAGTTGGAGAACCTATTGCACTTACTATTGGATGAAGGGTGGTATCTGGTTTGTGAATTTTTGGAAGTCCATAAAATTTTGGACAGACCCAAGATTTTTCACGAGGGATTATTTTATTTTTTATCTCTGTTTCAATAGGTGATTTATTAATAATAGCTTTTGTTGTTTTTTCCAAATATGTAGTATGATCTCTTTTTGATAGTTTATAAGTTTTATCATTAAGCAGATCTAAAATTTTATTATGGTAAATGTCACGATCCATTACAACTGTGGCATTACCTTTATCAGCTGGAAGTACAACAATTGATTTGTCGGATTTTATATTATTTAATGCTTGTCTTTCTTTCTTTGAAATATTATTTTTAGGAAGCTTAGCTTTTTTAAAAATATTACAAATCTCAGCTCTAGCCAAATCAGCCGATGTAGAATCAATTTTATCGAGAGCTGATTCAACATTACAAACAATTTTCCCAAAAGGTATCCGGGAAGGTGTTAAAGCAACATTGAAACCTTTTTCTAAAACCGATATTTCATCTGTAGAGAGGGCTTTCCTAGATAAATTATAAACGTTTTTTTAATTCGGATACATAATGTTTGGGGATTGTGTTCTAATTAGCATTTGCAATTTTTTTTTTTGCTTTGCTGTTACAAATTCCGAATCTGTAAACGATCTAAAACTTGCAATATGATCAAAACTAGTCCACAGTAAAGGATGTATTTTATTACTAAGGAATAAACGTAAATGTAGCAATACTTTATCAATTTTATCTAAATTTTTCCGAGTTTTATTGAGTTTAAAATAATATTGCTAGTTTTCCTTAGAATTTTACTAACATTATAATTGTTGTCCTATTTGGAAAGATTTTTTTAAAAAACATTCCTAAATTTAACATTTTTTGCTATTGGTGGAATTTTAACATTTTATTCAAATCAGTGATTGTAGCGCCTCTACAACCGTCTTTCTACCTTTTATAACTCTGTGGATGGCTTGTGTGACCAAGTCGAAACGTCAGTATATTAATATTAAAAGTTTTTAACATGGATGAACCCGCAAAATATGTATTTTATATATTTAACCCGTGCAAATCTTCGTTTTAACATATATATATAAAACAAATATAGAAATAAAAATTTAGTTTCATTACTCCTATGAGTATGACATCTCTCTAGCGATAGTGAAGTATGCATATTACAATTGATATCCACTTTTATACTCAGTATACCAATGTTTGCCAAACTGAACCAAGATTAAATGCAACCTTCACCCTTTAATTAATGATAACTAGATATCTAATTAATGATTAGCAATGAATATGTTTTATTAGTTGTTGCTTATAAATTTGAGACATGGACACTTAACAGAAGAGCACCAGGGAGACATTAGATTCATATTGTGTAAAGAAAAAATATTAAAAATAACAATAAAAGACTGAAAATGAATTACAAGAATGAGAAAACAACAGATGCCAGTGATATTATTGAAAGAATTTAAAAAAACAGAATGGAACTGAGCTGACCATATTGCTTAAAGGAATGATAAAAGATAAATTTTTTTGAAGTGGATCCTAAGAGTTTGTAAACGATCTAGAAAGTGACCATGTGTGAGATGAATGGATAAAGTAAGACAATTTTCTAGTGTGAAGTTAGAAGAGAGACTAGAAGTTAATGAAACCAGATTACACTTGGAGAGACTTTATTCATGCAATGAATTGATGATGGTTGAAAATGATGATGATCAAATAGCTTAGTAGGTTGGCCATCGAATAACTCTCTTAAGTTGTACTTAACATAAGTGAAATAAATGTTAAAATGTAATTTTTAAAACAATTTTCCCCTATCAATATACAAATGTTAACAAAAAGTAAAATAAATGTTAACATATCAAATTCATTTAGAGATAGTTTGATTAATGGATAATTAAATGATTAGTCATGCTGAGTGCCATGTTATATTTCAGCACTAAATGTCACAAGGTCACCTACAATAAAGATTAGATCTTGAACCCATCATGTTAACATACAAATGTAATAAGAGACCATTCAAAACAACAGTTAAAACAAAGGTTTGAAATCTAATGTTTCAAGTTTCTTATATTTAGTCTTCTTTCCAGTAGGTGGCACTCTATATGTAGTCAGTGTGTAAATGTGATTAAAGAGGTGAGAAAGTGGTTTTAAGTGTAGGTAATCTAGAGAGAAAGTCAGAGGAGAGGGAGCAAAATGTAGTTAAGAAAGATAGGACAGAGTATGGTTTTAGTGGAGTGTCAGAAAATATGAGTGAAGGAAGTAGTAATGCAATGGAGATGGTTAGACAGAGAATAAGTAAGATAGAGGAAGAAATGAAGGATGTAGAAGTAAAGTTAAAATTGTTAGAGACGAAGTGTGAGGAGATAAAGAAATTATTGAGTAGAAATGATAAGGAAGAAATGGATAAGGAAATTCAGAAGGTGGTAGAAAAGGTTAAAGATGGAGTAGAGAAAGTAGATTATGAGGCAGTATTGATAGGAGATTCAACTAATAAGAGAATGTGGGGATATAATTGCAAGGGAAAATAGAAGCAGGTATGTTAGAGTATGTTTGCCTGGAGCAAAAATTAGGGATGTGACAGATAAAGTAAGAAAGCAAGGTAGTAGAGATGTATATGTAATGGTAGGGACTAATAATTTGTTAGAGCCACCAGAGAAAGTAATGGATGAGTATGTAGAATTGATTAGGAATTTGAGAGAGATTAAAGGAAGAGTAGGAGTAGTGGGACTATTACCAAGATTTGATAAGAGGCATTTGTTAGATAGGGCATGTTCTATAAATGAGAGAGTGAAAAAATTGTGTGAGAGAAATAATGTTGTGTTTGTGGATGTATGGGATTGGTTTATTGTAAAGAGGGAGTTGTATAGTAAAGATGGTTTGCACTTAGAAAAACAAGGAAGTGAAGTTTTAGGGAGTTTGATATTTAAAGAATATAATTCGGGAAACCTTTAAAGGGGGTGGGCTTTTAAATTGTAATATTATCAAAAAGAAGAAGAATGGAGGGGATATAAGAAATAAGCAAAAGATGGTTGATTTAGATATAAGTGTAGATGTGGAGAGGGAATGGTTTTGTAAGATTAGTGGTAAGAAAGTTTGTTATAAACATAATGGAGAAGAAGGAAGCAAAAGAATTTATAAAAGAGTAGTTAGGAAAGAAGAAATTGTTAAAATTGGGTTTTTGAATATGCAAGGTGGTAGGAGACCAGAAAAATGGCTGGAATTAAATAAAGCAATTGAAAATGAAGGGTTTGAGGTATTAGCAGTAGTGGAAACTCACCTAAGAGAAGAAGAAGAACCTATTTTGGAAGAGATAGTATGGCAGGGTATAAACAGAAATGAAAAAGAAAAAAGGGGTGGTGGTATAGATGTTATATCGAAAAAAAATTTAAATACTGTTAAATGTCAAGAACATTTGTGGTTTGAAATAAGGTTGGGTAGACAAGAATGGATGGTGGCTGTAGTGTATATCGCCACTGAAGATAGTCAAACTGTAATGGAGTGGAACAATAGTATATATGAATGCCTAGTTAAGGATATACAGAGTTTTAAAGAAAAGGGGAAGAGAATAATGGTTATAGGGAATATGTATGGGCATATTGAAGAAATTGATGATGTAGATAATAAGAATGGTCAGTTTATGAAGGAATTTTGTCAAAGAGTAAATTTGAGCATTGGAAATTTATCAAATGTATATGATGGACAATACACATGGTCTAGGAATAATGTATTTCACACAATAGATTATGTATTGGTAGAGAAAGAGGGAATGAATAAAATACGAAAAATTAAGGTGTTTGATAATGAAGAGAGAGTGTGTAATAGTGATCATAACTTTATTGTAATAGAAATGGTTAGTAATGTGATGGAGGATAGAAATAAAGGTAGAAATAATAGTGGAAGATGTGGATGGAGAGTGAATGATAAGAATAAGTTGGAAGAGTATAAAATAAAAGTTGAAGAAACCATGGAGCAGTTGGTTGGGGATGAGTATAAGGACTGGTGTGGTGAAGTAGAAAAAGTGGCAAATAGGGTTTTAGTCGAGAATATGAAGAAGAATAAAAGTAATAAAAAATGAGTGTTAGTAAAAGTGTAAAAGAGAGGAAAAAAGCATGCAGAGAATATAAGTGTGCTATTAAGAATAAAGAAAGTGAAAATGATATTAATGCTAAATGGGGAAAGTACTTAGAAACGAAGAAGTTAGCTAAAATGGATAATTATAGAGAGAGGATGAAGTTAAATAATAAATTGTTGGAGGATATTAATAAAAGTGGAAGAGATGGGAGTAAAAAATTTTGGAATTACATTAAAAGGAGAAATGTAGGGGAAAGAGAAATAGTATTAATAGATGATGAGGGAATAGAATGTAGCTCTAGAGAAGAGGTAGAGAGAATCTTAAATAGATATGTAATGGATATAGAAGAGATGTTAGATGTGAAGGAATTAGTGATAGAAAACATGAAAGCAGTTAGTAGTGGGAATATTAGGTTCACAAAAAATGAATTGAATGAGGCAGGAAAGAGATTGAAAAGTGGAAGGGCGAGAGGTTTAGATGGATGGGCAGCAGAGATGGTAATGAATTTAGGGCATAGAGCAAAAGCAAAGTTATTATCATGTTTTAATAAGATGGTGCAGAAGACAGTTTTTCCGAGTAGTTGGGGTAATACAAGAATAAGATTATTATTTAAAGGAAAGGGTAAGGATCATAGAAAGTTAAATAATTATAGACCGATAGCGGTAACATCAGTTTTATATAAAGTTTTCCCATATATGGTAGCTGGAAGAGTTGGTAAAATGGATGGAAGAGAATAATGTAGTGGGGGAAATGCAAGGAGGTTTTAGGTCAGATAGGCATATAGGAGATAGTTTGTTTGTAGTTACACAACTTATGGAGATGAGTAGGAATTCAGGTAGATGGTTATATATTAGTTTTATAGATATAGAGAAAGCATATGATAGAGTAAATAGAAATAGATTATGGGTAATATTAGCCAATTTGGGAATGGATGAAGCTTTAGTAAATATTATTAAGAAATTATATGAAAATAATTATTATACTTACCAATTAGGGGATATAGAATCAGTTAAAGTTAAAAATGGAGTGGGATTAAGGCAAGGATGCCCTATGTCACCGATTTTGTTTTTGTTGTTTTTGAGTGAAATGGAAAAAGCAATAGAAAGACTAGGAAGAGGGGTAGAGATACCATTAATAGGTGGCAAAGGAGTATATACTTTGTCAGGTCTTTTTTTTTTGCAGATGATATCTTTTTATGTACAGAAAGAAGAGAAGATATGGATATTATGCTGAGGACATGTGCAAGGGTGGGTAAAGAGATGGGGATTAAATTTAGTGAAAAAAAAACAAATATAATGATGGTTAATACTGGGGAAAGAGAAGATGTAGTTTTTTTATTGGGGGATATAAAGTTAAGTGTGGTGGATAGATATAGGTATTTGGGAATCATCTTATGTAATCAGGAAAATTGCTTGGTTGAATGGGAGAAAAAATTGGTAAATGAAGCAAAGAAAAGAAAAGGTTTGGTAAAGAAACTAACAGTATTTTCATATAATAAGTATGATGTAGCTAGAATTGTATGGAAGGGAGTTGCAGTAGCAGGGTTAACATATGGTAATGATGCATTATGTGTTAGTAAAAGGATTTTAGATTATTTAGAGAAAGTATAAAGGGAAGTAGGAAGACATGCATTAGATGCAGAGATGTGGACAGCAAAGGAGGCAATTCAAGGAGAAATGGGATGGTCAAGTTTCTATATGAGAGATGCAAAAAGTAAAATGAAAATGTTTGGTAGATTGCAGTTTATGGATAGTAAAAGAATAGCCAAAATAGTGTTTAATTGGGTTATGAGTAAAGGGCAGGTAACAACATGGGTGAGAAAGGTAATGTGGTATGCAAAAGATTTGGATAAAGAATTTATATCGGTATACTTGTATAAAAGGTGGGATGATTGTGTTAGGAGGATTGTTGAGAGTTATAGTGGTAAGGAATGGGATAAAAGAATAGAAGCATTAATAAAAAATAGGGAGTTGGAGAGATGGAAAAGTAGTGTGGAGGGTAAGAAGAGTTTAAATATATATAGAAGTAAACGGAATATTGGAAGTGAGTTAATTTATGATAATAGTAAGGAAAGTAGTTTATTGTTTAAGGCTTGAATGGGATCTTTAGCAACAAGAGAATATACATGTAAATGGAAAACTATGGGTGATTTAGCGTGCAAATGGTGTAAGGAAGGTATAGAAAATATTAGGCATCTGTTGATTGAATGTAAATGCTTGAAAGCAGAAAGGGTACAGATAATGAAGTTATGGGAGAATAGGTATGAACAAAGTGACAATACAGAAAGTGAGTTAGTAGTTTTTATTCTGGATTTGTGAAAAGATAAGGGGGATTTAGATTTAAAGGCCATAGAGTTGACAAAGATTATGTTGTGGAAATGGGATGGGGCAGAATATGGGAAGACTTAGAGTGGGGAATGAAAAATAAAGTGGCTAACAAGTTTATCTGGGCATAGTTGCTGAGATATTCTTGACTTCGTTTAAGGAGAAGACAAATACATCACATCATATCACATCACATTCAATTGCAAAAATTAATAAAATAATCCTGATAGCAGTTAAGTTCTAGTAAAAGCATATACAACAATTCTTGTAAATGATGACTTAATTTCTCCTGTGCACTATTTGATTCACTCCTAGAACATCATTAAAAAATTAGGAATAAAGGATCTTTAATAACTTCAGGTTTGGTTCAATACAGTGGTAAAGTAACAGATTCAGGAACTCGGGAACTATTAATTGTAGCTTCATTCCATCACTTCCATTTCACAGATTTTTTAAGAATTCTGGGACCATTAGTTCATTTAATTATACATTTTATAAAACTTATTATTGTAATAAAACAATTGTCTTTTAAAGCAGTCCTGCAATGTTCAAGCACTTTAAGTAACAAATCATTTAAATTCTAGGAATTAAAGGACTTAAACCTGTTGCTCTACTAATAGGCCAAATTTCTCAGAAAAATTTTATTATTCACATCGGTTTCTACATGCTAGGATTTTCACTTCATCTGCTGCTTTTACTTATTAGCTAAATGATCAATTAAAACATTTCAGGACACAAGACTTACACCCATATACAAGTTTAATTATGAAATAAAATTTAAATGCTTTTATTCAAAATAAATACATTTCTTCAAATTTTCACAAAAAAATCAGGGGGCACTCATGTTAGAAATATTCTTGGAAAGGGAAGTCAAGGTGGCTAACAGGTTTCTCTAGGCATAATTGCTGAGAGATTCCTGTCTCTGTATAAGGAGAAGTTGCAGTGCATCAATCACATCACATAGATATATTTTTCATAAGTAGAAATCAGATTATAATAATGTTTACCAAGTCTGTAAATAAATTAGGATAATTCACAAGTTAGATTCCCAAAGAACAATTTAAATAAAGTTGCCAAAATTGCCCATTTTCAAAACTGTTTGCAAACTCTAAAAAATATATTACCATCAACAATATATAGGTATGCTTTAAAACTAGATTGGAAATTATGGAGGATTAAAATTGAATTACAAGATTTGATCCAGATGCACAGACTAAAAGAAAACAGAGCAAAGTTAAATAAAAGCATATGAAAATAATTCCAAGTTGTATTAGACTATCATGTCATCAGATCTCAAAAAGATGAATTGCCTTCTTGACCCAAAATATATGATGGTACAAAGTAAAAAAGAAAGGAGTAATGCAACAAAGGTGTCAGAAGTAAATTATTAAATAACCAGCAAGAATTATTTTTGAACCATAAGAACATGCCCTGAGCAGATTAGCACAATGATAAAATTGCAGGCTTAAGAGCTAAAGGTTTTTAATTGAGACTAAACTGGCAAAATAAAATATCAGCTTGGCTAAAAAACTCAAAGTTTTAAGTTCAACCTGCCATTTGGGTATTCAAATGGGATATAACATCCAAGAACTATCCTTCTCCAGAACCATCTACTATAATCTTGAATAGCCTATGAACATCAGATGGTTTGTTGCTATAAAATTTTTAATAATTCTAAATGTAATTATTTCTCCTTTCCATAATTAATGTAACTCTTATAAACTCATTATAGTTGAGTATTATGTAAAAGTGAACATTCAAGGTTTTTATAATGCATAAAACATGCTTTTGGCAGATCACCACCAGAATCATGGTGCTATATTTATTAACCAGTTGAAAATTATGCCTATACATAGATGTCACTTATTTAAATCTTTAAAATTATATGTTTTTCATAAAATATGCAATTATACAAAACTTGTATTTTTCAAGTTAATATGAAAAGATAAATATAATACAATGAGATTCAAGAGCACTAAACTAGCTTTAGGTGGGTTGCTGGCAGAACCATAGTACCAAAACTGACTATGTATATATAAAAATATGTATATATAGTGCCCTAAGATTAGTATGCAAATAGAGTACAGTATGTAAATTAGATGTTGATCCATTTTTTTTTGACAATGGGATGCAGAGATCTTTTCTACTAATGGAATGAGGATTTCTGCTCATGCTTCTTTATATTCCTCTCTGTGCATATTGTTCTAACATTAGAGGGGGACAGATATGCCCCACAGCCTGCTCATTATTATGTAAATGTGGCTTAATATGTAAATGCAGCATTTAAATATTCCATTTGTTTTGACAATGGAATGCATGAATCCTATCTGTTGATTGCATTTGGATCCATTGCAATTACCCATGTCTCCTTAAATTTTCTTTTTCTATCATTTATATTGGTACAAACCATTCTCACATTAGAAGGAGTGAAAGTATGGCCTATAGTGTGGTTGTCATCGAGAGAAATTGATTGGTAGTCATTATTCTGAATTGCATTGTTGTACAAATAACGTATGCTGAGCGATTCTTGTGAATCTATTTATCTGAGATTCACTATGATACACAGAACTACCAAATGGGACACTCCATGTAATTTTTGATAATAGATTGAGTTCTGACTTCCATATTCATCAATTAAAAATTAGGATTCAAAGCTGAAATAAATGCATTTATATATCTAGAATCCATCTTTTACTTCTCTGTACTATCCAAGATAATATCATGAAATTTAAAAATTACATCCTAAGATTACGAACTGAGAAAAGTCAGAAATCACGTTACAAGATGGTCTGATTTCTTTGCACAAGCCATTAAGATAGTAGTAACTCTCACTATAAATAGTACCACCTAGTGCAAGCTAGAAACCAGTCTGGGAATATTGGATGAGTAGACATCAGATAGGCATTGAAATATACAAATCTTCTGGCATCTGTTGATTACTATAGCTAGAATTAGGTGTCATCATCGTATGGAAAGTTGATGCTATTTTAATAGCTTATGCAAGAAAGAAAAGCTGGTCATGTGATGTGCCAATGGTTTAATGCCAATCCTATTCAAAAAAGCTCATAGACATTTAAATATACAGATACTGAACTGGTTTTAGATTTGTATGGTTATACAGAAGAATTAGCTTGGATTGAAAACATTATTGTGTTTTAAGTTTAGACTCATGGCTTTATAGTTTACTAAATAGGTAAATTGTAGTTTTCTGTTGGGATGTATGCATTGTTCTCAGATCCAGAGTCTTCTTCCTGATTACACCTATAAGCTAGAAACTAGTCCTGAGTTAGTGAATGAGTAGTCACTAGATAAGGACTTTATGCCCAGACCTGCTTGCATCAATTGTTTGCTATGACTTGCGGTAGATGTCGCCAATATAAAAATTGGATACAGTAGTAATTAAAACAAAATCAAAGCAAACTTATTAATTTTGACAGAATAAAAAAGTTACTAATTAAAAATGTTCAGATTAATGGTAATTTACAAGGAAGAACCCAAATTAACTAGAATTGGGTCTCTGGTAAGCACACCTGTTATAGTATATGCTTTTGCAGCTAGTTACTTCTTGCAAGGACCCTTTTGCATCTATCTGCTAAATGACATCACTGTGTGAAATAGTACTGGCAGAAAGTTTTGAAAAGTACATTTCGGTATTTATCGATTTTTGTAACGGACTGAAATGTGAAATTCTGTTTTCTTTTAGAGAAAATGGCAGGATAAATGGTCCCCCTGCTTAAAACAGTTTGCAAGCATGTTGCTCTGAGAAAAAACAAGTTTACAAGTGGTTTTAATAGAAATGTCAAATTTATCATGTTCCAAAAAAGTATGGTGAATGAAGACCAATGTCAAAATGTTGCCCCCTTGTTTTAGATACAAATGGTATTGTTCATCCAGATTTATTCACAATGATCAGGCATTTAAAACCAACAAGATCTGAAACTTTGGCATGATGTGGTAAGATGTAAAAATCCCATTTTGTGGCTCAGTGAGGATTGCATGCTTTATCACAGTAGCTGCTAGTGCACAAAACATAGAGTATGAAACAATTTTTAATTAAAATTCAGCATGACCCTGTTTATCCAACAGCCATATTCACTGTTCTTACTCTGCATGACTTCTTTTTATTTTCTCAAATGAAAAAAAAAATCTCTTTTTTTTGCAAACTTAGAAGTTGTGAAGAGAAAAACGATGGAGGTGTTAAACTTTGCAAGTGTTTCCTAACTATTTCAAAAAGCGAAAAAAACATTTAGAGTGATGCATTGCGTTAAATAGACTATACTTTGAATCTTCATTTTCTCAAATGAAAAAATGTGTCTTTTTTTTTTTTTTGTGGACTTAAAAAGTGGTGAAGAAAAAGTGATGGAGGTGTAAAAAGGTATCATTTGCAAGTATTTCGGAATATGTTCAAAAAATAAATAAACACATTTAAACATGCATTGCATTAAATAGAATATACTTAGAAAGAAATTCAATTTGCATCACCTAAAAATAAATACTCCATCTATATAAATAAAAATGAAAATGTTCGTTTGTTCAAAATCTTAAATCTCTGAAAGTTCTTCACTGATTGCTTTGAAATTTTGACACAACATTGCATTCGAATACGCGTGTGTTTTTATATACCTACTATTTATATGCCTACTATTATATAAATGTCACACCTGTGGCAGGTAATTTCGTGTGTATAGTTTATTTTTTTCAGTGTTTTTCTTTTAGTTTTTTTTAACTTTCTTATTTTTCAATGCAATTGGCAGGGCCTTTCAAAGCTGAAGATGTCCTCATTCCTCGCATTCGTATGATTCCAACGGATATGTCATTTCAATTTAAGAGATTACAATTCCCAATTCGATTGGCATCAACAAAGCTCAGGGCCAATCTTTAGAATTGTGCGGTTTATATCTAGACACGGATTTCTTCTCACATAATCTCCATATACGCACAGACAATGGAACAACAAAAAATATTGTATACCCACAAGCATTGTGAAATTAAACATATTAGAAACGTGCGCTTTCTCTTTCCTTTCTTTTCCATTTAACCTGGCTGAGTACAGCAACGCGTGACCGGATACGGCTAGTTAAAAATAAATACAAATTCCTGTTATTTTCGAGTGTCACCTCGTACATTTACTTTATTATTTTTTTGACTATATAAAATAAAAGAATTCCTGATTCTTACATTTAAGATCCATTTGCATAACCTTGGTTTCCTTCATGATATCTATGCCTTTGTCTAAATAGAAATGTTTTTATGTAAAAAAAATATTTCCCACTGCACTGTTCTCTCTATATAAAAAGAAATGCATTTTTTTCAGATTTTGTTTATTATATCCAACTTATTAAAAAATGCAAAATAAAAAATACGAAATTTGTTTTTTAAATAACAACAAACACCAAAACAAATATAATCAGATTACTTATGTCACAATCAATTTAAACACAATGTAATAATCAATAAAATATTAATAATACTTTATTAAAAAATTTGTTTGTTTAACAGTTAAATATTTAACCTAATTTAAAAATCAATTTAGACATCAATGCGCTTTGATGAATACCGAATTATACACATTTCTTTTTCCCATTAAAACATTGATTATAAATTAAACAATTCTGATAATGAATATAAAAAAATTACTTACTGAAACGTATAAAAGTAGAATTGCATAAATTATGGTAAGGTAGGAGTAAAACTGTCTTGAAAGAAGTTACTCTGGCCACAGACCTATTTATCATCCCTCCAAAGAGAAGCAGGGAAGGAAAATATGATTTCCAAAAGAGTTAAAAATCACGTGGCCAGTGTTTTAATTTTTCTTTTTTATTGTACTTATTAGCTGTAGTTAATAAGGAAGACAGAATCAAAATATCCTAAAATCAAATCCCATTTAATTAACCAAATGGCCTTTCAATCTGATGATCAAATACTATGCTTAAATTCACTTAAAAAGAATTATCTACGGATCAAAAATGCATATGGCTTATGAATGCGATCACTATGTATAACAGTGAACTTATGATATGCATTGTATCAGTATACATTACTTAAAATATAACCTATCCAAATACATATGTATAATATAATGTCAAATAATAACTTCTCTTTCTTATTGCATTGCCAAATGTATACCATATAATACTAAACCATCCATGCACTTTTCTGCTGTTACACAATGCTTTATTGACCACCCTCTTTTATAGTTTACAATTTCGATTGCCCCAGCAATCTTCTTCAGAATTTTTATATCTGCAGTTGAAGTTAAGAGTTATAAAAGTTCTGAAGAAGACTGATGGAGCAATTGAAACTGCAGTTGAAGTTAGGAGATATAAAAGTTCTGAAGAAGATTGCTGGGGCTATCAAAACTGTAAACGTAAAAGAGGGTGGTAAATAAAGCATTGTGTAACAGTAGTAAAGTGCATGGATGATTTAGTATTATATAGTCAAATAATACTTCTTAATAGCCCCAAATAGATTAAATAATGCAGAAATACTGAAATCCTCCAGCGAGCTTTATATATATTAACCATCAGTAAATGTAAATGTAGAATGGGTCCACCTATATTTTAGCTTTGACTGTATATAAGCATACCATTTACTGACATACTTACACGTTTATATACGATTGAAACTAATGTCTGGGTGTGCTCATTCCACATTCATGTTAACTGACAATAAATATACATATAGCTCACTGGGGTTTTGTAGTACTTCTTCATTATTTAATACAATATTTAATGGATGTTCAGATGGAAGTATTTTGATATAAGAAATTGCATTTATAATTAGAAAACACCAATCAAGGTTAACTGCCCAGGGCAAAGAGAAAAAATAAAATTTCAGCACTAATGCATAAACCTATTATATTTTTCATTATAATAGCAAGCATTTTTTAATAACTGAATGCCATACATGATCACTTTTATTAATAACATTACTTCAAGTTATGTTGGAAACAATATATTTTTATTTTTCATATTTGTTAATCTTTTATGAATTTTGAGTTGCTATATTATTTATGTGCTGAAATGTTTTCTATGTGTAAGCTAAAAGCTTTATGAAGTTTAAGAAAATTTGTTAAATAGCTTCCTTAAGTGATAAAATGAAAGTTGTTGAGTTATTAGCAGTAAAAAAGACATCAATTAACTTCTTGTATTGTATCAGAAAGCTCAAAGTTTGAAGAGCTTAACCAAGGTTTGAGAATAGACAATGGAAAGTTGGGGTGTCTGAATAGATTGCAAAACTGATACAGATTTAAAATATCAAACAACTAGGAAAGCTATAATTCGCTTACCACAAAATGGTTGTTACGTTACTTGTAGATTAAAAAAGGGGTACTTATTACTTAGCCAGGCTTGGCCATTTGATGGCATTCTGGCTAGCCAAGAATACCTACAATTGCTGTTTTCACAATCTAGATTTATGGCTAAGAAAATAGTTCTGTTGATCTTAGCCATTGCATGCTGCTTGGTGGCATTGCACAGAAATATTATGGCCTGTTTTATGCTTCATGACACTTTATGTGAATTTGCACAATTCACAGTTGGCTACTGTATTGTCTGATAGTATCTGGATTTCAAGTGGCCACAACTTTTGAAATCTCCATAGCAGAGTAATTTCATTTCTACTTAAAGAAATGCAGTGTGACTCACTAAGAATTGTAACACCATCCCCACCCTTCACTACACAACTTGGAATGTGCAAATCATTGTCAAAGGGTAGGGCCTAACAGGATTTTGATGAGCTCAGGTAAAAACTCATGCTTTTGTGAGAAAATATGAGACAAATAAAATGACACACTGCAGCAAGGTATTGGATTTGCACACGTTTCCAAAACAAAAGGTTGTGACTCTATGACCTAAATCAGTACAAAAAAAGAAAAGAAAATGAAAGTTGAAAAAGTCAAAAGTTTTGATCTTAATTTTATTTGGGGGTGGGGGGGGGTGGAGGGGTTTGGGTTGAGAAATATGTTGTCATCACTGAGACAAAAGTTTTTTTTTGGTTTGTTTTTATTTTTTAAAAAAGGTAATAGAAATTGGTTCTAAAAATAAAAATCTTACTATATCAGCAGTAAAGGTGTGTTTGTGTATGATTTTTATTATTGTAATTTGTTAGTAGAAAAAAACAAAAAAAAACCTAAAAATAAAAACTTAAAGACGGAGTAGACAAAAATAAAATGATAAAAGAATTTAATTAATAGTAAAATTTGTTTTTAAAAATTGATAAATATTTGTCAAATTTGTGAAAATGTCAGAGATTATACCTTATTTTCTAACATATGATCATGTGGATAGTACACTACAGATGATGTAGTGAAGATCGAAGATATACTGTAAATGATATTTTTTAAAAATTGCTAAATAGAAATCGCATAATACAAATAAAGCCAAAAAAAAAAAAAAAATCACTGTATAGCAAAAAAAAAAAGAAATAAAAATTGTTTTTTTTTTTTAAAAGTTTTATTATATCAGTAGTAAAGATGTGTTTGTGTATAAGTAGGAAGGGAAAAAACCTTAAAAATAAAAAATTAAAGATATAGTAGAAAAAATTAAAGGATGAAATAATTTAATTAATAGTAAAAGTTGTTTTTAAAAATCGCTAAATAGAAATCGTGTAATATAAATAAAGCCCCCAAAAAATCGGCGTATAGGCAAAAAAAAAGTCGCCGTATTTTAAAAATCATGGCCCGGAAATGTTGGATTGTATTGTTTTTGACTGGCAACAACGCCATCAAGTGACCAAGCCTGGCTAAGTAATTAGTAACAAAAAAGGTTATTGGAAAAGAGATTATTATCCAGAGCTGGTTTAATTGGGATGAAAGTTTGACATTTTAGTGTTTGTTTTAATTTTTAAAAAGTAAAAATAAAACTACACTACAGTGAGTTTATTATTAAATTTATTTTTGAATGAATATAAATAGAGTCAACACACATACATCAAATAATGTATTTAAATGATAGACCATTTCCACCATCTAATATTAAGCGTTGAATGTCTGCAGAAAAATTTAACTGCATTTTTCCAATTCCATTCAACTGTTAGTAATAGTGCACATGTTAGTATATACACAATGTTTCGAGTGGTGAACATCTTAGTTAGTTAGAGTGTTATGTTAAAATTTAGTATTCAAGAATTTAAAGATCGAGGTTGGATTCCCATGCTAGTACAGTCACTGATCAGGCCAGCACCCCCTGAAAAAATGAGGCAAATAAAACCACCCAAAACACACTGCATATACTAACCTGTAGGCTATTGCTAACAGTTGAATGTAATTGAAAATTGAAATAAAGTTAAATTTTAGTAAAGACATTGAATATTTAATATTAGATGATGAAAATAGTCCACTGTATAAATACAAGTAAAATGCCAACAACACAAACCTCCCTCTTTATAATGTCATAATCTTGTTCTGAAGATGTGCAGAGGTCCCTCTAGTGGCAAATTTAATGCTCAAGGCACATAGTATTAAGGTTATAGCCATAAATATATATGTAATCAAATATATATGCAAATGTATTTGCCTGAAGGTTTGTGATAATAGTATATTAGATGTGATAATACATTGGACTATTTCTATCCTCTATCATTAAATGTTGAAGGTATAGAAAATTTTAAACTTTATTTAAACCTTTCAAAAACAAGCAACTTGTCAGTAATAAAACACAAATGGGCAACACTACATTTTAAATATTATTATTATTATTCTCTCACTGGTATACCAGCATCACCTGAAAAAGAGTGGAGAATAATATTACTCAAAATGTTGGGTAATTACTAACCTATGTTGTCTATTTGGGTGTTATAACTAACAATTTGTTTGCATTTGAAAAGTTTGGTACTTATGTAGTATGCCTGCCAGAAGCTTGTCATCCATTTTTATTTTAAATTATCCATTTTCGGGGCCTTCCAACACATGGTATAAACAATATGGCTGACTCTAAGTTATTGTATTCAATATTTACATTTTTTTCTTTATTAAAATGATAAAGAAACAGAAAAATCCAAGAGTTGTAATTAAAAAAGTTTTTAATGCAGTAAAAAATAAAACATGATTAAGCAAACTATAATAAACATGATTGTTCATGCCAGTGGACAGACATCACTTTTTGGGTGGACACTATCCCATAATTTTGAAAATATTATACTGCATCTTGTCATATCAATGCAAAATTCCAAACTTTAATCATACTTCCGAAAATGATAAAGCACAAAAAAACTGTTAAAAAATGATAATTTCAGTTAATGAATGTTAAGAAAATCATGCTAATTTCAGCCATGTATTAGCTGTTTGCCATGTGTTAAGGGTTCACCACATATTAATGTTTAAACATTATGTTGTAAATGGAATTTGTTAAAAAATGTATTCAATTTTTTTAAAATTAACATGCAATTTAAAATACGTTTTTAAATATTTTTTAAAGTCAAGTTACACATGTTTGAGAAAATGATTTTAAGAAAATAAAACATAAACAAATATTTTAATGATGTTCAAGAAAATAATTTTGTGGGGGGGGGTATAAACAAATACTTCGACAATTAAAAATAGATTATTTAAAATACAACACCTATGTATTTTAAATTGAATATTACTTTTAAAAAAATTTAAATACATTTTTTAATAAATTTCATTCTCAACATAATGTCCAAACATTAACCTGTGATAAACTATTAACATGTGGTGAACAATTAATATATAGCTAAAATTATTATGATTTTATAACATTCATTAACTAAAATTATCATTACTTTTTTTTGACATTTCTTTTTTGCTTTATCATTTTTGGAAGTGTGATCAAAATTTGAATATCTTCCATACACAGAACAAGATGCATTGGAATATTTTCAAAATTATGGGATATTGTTTGCCTGAAAAGTGATGTCTATCCACTGACATGAATGACCACATTTGTTATAGTTTGCTTAATCATGTTTAATTTTTTTTTTTTTTACTGCATTTACATTAAAAAAATTTTTTAATTACAACCCTTTGGAATTTTATGTTTATTTATCATTTTAATAAATAAAACAAAAAGTAAATGTTAAATATAATAAGTTAGAGTCAGCCATATTGTTTATACCATGTGTTAGAAACCCCTGAAAATGGATTACTTAAAATATAAAAGGATGCCCCTGAAAATGGATTACTTAAAATAAAAAAGAATGTCAAGCTTCCATCAGGCATACTATATAAGTGATAAAAGTTTAAATTAAGTTAAAAGTTTCTATACATAAAACATTTAATGAAAGATGTTGGAAATAGTCCAACATATTATCGCATATATGTAAATGTGCTTCCTCAGTATATAATTAATAAATGTATTATTTTTTAAATTTTGTTTATATATATATACAAAAAATCAAGTCATATATCACGTGACTTGTTTGAAGCTTGTATCACAGATATGTAATATAAAGAGCATGTTAATAGTTCTAACAAGCTTTCTACCATAAGAGCCACAAGAGAAAGCATTTAAAAATCTCTATCTAGAATTATCCCTAACCCAGACCAGTTTTGAGATGTTGGCTCTCCTCAGTGAAGCATTTTTATTATTATAATTTTGCTTTTGAGGCTTTGGTGATCTTACATTGCTGAGGCTATTAATATATAGTGAGGCTAAAGTGTCTTCAGACCCATACAGCTATTTAAGTTAGATAGCTGGATTTGAAGACATATAGGTGTATAAAAATTTCAGCTGTTGTACATTAAGTTATGTATTAGATAAGTGCTGGCCTTGAGTTGGTATTTTAGATCTAATGTCTAAATATCCTAGTGCCTCAAAAGAGCCAGTTTGGGGATAGGGATGATGCTAGATAGAGATTTTTAAATGCTTTCTCTTGCAGTACTTACAATAAAACACTTGTTAGAGCTATTAGCATGCTCTCTACATTACATATATATATATAATTACTATACCCATAAAAAGAACATGTTTTATATAGGCGTGTGTCAAAAAATAATGAATACTTGCAGTTCAGTAAACAATATATGTTCAATCAATAAAATGAGAGCTATTATATGCAACATATTGAAAGAGGGATTGGAACAAAATATTGATGTCACTGTGCACTGTAATTGCTACTTTAGTGTCACAGCTATATAATTACGCAATAAGGTTGGATTAGGTTTAAAACCTTAGGAATTTAAATCTTAGTACAATAACTTGTATTGAATAAACAGTAAAGCTTATTACTAAATATCAATCAGGAAGCCAAGGCTCCTCACAGATGAAAGCTAAAAACCAAAACTTAGTCTGGAGATTTGGATGTGACCCTACTAATAACCACTGTAAAATGCAAAAGTACTTTCAGTTAATTCCATAACCATTTTCAACTGCAAGCCTTTTAAATTTAGACAAAATCATTACCATTTAGCTCATGTAAATATTTTACATTACTTACACTATTCCTTAACTAACACTTCTTTGCACCATTAAAATCCATTTCATCAAAATATATGTAAATCAAATAAAATGATTATGCAAATAAGTAAAACTATTTCTGTGTTTTATAATGGTTATTAGTAATATTTATTATTAAAACAGGGAAAACTCATGATCACGTGATGTTTAGTGGTTTAGTTACCATTACTTTATTGTTTTATTATTATTATAATAATTAATCAATGATAGATATTTTATTTGATTAAATGGATTTTAATGGCTTTAAAAAGCATCAGTTAGTTCAGAAATGGCAGAAGCAATAGGAAAAACTTATATGGATCCAATGGGAATAATTTTGACCAAATTTGAATGGGACCCAATTGAAAATGCTTACACAAATAAACAAAGGCAAAACTCCCCATACAGTAGTGCCACCCTGTGCCAAACAGAGTAATCAATGGATGCCTGAAGGCTTGTGCATAAAATCCCTATCTAGTGCCTACTCATCCAATATCCCCAGACTAGTTTCTGGCTTGTGGCCAACATCAGTGAGGAGCCTTGGATCTGAAAGCACTGCACCTAGATCTTAGGATCTAATGCAACCCTCCAGTAGCCACCTTTTAACTCTACTTTACTACAAAACTATGAGAATGAAATTGAAAACATTGTTAATATCTTCGATCTAGGCTCAATAGCACAGGGTGGCACTACTGTATGGGGAGTTTTGCCTTTGTTTACAACAAATTATGTGCTAGTATAGAGATGGTGATCATGTGATGTTTGGTGGTCTTACACACATAACTGAAAGTAAAAAAAGGAGGGGGCAAACTACCTACATATAATAGGATGGGAAACAAAACCAGACTCCATGTAGCATCAACAATGTCTGAAGGGGGAACTTCCCTGTCTCTATTATAAAACAATGGTTGCACTTTCTTGGATGAAGAGTTGGAGCAAAAATGGCATCTTTGAAACCAAAGGGTAAACATAAGAGTAGCAGTAACCTTAATTGAAGAACCCTGTTTCATGTTATCAGTGAGAATGGACATACAGGAAGTGTGCAATTTAGTAACTGATCCAATGATATTTCTATCGATTAGAAGAGCAAGACTACTATGGCAGAAAATGATGAATTGTTTCTTCAGACTTATGACAAAGGGAAGAAAAAGTGTCAGTGGTAGCACGCATCATTTTCTGTGATAAAAAATGACTAGTCAGTAGAGCTTCTAAATTAATTTTGATAAAAAAAGTCAAGATATTTTGGTTCCAGATACCAAGATTTAACTATTTTGATTATCTATATATTGGTGATAGTAGTCAAGATGACAATGGTTGAGGTTGACTAGCATTATGGGTCAAGGAGCACTTTAGCACTGAAAATATATTACACTCAGTGGAAGACTAGAAACATTGAAGAAAGAGTAATCATGCAATTCATAAAGCATATCGACTTATATGTGCAAGATTTATTATATTTATGTGTGTGTGCATTATTTTAAACTTAAATTAATGTTTTCCTCGATTTAAAATAGTGTAAGCGTATTTAAATAAAAAAATACATTGGAACAACAAAAAATATTTAAATTATCAGTTTTTATATGTACACATGCAAAAAAAGGTTATACAGAGAAAAGAAAAACATCTTAATAAAAGAAATAAAAATGAAAATATAAAACATAAAATCATAATCTTTCAAGAAAAAAAATAAAAGAAAAAGATATGAGTTTTATTATTAAAATAAGAAAAGTTGCAATTAAGGTAGTTATTAAATGATGTTTGCGATTATAGACTGCAGTGTTACATCAATTAATCAAGACCATTAAAACAACAGATCAAGATGATTATATTAAAGACAATATGCAAAAATATCAAGATTCAAGTATGCATGGAAAATGTTATTGCAACAGTAGATCATAAAAAATGCTCTGCTCATTTGACTATAAAAAAAAGAATGACTGGATTTAGAGTAAATGTATTATTAAGGTATGTATAGTGGTTCACATATTCATGTCTTTGCCATGATGTGGACTTCAAGTGCAGTTGACATTTTTTCCAGATTAGAAGGCTTGGAATTATATTCCAGATAAATACCACATGTGGACTTCAAGTGCAGTTGATATTT
The DNA here is from genome assembly GCA_028023455.1 of Epiperipatus broadwayi. NCBI lineage: Eukaryota > Metazoa > Onychophora > Udeonychophora > Euonychophora > Peripatidae > Epiperipatus > Epiperipatus broadwayi. The sequence goes on from JAQFVV010000045.1 coordinate 2,786,223, forward strand.
TTTCCAGATTAGAAGGCTTGGAATTGTATTCCAGATAGATACCACATGTGGACTTCAAGTGCAGTTGATATTTTTTCCAGATTAGAAGATGTAGGACTGTTTTCAAGATAGACATCACATGTGGACTTCAAGTGCAGTTGATATTTTTTCCAGATTAGAAGGTGTAGGATTTTGTTCCAGATAGATACCACAAGTGGACTTCAAGAGCAGTTGGTATTTTTTCCAGATTAAATACTTCAAATACAGTTGAAATTTTTTTCCAGATTAGAATGCTTAGGACTTTTTCCCAGATAGATACCACATGGGGACTTCAAGTGGAGTTGATATTTTTTTTCCAGATTAAAAGCTTATGATTTTTTTCCAAATAGATATCACATGTGGACTTTAAGTGCAGTTGATATTTTTTTTTCCAGATTAGAAGATTAGGATTTTTTTTCAAATAGATACCACATGCGAACTTCAAGTGCAGTTGATATTTTTTCCAGATTAGAAGACTTAGGATTTTTTTTTCAGATAGATACCACATAGTCATCTACTAGAAGTTAGTAAATGGCTATCTAGATAATTTTTTATCCAGAGTGTAAACTCCCATAAGTTAATGGGGACTGTTCATACAGTCTTGCCATTACAGTTATAATTTATTACAATTTTCATCATGGGTGGAGATAGATTAATTGCCATATGACCTATGCCTTTGGTGTAACCCTAATAATAAGGTATTTTAAAAATTATCAAATATTAGATAAAAACAATAAATTTCATTACCTCTACTTTCCTTAAGGTTTTTTATGTTTTTATTTTAACTAACTAATATTCTAATCTAATTAATAACCTCTCTGAATACCATTAGCACTTGGGTATTCCTAATGAATATTTCCAACACCTGCAGGTCTATAAAGATATTTAATTAGAATGTGTTAAGCTAAAGTAAAATAATGGCTTTTTTTTTTTTTTAATGAATTTAGCTTAAATTTCTATTTCAACTCATTATTATTATCAATTTTAAGTAACTTCCATTTGCAATCCATGTTAAATAATTATAGACTTTTTCCTATAACCACATTTTCAATAATTGGGGGTTCAATTAAACAAAAATAAAAACATTAAAAATTAGCACAAAGTGAAATTATAATTTTGTAGATTTGAGAGTATTTACTGGTACTATAATTGTCAAATGACTATCAAAAAAAGACGGTTACTATTATCTCTCATGTAAAGGCAGTATCTTGACTTTTATTAACTTAATTTTATTTACGATTGTACTTTTTGCATTCCATTAACGATTTTCATAATATAAAGGGTGATAATTGAAAGTACATGTAAGTAGAGTCACCATCTACATATCAAAATAGATAAACGCTGTTTAATAAGTTTCTAGTGGGGAGGGAGGTTCCCCATAAATAATCAAAAATAAATAACATAAGCTTAAATTTTATTTATTTTATTTACGATTGTACCTTTTGCATTTCATTAACAATTTTCATAATATAAACGGTGATAATTAAATGTACCTGCTGGTGGAACCACCATCTACATATTAAAATCGATAAAAATAAGCTATTGTACGTTTCTGCATTTCCCCATAAGAAATCAAAAATAAATAAGATGAAAATAATATAAGCTTGAATTTTATTAATTTAATTAATATTTTAACAATTTTATAATATGAAAGATGACAACTGAATGTATATGTTGGTGGAGCCACTATATAGATCAAAGTAAGCTATTGGATAAGTTTCTAATTTTTTCCCATTAGAAATCAAAAATAAATAACATAAAAATAATACAAGCTCTCAAGTGTTGGTGGTCGAGAGGTCAGCACGGCTGCCTTACAAGCAGTTGTCCTGGGTTAGTGGGTTCACTTTCCAGCTGATGCTATGACACATGAGAAAAAAATATATAAGCTCGAATTTTATTAACTTAATTTTTATTTATGATTGTACCTTTTGCAGTTCATTAACAATTTCCATAATATGAAGGGTGATAAGCACAAATATATGATGTTGTGGAAATGGGATGGAGCAGTATAGAGAAGAGTATGTGGAAAATTTAGAGTGGGAAATAGAAAGAGAAAGTAAGTGACTAACAAGTCTCTCTTGGCATAATGGGTGAGATTGCTAACTTTGATATAGAAATAGCCATATCATATCACATCGCATAGATAAAAGTAAGCTATTTGATAAGTTTCTGGGTTTTTTTTCATAAAAAAGTTAAAAATAAGTAACATGACAATAATGTAGTTAATTTAAAAAGCAAATTTGTAAATAATATCTTTAGGGAACAAATGAGTGAAAAACAAATATTTTTCAATAAGTGACATCAATGCAAATGTTCTTGAAGAGGTTAAATTAGTGTTTGCTGCCAACAGAATTTTAATTTCTTTCATATTTATATTCATTATATTTACTGACAATATATGTTTATCAATTGTTGTTTATTTTCTAAAGATATTATATTCAGTTCACTTTTAATTTTATTATTTTTATGTTTTCAAACATAAGTTATTTTCATATCCTTTTGCTTTGTCTTTAACATCATATATTGAGATCCTTAATAAAGATTGTTTTCAAATGTTTGCATTGATCACATTTATTAACAATATTTCTTTCCAATCATTGCTAGTTTACTAAAAATATCATTTTCAATAGTCAAAATAAGAGTCACATATCACATGACCCTATCTCTTAAGCTTGTAAGTTATAAACAATGAGGATTGCCAATTCCTCAACAAGCTTTGTGATAAATGCTTAGCCAGAGCCAGCACCTAAAATATCTCTGTCAGGAACCCTCCCAAACCCTGACCATGGTTTCGTGCTTTGGCACTCCTCAGAGAGGTGTCAGAGCAGGTTCAGACACTAGATCTAAAAATACCAAGCCAAAACCAAGCACTTATCTAGAAGTTATCTATTGAGTGGAAAATCTGAAATTTTCAGACATCTACATGTCTTCAAACCCAGATATCCAACTCAAATAGCTATATGGGGCTGATAGATCTTCAGCCATACCATATATTAGTAGTCTTAGCAATATAACATTGCATAAGACTTAAGGCAGAGACTATAAATAGTCAAAATAAGAGTCAAGATCACATGACCCTATCTTTTAAGCTTGTAAGTTATAAACAATGAGGATTGTATTGTGTTTATATTTTAAACATATTTTTATCTTTTTTTTTTTTTATAAAAAATATGAAATGTATTGACTAGCTTATTCTTAACTATTCTAATATATAGATAGTGTCTTCACCAATGGGTAGTATGAACATGCAATTAGAATTACATGAAGAATAAAAAATATTTCAAAAGTAGTAAGTTTTGATCTGCACTGCATATAGTTTTAAATAATTAGATTATCAGCATGTACATACTGTATATATATGTTAAAAACATCTATTCTGTATATTATAAAAATGTTTAAAATATTCTAGTTTTTTTTTAATAATCAGTTTTTTGGACAACTCAAGTTGTATAATTTTTAAAATAAACGGTATATAGGTATTTCCATGGTGTACTTACATGTTCAAAATGTCAGCATCATATATGCATGAGTTAATACATATTCTACAGGGTTTGAAATCTAATATTTTTGCAAAAGTTTTAAAGCAACAACTTGAAGGTGGAAAGTTTACTGTTTAACAAAACAAGTGTATTATTTAATTCATTATGAAATTCATTTCACATTCACTGTAAATTCATATGAAATAAAAATTAATTATCATTATTCATGTGCATATATATATATATATATAGAGAGAGAGAGATAGAATTCAATATCTCTTTCATTGTCTCCCACCTCCAGACCATGGAAGGAGACAACGAAAGAGATATTGAATTCTATCTCTCTCGGCATTTGTGTAAACAAAAAGCTTGTTAGGAGCTATTGGTAAAGCTCCATCTAGTGATCATAAAATGCAAGCTAAAAGCAAGTTATGAAATTTATAACTTGTTTTGTTTATCATATATATATATATATATATATATATTGCTATACATTTGATCCTTTATTCATACTTTATGATTAGTAAGTAGATCTTATGTTAATTCTATGAGCTTTTATATATACAAAGTAATTAAAAAAATATATAAGCAAATAATCATCTGTGTACAATGTAAATTATATATAGATATGTGCCATACAGAGAACAAAATTCAATACTACTACTAATAATATTTATCTTTTTTATTGCACTGTCAAATCCATATAATATTAATATCATTTATATTCATTATTACTTTTACAATGCTTTTTACAACCTACAATTGACGGTTTCGATTGCCCCAGCAATCTTCTTCAGAACTATAACAAACACAATACAAATACATGAATGCAAATATACATGAACATATATATATATATATAATGTAAAATTATATGTTCATATATATTTGTATTCATGTACTTGCATTGCGTTTGTTATAGTTCTGAAGAAGATTGCTGGGGCAATCGAAAACGTCAATAGTGAGTTGGAAAAAGCATTGTAAAACTAATAAAGAATGTAAATGATATTAATAATAAGATTTAGTTGAGGATGGTTTAGATACTAGGTACTACATTCATGGTGATCATATTAAACCAACCAATGGAATACTAGTATTTCTTACATTGACAATGTTATTAGATTTGGCATTAGGAAAAAGAAAATAAAAGAGGCCTTATTTATTACCAAGTCTAATAACATTGTCAATATAAAAAATACTAATGTCCCACAGAGCATTCAATGCAATGTTAACTCATCAATTTAGTCTGTTTGCCATGAATCTGGTAAACATTACCAAAAGCCAGTACGTGCGCTCTGACAAATATTATTATTATTATTGAATTTTTTTCTCTGTATAACATGTAGATATATGTGTGTGTTCAGAATATATATATTACCAAAAACTACAATAATAAAGATATAGGTTCTAAAATTCAACAGAGGGGGTAGGCATAAAAAGATACCAGTCATCTATAAAATAACTTTTAATTTGTTGTATAATTTTAGATTGTAATATAAAATTAGTGGTCGAGTGGGTTCGCTTCCCGGCTGATGCTATGACACATGAGAATATATATATATAAAATTAAACAATAAAAAATATAATAAACTCAATTTATTTTTATCATGCTTAAAATCAAAAGAATAAAAAAGTGTGTTATTTAATTATTTTACATTTTAACCATAAAAGGAAATAAAATGAAACATCATAAAAAATGTATGAAGCTTATTTTATATAGGCTCCATTCTTGCAATGTTGACTAATATTTTATTATAACCCCAATAAAGAATAATGAGATTAAACTTTTATTGCTCTAAGTAATTAAAGAATTGTTTAGAAACAACACCCAAATACTGCACCTCTAGGCACACCCCAGCCTGATAATTATATGAACTTTAAAACAAGTGATACTACAATTATCTTATGAACTTTAATATTAGTGGTATCTCTGTATTAAACATTCAAGCAAAAAAACTGAAAAAGAAAGATAATCAATACATGGTAACTACCTTAGGAAAAATATAAAATCAAATTGCTAATATAACCTCTGGACCACATAAAACATTAATAAAGAGTTTAAAAAACTAATTATTGAAACCAGAATATGGAAAGATACATTTTGTTAATATAATAATAAAACGTTATCTTTAAAAATAGGTAAACTCATATAAGTAACACAAAAGGCATTTTGGTTTATACAAATTAATGACTTCCTTGACTCTATCTTGCAAAGCAAAACTTTTCATAAAAAGGTGTTGTATTTCATATTACCACTTTGAGTTTTTTCTACGTTTAATTGAGACCTACATTTTGTCTTCAATGCAGCAAAAGAAAAATAAATATAGAAAATGAAAATACTAGGACTGCAAAAGATGATTGGAAGAGGGAATGTGATTAAAACTGATACATTTCAATAAATTTCAAAATAAAATACATAATATTTCAAATTAGAGCATGACAGCATTTTGATAGGCTTTGTAAGATGATGATTAGCACATCTGTATACCATGATGATAATTTATCAGATCTGAGGACTAGATAGAGACTTCAGATCATATTATATAGTATATAGACATATGTCAGAAGTAACAAGAAAAGACTGAAAGTGAAATAATTGGGTGAGAAATAGATATAATCAACATCACCAAATAAATTAAAAGACTGAAATTGAGCTGAGCTAAACATATGGCTTGAAGAGATGATAGCAGATGAATAGATGAAAGTCTTAAATTAGATTTGAGGCATTGTAAAAGATCTAAAAAAAAACCTTGTATGAGGTGGATGGATAAAATAAGAAAATTTGTTGTGTGATGAAAGAGGCTATAGATTAGAGAAACTGGATTAAATTTGAGGCGATTTTTATACTGCAGTAAGTGAAGTATTAAATTAAATTCTGAGACATTGTAAAAGACCCAGAAGGAGACCATGTGTGAGTTGGATGGAGGAAATAAGAACATTTGTTGTGTGATGTACCAAAGAGTGTTTATAGATTGAATAAACTGGATTAGATTTGACTTCTATATAGCAGTGAGTGAAGTCTTAAATAAGATTCTAAGACACTATAAAAGACCTAGGAAAAGACCATGTGTAAGGTGGATGGATGAAATAAGGAAATTTGTTGTGTGATGTGTAGAAGAGAGATAATGGATTGGAGAAACTGGATTCAGTTTAGACAGACTTCCATACCACTGTGAATCGATAGTAGTTGAAAATATGTAATTATATATAATTAGCATATAATAAAATCATAATATTACCAGAAAATATGCCTTATATTGGACTCTTTGTAATGGAATCAAAAAGAGAAAAAGCCAAATCAACTGCCAAATAATCATTATTACTATCAATAGTTTTGTGTACAACAGCTGCCATATTTGGTTGCCATGACAATGACTTGTCCCAATAGATACTTGAAAATTCTTTTAGATATTAAGCAGATTTAGGGTTGTATTTTCAGATAATTAGTTAACCATTCAATGTTATATTGTTTGGGAATTCATAAGAAGTTTGAATACCGGAAATACCAGCTGGGCTATGTTCTGTAGTTCTTGATCTCTGGAATCGGACATCCCACCATTGTATCAAACCACGCACGACAACATTTTCCACCATTCAATTACTAGTCGTTAAATGGTATTACGTATCTCATAGTTAGTATTGTCTGCTTGAGAAATGTAAGAAAGAATTTTACTCTGCAGTTTTTTTTAACTTTTTCCTATATCATAATAAAAAAATATATTCGCAGAAGTAAATTCTATTCATAAGTTAATAATAGCGTAAACTTTGAATCAGTAAGGTTTTTTTTTACAGCTAATATTAAGATTTATGAATCTAAAAAGCATCCGATTACGTCTTTCTGTAATTTATATAAAAATAATATTTTAACAAATTTTTATATTACATGTATATAACATAATTATAGAAACGAAAATATTGTTTGAACATCATAGTGAACATAATTTGCATTTCAGTAAATAAACTATATACACTAATAATTGTATTATACACGCATGTGAACAAACATTCGCCCACATACACACACACACGCATGTTTATATATATAAATATTACTGTAAAAAAATGGCAATAAATATTATACATTCTCCAAAATTTATTATATACAAACGTACAAGTAAATTTATTCTCTTCCGCCACACACACGCACAGATGTATTGCGTTTAGCAAATGGTCATGAGAAATTAACTAACATAAAAAATGCGCCTTTTGTAGATACGGTGTACCCATACTTTAAATAGATGTGAATTAAATACATTACAATATTGATATATTAAACAAAAACAAAGCTCATATTTATATAAAAGAAAATGCACCAATTCCCCACCAACACAGTAAACATACATATATATTGCATTAAGAAAATGGCAATAAGAAATTAACTATATTAAATAAAAAAATGTGTATTGTGTAGCTGCATTTGTGTCCATACTTTAAATCGATGTGAATTAATTAAATTTCAGTTTTGATACATATATATTTATTTAAAAATAAAGCTTATATTCATAGGAAAGAAAATGTAACAACTTCAATTAATTAAAAAAATATTTAAATGTCAAAAAAAAATAAAAAATGTCAGAGCAATTTTATGAAAGGAGAAATAAAAGATTTCTTTTGATATGCAATCCAATTATTAATTTATTGTTTTTCTCCCCATTTCGATGAATATTCTGTTATCTCTCCTCTCTAGAAATGTTCTGCGCTGCTCTCCGCTCTCAGCATTTAATACTACATTTAAATGATAATAATACAATGATTCATAAGGACTACATTTTTATAAAATTACTTTTAGCTTCCTTAAAAACACCATTAAAATAATGACTTTATAAGATAAACAGGTGAAAACAAGTGGAAATGTATATATGGGTGCAGGATCACACGCATATACATAAAAAATAAAATTCCTCTAATCTAAAAAAGAAAAAAAGCGAGCGGATTAAAATTCGCTCCAACAGAACTCGTCATCGAGTTCCGGAGCACATGGACGGGAGTGAGCAAGCCTCTACATTCACTCCCAGTGATAAATAACAAGAAACTAATGAATGAGAGGGTGGGGATAAAGTAAAGATAGGGTGACAATGTACTTACGTCTTGTAGTGCTATCTCCAGTTCCCTCCTAAGTAAGCCGTCTTTATCTTCCGGATTGTTAGGATTTAATTCATCTAATTCCACCTGGTCTTGAATTTCAATTTGATCATATTGACCATCGGTGTGATTGGCAGAAAGGTCACCAAATGGAAGGGTATGCTCTTGTATATCCATTGACAGAATGTGTTGACAGCACTTCCAAATCCATTGTCTTCATGTGGTTACATCCCTGGAAAAAAACATAGGAAGAATGAGAGACGGATTAGGCATTTTTCTCAGTATTGCTAGCTTCTATCCATTCTGAAACATTTTCTCATCATAATATCCAAACTAAACATCCAAGAGCAAAATTTCAGTGTGTAAAATTTTAATTCCATAGACAGAATGAAACCCCCCTCTTTGCTTAGTCTAAGCACACAATCGCGCAGTGATTGATTCAACTTCTACTACCGAGCACACACACTAGCGCAGCGGCCAATCATAGCTTGCCTTAGGTCTAAAGCGTGGTTATACCAAATGTTTCAACTAAACATTAAAGAACAGAGTTCATTTACGTTTGCATTCATAATTTTGCGTTACCAGGTCGTTTTTAATTATTAAAAAGCAACTTAGGTTTTACTTAAAACACAATCTCATAAATAAATAAATATATTGTATACGTAAAATGGATATTATGATTATTAGTTTTGTACACACGCACACACACACATCTATATCTATACATACGTAAATTATTATTATATCGTTATTTTTTCTTATTAATTATAATATATATATATAAATAAGCACATACATCTCTTACAAATAAAAAAAAAAAGGTTTAAATTCATATATATTATAAACGATAGTGGCATAAGGAGTAAATTTATATACATAAGCCTCTTATCAAATTGAAAAATACTATAACTAAACCCTAGAGAATAAAAACTAAATTACCAGCATTCAAACTCGATTGTGAGTTATCTACTGGTTAACTTTAAAACATTCAAAAGTATGAGTAAGTAACAAATGCTAATATAGTGCAGATAAGGTATAACATATAATCATCATCATCGGTAAAAACAACAAGAAAAACATTTTAAGTTATTATTAATTCTCTGCAAGATAAATACCTTTTCAAATTAATCCAGTTTCCATGATTTACGGTTTGTGTTTTCTCCATCTAGCATTTTTTAATATCACTCATCCAGTTTAAGCGTGGTCATCTTCTAGGTCTTCTACAATCTTTCGGTATTTATTTTACAACTTTAAATATGTTACGTCTTTTAGCAACATCTTTATCCTAATTTCTTTTCGACTTCTGATTTTTCCAATAGTGATAGTAATATTTCTTTATTTTCATATCCATGTATGTTGTTTTTGAATAATTATAATATATATCACTCCATATTTTACTATTGTCTCTATATTGTAATCTTATTTAATTTTTCTTCTATCAAGTATCTTCTTAAGCGTTTTTGTTAACTAACAGACTTATAAGTTAGATTGGTAAAATCCAATTATTAAAACTTTTTTTTTTTTTTAAAGCACAGATTTTTTTTTTTTTAAATATGAAGTTATTTTTACCAAAAACTCATCATCCATGTTTTAAACAAGCGGGCAACAGCTGGTTTCTCGTGGACCAGTGATGGTCAGTGATGTAATTTTAATGGTCCACAAGGAAATTCAGATATTATTTAAATTCGCTAAGCTCATTGAATAAAAAATAAATTTTGTTTAAGGTATTATTATATGTAAAATAGAACAAGAACATTATATTGTTAATTGATTTGTTACAAAATACTACTATGATTTGAAAAATATCTACCTCAAAGGTATTTAATTAACCCCTACTTGGTCAGTGCCATAGAAAAAGTAACAAAATAAGAATACCGAATTCTATGAACTATTATTGATTAAGCACCAAATTAGACTACACCACACTCTAGTGTTATAATTAAAATTATTAATATATAAATAAATATATATGTGTATATCATACTCAATGCTTGTATTAATTCATATCATTAAAAATTATGTTAGTGGTCTGCAATATCTGAAAGGTTGCCGTCCGCTGTTTTAAACCACTGAACATCACATGATGACCATTCCTTGTGTTTATACAAGTTGTTTACACAAAGGCTAAACTCTCCATACAGTAGCACCACTCAGTGCAAGCCAAAGTAATCATTTTCATTTTGAACTCAAAGCTTTGTAATTAGCTAATAAGGTAAAAGGTGGCTGCTGGAGGGCTGCATTAGATCCTAAGATCTATGTGCAATGCTCTGAGATCCAAGGTCTCCTCATTGATGAAAGCCACAAGCTAGAAATTAGTCTGGGGATATTGAATGAGTAGGCACTAGATAGGAATTTTATGCACAAGCCTTCTTGCATCCATTGATTACTCTTGCTTGCACTGAGTGGTGCTACTGTATTGAGAATTTAGCCTCTGTACATCCATGTTTTAATTTAGGAATAACTTCATCCATCATATTTCTATCTATTTGAAATATCCGGCTAAGATATTTTAATTTTATTTGTTAAGTTCTTGTCATACATTATTATCAATTTTTATTTCCATCTCCTTTAGTAATCTTTTTTCTGGATTATGTACTGCTTTAAAGTTATCGCATAAGTTAATTATTGTTGCTTGATTTGTGAGACTTAGTACAATAATAGAGTGATGGCCTCAAGATCTAAAGGTTCTTAATTTGTAGCTCAAGTATGTCACTTCCAGTGCTCAAATACCACATCAACAAAACATTTGATTTCTTTCTGATTGATTCACTTTGATAAATATTTTTCATGATTTGACAACAGTCTTGGGTTTCTATGCTTATGTTTCAAAGATTTAATAACAAAAATGCATCAAATCACATTTAAAAATTTACATATCCAATGTCATTTGGCTATTATTAGATCCTATCCTTTTCTTCTAAAAGCTTGGGTGGAAAACACTATTCTAAGATTGGTTAAAGTTCAAAGTAGTTTGATGTGATTTGTAGTGATCTTAGTAAATATTTTATGTTGCACTGAAAGGTTTTAAGTTTCTAGTATTTATTTTTTTTCCTATTTTTAAATATCAATATAATTACTAGTCATCTGGTATCTTCATAATAAATTTGCCAATACTTTTTATATTACTTCATCTACTATTTTTAAAATGTATATATATATCTTCTTTTTGAATGCAATAAGTCTGACAGTTTTATTTTAACTTTTGGTCTGAGGCAGTTTACTTATCATTAGCTATTGTTCTAGACTTTCTAATTAAGTAATTATAAATGAATAACTTTGTGTATTAAATATTCTCATATGTAGCAATTCTGTTAATAATGAATAATAAGAATAGCAGAATGGAATGCTATTGGACAGAATTCTGAATTATATGCAATTAGTATCAGCCTTTTGGGTAAATGACAAACCTCATTTTTCCTTGTCTGACAAATCCATACCCCTAAAAATTATTACCCCTTTATCTATGTTTATAATGACTTTTTTGCCATTTGAATTTTTAATGTATGTGTATTTACAGTAGAGTAGACACTTGTTCTATCACTTTTTCATATTTTGTTACAACTTTCCCAAATCTGAGTGAATATCAGAAAGGAACATTATTGGACATAATTCTAAATTATATGCAATTAGTATCAGCCATTTGGTTAAGTGATTAATGTCATGTTTCATATCTGATAAATCAATATCTCCAAACATTGTTATCCCCATAACCTATATTTATAATAAATTCCTTGCCATTTGTGTTTACAATGAATGTGCCTTTACAATAGAGTAGACACTTATTTTGTATATTGCTTCTTCGCTTTTTGTTATAGTTTTCCATAGGTTCTGAAATGCTCAGTAAAATATTAGACAGTTCTTCCAATGTGCAATCTAGCAGCTAGAACTTGCGTCATCTGCTTTTGGCCACTTGGCATACTGTTCCTGTGCATATGCATGGTGAACAGTACCATTTAGCGGCTGGAACTTGTGTCGTCTGCTTTTGGGCCTCTACTCTGAATATTTCTGCAATTTTTGCAGAAATGACGTCTCTAGCAGTGGCAGGACAGTATTTCAGCAACTACATTTTTTTCTTACTTAGAAAGTGATCTATAGTGATAAGTGTTCAATAGATGATAATAATAAAATACAACATGGGTATATAACATAGTAATTCTTATCATCTATTTTCAGCCAAAGTCTGTCTTTACAGCTTTTAGAATCTAGATGTGTATTTAAATGGACAAGGTTCTATACATGTGGAGTCAGAGTGACTTAAAAGTTAACATGGGCATGACAATAATATTGGCATTAACAAAGGATTTGGACATTCCATTATCAGATTTTCAATGGGTAAGGATGGCCAAAGAGGTGGAGGGTGAAGTAGATTGAAGGCTTCCCAAAGAGCCATAATTTTAAATAATGATAATAAATGAATGGTGTATTGTTCAGTAATTAAGTTTGAACATTGAAAATAATAGGGCTTAGCCCCATTATGGTCCTGACCTCTAGAGTCTACCATTCTAATCTGTGGACTAGACTCTGCAGTTCGGAGCCATGGTTTACATTTGTTTCATAAATATAAAATATAAATTACACACATACATAATCCTGACATCAATAAATTTCATCAATGACTCAAAAATATTAGGCTTCTACAAGGCTATTTTGGGGTTCACATTTAGAGGGGGGAAGCAGTAAGCTCATTGCACTGGCTGATTATTTTAATAGCTAAAATTTCATATTTCTTTATTATGTGAACAATGAAAGGATAATGACAATTATGTCATTAGAAAATTATCCTACTCAGTTTTTTTATGTTTTTAAAGATATATATATACACACAGATCTTAAATTCTGATTTTCAAACTCCTCACTGCTATCCAATCCATCTTATACTACTGGTACACATGACCACATACGTCTAAAAAAGATAAATGATCAATATGCATATTTCATGCTAAACCAGCACTCATCAGTTGGTCCAGATCACCATCTACCACACATATATACAATCACTGTTTAGAATATCTTCAAACTTTAATGGACAAGCTTCAAACTGTCCAACTCTTCAGCCATCCATATCATTGAAAATCTGAGAATGAAATGCTGAAAGCCCTGTTGATGCTAATATTATTGTCATACCCACCTTAAGTCTGTATAAAAGTCTGAGTTCAAACCCATATAATTATATTAAGTTTAGTATATATAGTATACATGTATTTAAATATTACATATTCAGCCTATAGTCTACTCATCCCTCTTCTGTATAATTAAATATTAAAGTTCTATGTGTAAGGGGTCAGATTGACTTAAGGTCAACATGGGTATGACAATAATATTGGTATCAACAAGGGTTTTGAGCATTTTCTCTCAGAGTTTCAATGATATGAATGGCTGAAGAGTGGAGAAGATTGATGCTCGTCCGTTAAAGTTTGAAGATTTTCTATCTTAATGTAAACTGAGCAGTGATTGTATGCATGTGTAAACTTATGAGTGCTGGTTCAGCACAAATATTATATTGGAGATCATTTATCTTTTTCACATGTATGTGGTCATGTGTATCAGTTGTATAAGATGAATTGAATAGCTGTGGGGAGTTTGAAAGTCTGAACTCAAGACTCTTATAACTACATTAATTTTAGTATAGACAATATACATGTATTTAAATATTATATATATATGTGTGTGTGTGTGCGTGTGTGTAGAGAGAGAGAGAGAGAGAAAGAAAAAACAAATAATAGGAAGGGCTTTGACATTTATTATAATTAAAAGATTCAGATATTTAAATTACAAGTGCCAATAACTGAACTTTTTAATAATGTATTTGTTATTACATAACAAGAAAGAATGAATATTATTTTATTTATTTAATTATAATACATCAAAATACAAAAAAATAAATAACTACACACAAGTAGAATCTTAGGCAAAAAGCACAGCATAGCAAATTTACAAATTTTAATACAAAAACATCTGTAAATAAAATACGTAAAAAGAAATACACACAATAGAATAGTCAGAATTGCAAACGTTTTTTAAACGTAGGAACTAAAATATGAGCAATATCTAATAAATAGATAGTACTAAAGAATAAAATACTCTGATCACCTTGTAACATAACTGCCTATAACTACATCCCAAATTAATAGCTGGTAATTTCAACACTATGCATTCACAATAAAAATTTTAGGTGATAAAAAGAAATAACAATATATATATATAATATTTTAAGAACCTGCTAATAGCTCTAAACAAGCTTATTTATTTATTTTTTAATGATAAATGCTACAAGAGAAAGTACCTGAAGCCTTTATCTATGATGATCCCCATCCCCAGACCGTTTTTGAGCTATGGCTCTCATCAGTGAGAAGCTAGGACATAACTCAAAACCAGTCTGGGGATGGGGATTATCATAGATAAAGGCTTCAGGTACTTTCTGTTGTAGCATTTATCATTAAAAAAATAAATAAATAAGCTTGTTTAGAGCTATTAGTAGGCTCTTAAAATATTACATATTGGTAATGCAAGCTATATAGATCATGTGACATGTGACTTTTTTACTAATATTATATATATTGTAACCCATCAAACAGTCACAGGACATGGTCAATCAAAAGTGCTGGGCCACAGGATGAAAAGCTAGATCACCCAGGCACCATAATATTTATGGATTTTCCACAGAATATGACTCCACTTATAGAGAACATAATAAATTAATTATAATTACTAATATACAAGATTCTTGTATTAATGTAAATCCTATCTCAGGTTTTATTTTTACTTTGCTTAAAATATAGGTTCTTTTACAATTTTAAAATCTCATCCTTAAGTTTTAAAATATCTTTATCTCAGGGGTCAAATTCAAAATGCACTTGGAACAAAAAAAAAAGCTAACTAATATATTTTGAGCTCTTAAAATGTGATAACTGTTATTCAAGCTATACCTTAAACATTTTATGTTCTTCTTTTAGTTTTATCCTTAACATTAGAAGGAAGCAGAAATGAAGCTACACAACAATGAAGTTTTCAAATACTTAAAAATATATATGGCTAGCTAATTGAAACATTTCTAAATATTTTAAAGTTCTTCAAGTATAACTATTTCATTTCTATTGAAGTATTAAAAATTCTTTCCACTTCTCCTTATTTGCATTGATTAATTATACATATACAATATACCATATGCTCCTTAATTAACACTTTACAATGTAATTTCAACATATGATTTATTTCTTCTTGCTTAGTTTCAACTACCCTGCAGTCATCATCAGAGCTACAATATTTAAGCATATACAACTATTACCTAACCACACACACATACATATATGCTGACACATACAAATATATACACATATAAAAAAACCATAAATGACATTTAAAACCGTATTTTAAACTATGGATTTTTAATATTTTAAAAATACTAGTATTCTTTTATTCTATATTTATAATCAATTAATTTCCTATATATATATATAAAAGAAGTAAGGTTAATTAAAAATTAAAATTAAAAAGAAGTAAAATTATATAGATATTATGTTAATATTATCATTATTGTTGATAAATACATGTATAGTATATAGAATAATTAAAATAGAAGAAATGAATAGAATTATTGAACAATTTTGAAATAATGGGGATATAAATATTTAAAATATAAAAAATAAATGTTTAATTTTTTGAGTAAATTTTTTATGTAAAGGAAATTAATTGATTATAAATATAGAAAAGAATATTAGTATTTTTAAAATATTAAAAATCAATAGTTTAAAATACGGTTTAAAATGTCATTTATGGTTTTTTATGTGTGTGTATATATATTGTATGTATCGGTATATGCTTAGGTATTAATTGTATTTGTTTAAATATTGTAGCTCTGATGATGACTGCAGTGCAGTTGAAACTGTAAACAAGAAGAAATAAATTATATGTTGAAATTGCATTCTAAAGTGTTAATTAAGGAGTATATGGTATATTATGTACTTCATTTCTACTAACTATAAAACACATAGGCTTCACATATTCTGATGCAATTTTTAATGAGCTATAACATGGAATAATGCAGCAGGCAGTAAGTTCGTATTTTATGTTACCAATTACATTACAAGTGCATTTGAAATAAAACAAATAATAGTATTTATCTTCTGATAAGCAGGTAAAAATGATCAATAAGTAAAATGACTTAATAAATTTGTAAATAAATAAATTCTAATATGCAGGTAAAAATGAATAATATATAAAACATATAAATAAATTCTATGTAACCATTGAAGCGTATATATTCTTATAAAATAATTAATAGTGAAAACTTTATTAAAGTTGATTTTCGGAGTAACAAATGTGATAAAACCATATCAGCAAGGAAACGGAAACGTATTTAATTAATAATAAAAAATATTTATTTACACCATGAGATAATACTTATATAATAAAATATTTATTTGCAATAAACATTATTTTTTAATAAATTTGATATATTAGAATATTAAAATAGTATTAAATTTTGCGCATAAATGTTCCTTTCCACAAATCATCCTTAAAAAATCTACACTATAAGCAATTATTATCACCCAAAAGTTGTCACTTTCATCTAATACGGTTTTTCTTTAAAATATTATAAACACAGAGTAAAACAATACATCTATATGCCTCAGGCCACCAGTAATATATTAAATTCTTTACATAATTAAATCAGGTTTGAAAGTCGGCGCTGAGATATTTTTATTGGTTTACAAAGATAGCAAAAATATTTTGCAACATAGTAACACAAATATCAAAATTCTAACACCTATGATGAAGCAAGAAATAATTTTGCTCCGTACTCATAACATACTTTAAATGTAAATTGGAGTATAACTAAAATTATAAACATAAAGCTAAATATGTTTTCATATATTATAAATATACTAAAATATGCATTATATTAAATTCCAAGCAAAGTGGATAATGAAAACACGAATAAGCACCCAGTAATTTGACCTGGCAGTGCTAAAAGTGAGAAACCACATTCTCTGTCATGGAGGAGCTGGACAATACAATATTATGAATAGGGACCTGGTAACTATGTGCAGGCAGTGTTGATAAATAAGCAAGCTATGCCCTCACTCATGAAGGGGTTAAATGCATATAAGAAACAATATAATATCCACATAAAATTGCCAAAACTGATATATATTTCTATTTTGCCATACAAATTATTAACTACACAAGGCATAAATTTGATGATATTGATAAATAAATAAGTAACATCTCGCACGCACATACAAAGGCGTTAATGCATCCATTCAGTCTAACATCATGTGCATACTGACAAATCATCATTGCATAATGATAATAACATTTAATTTTCTCACACACACACCAACATTCACAACTATCATTTATTAATTTTTATATCAGATATATAAAAAGGCTGTTACACGCTGGTATATTCATTTATTAAGTTTGAAACAACAAATATGAGAATTCCAAATAATAACAAAAGAGTTTACAAAATAAACCTTTTATTTGTAATTTTATTACCCAAATTCCTTGGATATGTACCATCATAAACATTTATAATACCACAAACATTATTAATCATAATAATATAGTACATAAATTATAACTACATAATATTAATAATTTAAAATATACATAATATATACATATGTTACTTGTTTTACCATTTTTTAGATTAGAGAGAAGTTCTTATCATTTTATAATGAAAATGATTTTTTTTTATTACAGTCCTTTTTCTTCTCTTAAAATATAGCAACATAATCTTTTACTTAGACAGGCAGAGGATATATATACAAAGATTTATAGCAGAAATTCCATGAGAAAAAAGTTTGCAATAAAAAAATTAACAAATTTAAAGATGACAGGGCTAGTAGTAGATACTTTAAATAATATATGGTTCCTTTATAACACAATTCTAATTGTAATACAAATTAGAGGAGAAATGAGCGGAAAGAGGATATTAATTAATAACAACAGTTCTTTATAAAGTTCCATATTATAAATTTATATATTTTATAATATTAAGTATGATGTCAATCTAAATTTATTTTCTTTGTCTTTTTAATGTAAAGTAATATATTTTAGAAAAACGATGAAGCAATCTAGAAAAATATTGTGGTGGTCGAGAGGTCAACGCGACTGCCTTGCACTAGCAGGCAGCTGCCCGGGTTGCGGGTTCGCGTCCCGGCCGATGCTATGACACTTAAAAAAAATATTCTAAATGAATAGCCAGAAGAACTTGAAATAAATAATTAGATTAATCTAATGTTAGTTTATCTTTTTGATAAAATATATCTTTTAATAAATCCTTTTTTAAATGTTGGATTCATTCAAACACATGCACCAACATTCACACACATATATTAGAGATAACCACTACTCTAAAAATAATAAAGCTAACCGTTTACTTATTTAACATACTTATTTAAAACTTATTTAATTTGAAATTTATCCCAATTATTTAGTTTTAAACTTAATATCTCTAAATTCTAACTTTAAACACTCTTACATTAACATTTTATCAAATATCCTAACCAAATAAAATTATCATATTTTATACAAAATAAAACAATTTTATCTATTGCATCTATTTAAAACATGATAAGATTAAATTAATCATTCTTTAGATTCAAATTACTAATTTAAGCAAATATTAAACAAACTAAGTGTTTCCTAAGTAACTAAGAGTTAAATAGACCTAGTAAAGTATTTTAATAAATAATATTAAAACATTTAGCTTAAGACTTTATAGTTTAATAATAATAGAGATATTTATTTATTATAATATAAATTTTTTTTATAAATATTATAGAATATATATTTAGCCTACAGGGTCAAATATATAATACAAATAAAATTGACTGTTAATTAAAAACTATTATAATAATAAAAATATAATTTTAATGCACAAATCAGCTGAGTGTGAGATAATTTCTATTTACAATAATAAAAATAATAAACATAACAGTAATTAACTATTATATACAATCTTTCAATCTACAACAGTATTTTGATTAATTCTGCATCTTTCTGAATTGTTGTTAAATTCAAAAACATAACAGAAGCAAATAACTTCAACTCAAATCCAATGAATCCCAAATTTTAATGTTAGCAGCTTCTCTATTAATTATATTCATTTTATTTCTATTTATTAAAATTGTCTCTTTAATTTTTCTTTTATTATGGTTTCTCTCTTCGTGAAGAATTGTAATACTTTCAAGATCAAATATAAATTTATATTTACATGTCTTTTCATGATTCAAGAAAACTGAAGCAGTCATTAAATCATTGTTAGTTTTACTTTTCACGTATTTGTGTAATAATTCATGCTTGTTTAATCTTTTCTCAATACTGCATCTTGATTCATCTATATATAATGATAAGATACATCCACAAAAAAATTGATACACAACAATATTTTTTGCTTTATGGCAAGTTTTAGATCGTTTTTTGTAATGAAAAATTATGTTGTTACCAGTGTGATAAATTAATAAATATTGAGATATTTGTCAAGGAATCACCTAAAGTTGGTTATAAGATGGAACAGATTAACTATAGTTTATGTCAATTTAAAAAGAGTTATAATGATTTAAAGGAGTTGAAGATTGATAATAAAAAATGCATATCTATTTTATATATTTCAAATGCTCAAATGAAATTTTTTAGGAATATATATATATATATATATATATTGATATTAAGGGAAGGTGGAGTTTGAAATGAATTATGGGAAGGTTTGTTTGTTTGTATATATATATGTTTTCCTTTAGGTTAATTTTCACTTGAGAAGGTCTATTTGTAGTAGATGAAACCATGGTTGTGTAAGGATTTTGGTAAAATTTTGAATTTAATCTAGTACTGTATTGTTTTATGGTATTGCATTTTTATTTTTTGCTAGTTAGTATAGTGTTAGACAGTTTTGGTTATATATATATATATATATATATAAACAAAAAAATAAAGACTTATAAATCAATAAATAATATAATATTTCCCGAGGCTGGTTTATGTCCTCTGGTTGAAATATTATATTATTTATTGGATTTATAAGTCTTTATTTTTGTTTTTTATGTATTTCTTTGGTTAGTTTGTTTATATTAATATTTTGTATATATATATATATATATATATATATATATATTATATATATATATATATATATATATATATATATATATATATATATATATATATATATTAATAAGTTAATGAATAATTCTAAAAGTGTCATATCTGTCAAGCATAGAAGTAATGTTGTGTATCAAATTTTTGTGAATGTATGTTATCATTTATAGGTGAATTGAAGAACAATATTGAGAAAAGATTCAAGGAGAATGAATTGTTATATAAGGGTGAAAAAAGTAAAAATAATAATCATTAATGATTCCTTCAGTTTTCTTGGATCACAAAAGAACATGTAAATATAAATTTAAGTTTGATCATGAAAATGTTAAGATTCTTCATGAAGTAAGAAACCATAATAAAAGAAAAATTAAGGATGCAATTTTAATAAATAGAAATAAAATGAATATAATTAATAGACAAGTTGCCAACATTAAAATTCCAGATTCATGGGATTTGAGTCGATGATGTTTGCTTTTATTATGTTTTTTGAATTTAACAGCAGTTGAGGAGGATTATGGAATTAACCAAAAGTACTTCTTCAGATTGAAAGACTGTATATAATAGTCAATTACTGTTATATTTATTATTTTTATTGTGTGTATATATTATAACGGTCAGGTATTTGAAAAATTGAGTCTTACTGTATCTGCCGTACAGGGCGCCACTAGGCCATTTGAACCTAGGCAGATACGTAAGTTAAGAAAAAAAAATATTTTTATAAATATTTTATTCCAACCGTCAGCCTATGCCACTAGCTTATATAGACACAGAGATTTATATAACTTCTTAAATAATATTTACTGAGGCTATAACCTCGATAATATGCATGTAAAATGCGATAGTAGGGACCTCTACAGGTGCTTTAACCACAAGCTTCCATAGCGTAAGCTTGTGGTTAAAACACCTGTAGAGGTCCCTACTATCGCATTTTACATGCATATTATCGAGGTTATAGCCTCAGTAAATATTACTTACGTAATCAATGTGCATTTAATAAATTTATAATTGTAACTTCTTAAAATATATTTTAAGAAAAAAGATTTCAATAAATAAATAAATAAGCTACTGCCAGTAATAACACACAAACATTTATTAAACAGATATAAAATTGAGCATTATTATTTTAGTATGTTTACTTTAATTATTTTTTTTTATAAAACATTATGACTTTATTTTAGATTTTAACTTACAATTTTAACTTTTTATTTTAGAAGTTCGCACAGATGAATTTAATATTCATTAGTGTTGAGTATGGATAGACTACATAAATTGCCTTTGAAAAGAAAATATTCTAGCCCTTATTTAACCTTAGGCCAAAAGTTTGCAGTCCAACTAACATCAATCTATCTGATATATTGATGCATTTCAATACAACATGAATATGACAGCACAATACCATACTGTCAGGAATGCACATTTGAACAGCATGGTTAAGAGAAGAAATTGTCTCTCATCCAGTATAGGAATGTTACATCTGTCTGGCAAGAAGAACAATAAAAAGGAAAACTCCATAGGAAGGGATTGTGGTCCTTTTTGCCAACTTACGATCCCATTCCGTAGGCAAAGGGGTGATCCACGGAGCAGGGAATACCATCTGTCTCTGATGGTCAATATGAAATGGGACTTATTTTGCCCAAGTGCGGCGTATAATAGGATCCTGCATGTAGATAATCTCATGCTACATTTACTAATTACACCAATATATCCAATCAATTATCCCAATTTAACTATGAAACAAATAATCTAAGATTAACCCTCCTTTAAACTAATATAATGATACAAATCTATGCAGCCATACATGCCCGACTAATTATATATTTATTAAAAGTTTAGTTTAACAGCAAAGAAAAAAAAAAAAATAATTAAAAGAACAGAAAAAATAAGTTAATGGAAATGATTTACAAAAAATAATAATACATTCAATAAAACAATTATTACTAACTGATTAAGGTTGGTCAGATAAGAATTTCTATTGCAATAATTTAAATACTGGGAAAGTTTATACTTAGTGTTCATTAATTAATTAATGTTCTTATGGTTTTAACATACTGGAAAAGTTTCTTTTTTAGAATTAAAGTTCATTAGTTAAAGTTCTTACTGTTTTAAAAATCCACACTTAACAGTTGCTTGCCATTTGGAGCCAGCGTTAATTCCTCCGATGACATGTGGTCCTCAATATAGAAAAAACGATGTCATTTCTCTTTCTTTTTAGCAAAACAGAAGGGATTGAAGAGTGTGTCTTTTCAATTCCTTCTCCTTCAACTCTCTCCGCACTAACACATATAGCACCTATGCTGTCACATCTCTATCTTCTCTCCCAGCTCTTTCTTCACTAAAATTTATTTTCAAACTTTTTCTTTTTATATTAATTTTGCGATTAACTCAACATTACATCATGATGATGATGACCCTTTTGTTGAGGTCCGTTTCCTGAGGGATTTCTTTTATTGGCTATTAGTTTCTATTGTTTTTTCTCTCCTATCTGACCTTTACTTATACATTTTGAAATGCCCAAAGGCTAGTTCACTTGGACTAATTAAAATAATCATTTCCATTTTATAATAGCATTAATTAATTTATTGTACATTCTTAAAGATATATTTTTATCTTTAAATCATTTAAGTTCTTTTTTTTCTGAAAATTTGGTTTTAAAATATTAATTTTTAAGTTTTCTTTTAATAATTTTTCATCTGTGCGATATTAGTATATATATGAGTTTAGATGATTTTTAAATTTCTATTTTTAATTCTTAAAAAAGAAGTTTTTATTTGCGAACTTTTATTTTTATGCCTAACTTTATTTATTAGAATGTAACGGCATGTATGCCCATTACAATATATATATATATATATATATGATAATGTTGAATTAAATATTTCCATGGATTGTTATTATAATAAAGAATAGAAATGAGAAAATTATATCTATATAAACCTAGATAATATTATATTTTTTAGTTTTTGGTGTTACCAAGAAAATTTCAATTACTATTAATTACAATCCTTAAGACTAAACATTTTTTTTTATTAACCTATAATAGTTCTTTTATTGGACTTTTTTGTTGAAGTAAAAGGAGTTCTCTTTTCTTCCAAACCTGAGTTTTTATATGGATTTAAATGCAGAAATCTATTTTTATAGGTGTGATAATGTGAAAGAATACCATCTTTCTTGACATTCTGGAAATATATTCTAAATTTCTCCAGAGTTGTATATATATATATATATATTGTGCTGTTAACATGGTACAATGTGTATTAACATTTAGAGAGAAAATTAAAGATTGTTGGGGAAAAAATGTATAGAATAATAATTACCATTCAATATTCTGTTTTATTGATAAATACAAAATCTATTCTTTTGACCACCCAGATAATGTACATATGTAATTAAACATATAGATTAAAACTCAATCTAATTACCAACAGTTAGTAAGAAGGAATGTCTTATCTATAAAGACAGTTTATTTTAAAATTAAAGATGGCTGATAGAAATGTCAGATTATAATGAAAAGTAAGTAGAGTAAAAAAATAGTTTTAATCTTGTGAAAAGAATATATCAATATTTCTTTTTGTATGAATTTTTTTTTATTTTGCAGATAAAAATACGTACTACATATAAAACAGACAAATATATCTGTTTGGTGTTGTAATTTATTTAAAAATTAAATTAAAACAATATACTTTAAAACAATAGCTGTGTGGGATTAAATATCTCCCAAAATAAGGAAAGAAAAGGCGTGAAAAAGTACATATGTGGGGATGGCACAAGATATTTAAAATTATTCTCAGACATTTAAGACAGTGTATGTTTTTTTTTTTTTTAATGAAAGTAGATAGAGATCCATAGAAACGCTAAAACCAAGACAATGTGAATCCACTTTATGGGAATTCCAGTGCTGTGCTACTTTAGATCAAAATAATTTACCATACAAAAGTTTCTACCTCTATCAGAAGAATGAACCAGATGTGTGACTAGATCCAATATATTGATGCCTTCTTCTGAACCCTACTGCTGAAATGATGCTTTGAGCCAAACTGCCCTTCCTATATCACACTGAGTGTCCAAACAACATCATAACCAAACTAATTCCTGAAATAAATCATAATGGTAAAATACAACTTTAAATCCATGGCCATGGTTACATTATTACCGTATAATAAGAGAAAAATCCACAGGAGAATCTAAGAAATATATATTGTAAAAACCTTTTTTGTTTTATTTGCTTTTTGTCTTTATAAAATACATCGATGAAATGAACTAACTAGAAGTTGATAATGAACTTTCTTGAAGAACTTTATTATTTTCACTAATGCAACTAAATAATTTACTATTATGTATTTGTATTATAATTACCAACTCATAAGAGTTATATGTTATATATATGTTCTTATTATATGAGAAGATGACTGATCCTGAATAGATAATGAGTATATTAAGTTGTTTACTGTACTAAATGGTTGTTAAAAAATAATAGAATTAGTCAAGCATTGGTCAGTTGAGAGGTCAGCGACAGCTGCTTACGAGAAGTTGTTCCGGGATAGCGGGTTCACTTCCTGGCTGATGCTATGACACATGAGAAGAAAAAAATAATAGAATTCAACCGACTTCTTAATTCTTTACCTAGGACTAAATGTTGATACAGTTAATTATATTGAGATACTTACCTAGGGAAGATTCCTAAATCTATATAATAATAGTAACAACAACAACAACAACAATAACAATAACAACAATCTCAACAACAACAAGAAAATAATAATAATAAACAAGTTAATTGATACTAGTATCTTAAAAAAAGTAAAAGCTGTCTCAGATTTAAAAAGATGCTACTAGAACAAGCAATAATAAATTTGCTTTTCTGGAACATAAAATATTACCACCCAGGGTTTAAATGACCAGGAAAGATAATTATGGCTTCCAAATAATTCATTAACTTGTTATTTGTATAAGGTCACAATTTGATTATTATAAATTATTAACCATATACGTGTGACTATATGCACATAGTTTGATATATATATATAAGTTAAAACCCTCTAGGACAGGGAATAAACATGACCAATCCAGTTCAATATATATTTATAACCCATGAACATTTTGTATCAATATATATATAATTATCTTATACTTAAAAAGACCAATAGGAGATAAAACATATGGACAGAAGTCAATCTAAATCAAATTAAAAAAATACACATAGTGCAAAATAGTAATGAAAACTGTGTAAACCTTCATTACAAGACAGTTCCTTTTAATAACAAGCAATATGAGTAGTCAACAAAGCAGATCTGAGCAAGAATTTAAGTAACTAATAAAACAAATAATTGATTTGACATTACTGAGAACATAGATAAGCAAAATGTCATGATAAAATAGTCTAGTGTCAATGAAACTCATATAACAATAGTTATCAACAAAATCAATGTTATCACAAAGACAAATATTATTGCAATAAACTCTATTTTGACTTCAAATAGAAATATTATAAGATACAAATGTACTTGTAAAACAACAACAACAACATAGTTCTCATTTTATTACAATCGATTGTTGAACAGTTTAGCATAAGCTAATTGATAATTAAAGTAAAATCATTATTAATCAGATCCTCTGAAATACTGTATGAAACAATAACATTGACAAAGCAATATCATCAGCAAATATATAACTGACAATTACAAAGGCATAGCAAAAATAGATTATATATAAATCAAAATCAACATACCATTAAATATTCTATGAAAAGGTATGGTTATCCAATTTAAAAATTATTAGCAGTACAATGAATCTTGTTTACATGATATATGTCTTTTAGATAAGTTTTTAACAAAAATATAAAAGGATCTCTATGCTGAAAAGGAACTGGATGACAAAGAGAACCAAATACTCTACATAAATCTAAATTTGCAGTCACAGAAACTTAAAACTATTATCCACTAGAGATGATTAATAATCTACTTGAATGATAAAAAAAAACATCCAAAGTACTTTTTTCATCAATAAACTAAACTGATGGATATCAATCACATTGTGCATATTGAACCATTGAAACATCATATGACTAGATGCATTACTTTCAGATCCATGGCTCCACACTGATAAAAGCCATAAGCTAGAAACTGGTCAGAGGATATTGGATAAAAAGACATTGGTAGAGATTAAAATGCACAACCATCTAAAAACTATTGATTACTATATCTTACACTAGGTGGCACTGTTGTATAAAGAAATTTGCTACTGTTTATTATGCATATTGAAAAGTAACAATAACATTTTTATCTTTAACTGCCATCTCAAATAGTATTTATAATAGTAGTAATAGTAGTAGTTGTAATAATAATCATAGTAGTAATAGTAGTACATCTTGCACTAGGTGGCACTGTTGTCTGGAGAAATTTGCTACTATTTATTATGCATATTGAAAAATAATATCATTTTTATCTTTAACTACCATCACAAATAGTATTTGTAATAGTAGTATTAGTAGTAGTTGTAATAATAGTCATACTACTACTACTACTTACTACTACTAAAAACATTGGATAGAGAGTAAAATGTATAATCTTCTAAAAACTATTAATTACTATATCTTGCACTAGGTGGCAGTGTTGTAAAAAGAAATTTGCTATTGTTTATTATGCATATTGAAAAATAATATCATTTTTACTTTTTAACTACCGTCTCAAATAGTACTTGTAATAGCAATAGCATTAGTAATAGTAGTAGTTGTACTAATAGTTGTAGTAGTAGTAACAGTACCACTACTACTTCTGAT
This sequence comes from Epiperipatus broadwayi, assembly GCA_028023455.1. Lineage (NCBI taxonomy): Eukaryota > Metazoa > Onychophora > Udeonychophora > Euonychophora > Peripatidae > Epiperipatus > Epiperipatus broadwayi. The sequence continues at coordinate 2,813,682 of JAQFVV010000045.1, forward strand.
GTTGCTACTACTAGACTATTACTACTACTACTACCACCACCATCACTGCTGTTGCGACTGTTGTTGATGATGATGGAAATATTTTTTTTTAAATGAAAAATTAAAATTGATTAACTTTAAATAAGCAAGACAATAAATAGAATTATTTTTAAACTTACATTTGTTTATTAACCACAATGTGATTGGTATCAATATATACTATTTTTATAATACACTATCTGACAAAATGTAAATAAACACACAAAAAAACATTTAAATAAATAAAAAGTAAAAACATTAAAGTACATACTATAATAAATTTTACGCTACAACAGCAAATGTTTTTCTGTCTCAGCGAACTGTATGTAGTCACCTTTATTAATAACACTTTTAATGAGACTACTACTTCATTTTAAAAGGAAAAAAGGTATTGATGAAAAAAGACACTGGTCTGCTGCAGTCAAAGTTGAGCATTTTGTAATTAATTTTATTTTTAAAAAATCAAAGATACAGGTACAGTAAGTTCATTATTATTTTCATTTTTTGACTGATTGTGAATGAGTAAACACATAGTATATATATATAAACATATTCTCTCAATTTATTCAGGAGGAAATTAACCTTGCAACGTGTGCTGTTTGTTTTTAAGGTGCAAATCTCCATACACTCATCCACCAGAAAGTATTTTAAAAACCAAGTGATTCACTTATGTTTGAGCATATTCGTATATAAGCCAACCATTACTGACCATGCATAATTCAGGGTTTGAACCTATTGTGTGCCAGATGTTATACTTGATGATTAATTTTTACAAATCTACTTCAAATATCACAGGGAAGAGATAGTATCTCATTTTTTATTACATGATTTTACGTATATTAATTTGGAATGTGTATAAATTATTAATTATTTATTTACTGCAGCATCTATCTGCAATTATTCAGGAGGAAATTAACCTTCTGACATGCACTGTTTGTTTTTAATGTATAAATTGATTTATAGATAACCTAAATTGGTATATGCATATATGCACATAAAAAAGCATCTATGTGTATGTGCATGTCAAAAAGTATCTCATGCATGTAATTCAGTAACTCTATTGTAATGAGTGGATGGGAGTTTGAAACAAAATATAGAAATTATTGGGAGTTCTCTATCTTAAGCATAAACAATGTATTCTACTTTTGTATTAGAACTATGTAAATCTAATTATGTCACTATCATCACTTTTTACTATTTTGTGTCTTTATAAATATGAAGAGATTTCCGAATTTAATCTCTACCATCCCTTTTTTTTAATCCATAGCTTTTCTATTCTGCATGGCTCCAGAAAGCTTTCTTATATCACTTATCTATTTCATACGTAGCCTCGTTCTAGGTCTTCTAAAATCTATTGAAGATCATATTTAAATTTTAAGCGTCAAAATAACTTAATCTTTTGTAGTATTATGTCCACCAGCCCTATTTAAGTTTCTTAATTTTGACGGGATGAAATGATACCTATTTCTTTATTCTGCCACTCATTTATTTTATTTTCGAATTCTTCTTGTCATTCCCAAGATTCATTTCGCCATATTGGGTTGTGTGCTTTAAAGTCCCTCTATCAGCAACCATAGATAATAAAACCGTTAATTATTAATTTTTTATAATTAAATAGCATTATAAAATGAGTTTGTCTTTTTTTCTCTTTCCAACGTTTTTTTTTATCAAAACTATTATTCCTTTAATAATTAATACCTTTTTTTAACTTGAATAATTTCTGTATTATTAAAATTAAAAGTTGAATGATCTAATAAAACAGTATTTGTTTACAAAAAATAAAATTTTAAAAACATATTTAAAAAAAAAAACGCTAAAAAACTAATTATTATTTGTAACATAGTACAAACAAAGATAACCATTAATGTTTCAAAAAAGAGCAATTTTATACAATCTTTAATTAAATACAACTTTTACTTTATAAAAACAAACAAAAAAATATTTTGAATATATGATGAACATCCTGATTTGAAAGAGGAGAAACAAAAAACAATTTAAGCGTGGAGCAGATATTTTCAATTAAAAATTGATTGAATATTTTTTGTAGAAAGTAAACTATTATTAATATTTTAAATTAAGTTGACTATAAAGATTTTCTAGGTGAAATAATAAGAATAATGCTACTTTAAAAAGTAAATATCAGTTTTAACAATGCAGAAATATGCATGATAGTGTAACTCGTTGGCTTCATGTCTAATTATGCATGGCAGCCATTTGACTCTTCTTAGCCGAGTTAAAAAAAAGATCTACTTGGTTAATAAAATAAAACTGTTGTTCTTAACTATCAATTGATTGCATGAATATCATGTGACCTTATGGAAAATGATCGTAAGTGATCTTTTGACGATGGTTGACTCAATGTCAAATTATGTATTACATCTGTGTATGGTTTGGAGAACTTGGTGAAGTGTCTAACCTGGAATCAGGAGGTTGTAGGATCGACTCTGCAGTCCTGTATTGTTTGGAACAGTTAGTAGGTAGTCCAATATGGGATTGGGAAGTCCCAGGATCAACTCTGGACTCTTAACTTCTTACACTTAACTCAAACTTCTTATCAACTCTCAAGCAATAAAGCTATATGTTCTTTTTTCTTTATGTATTACAACCATGGGAGCTAAATAAAATGTATTTGGTCAATAAAATAAATTGTTGTTCTTAACCACCATTTGATATTATGTGACCTTCTGGAAGATAAATGATCCCTTGACAACACCGAAATTGCTATGTTTGGTATAGTGCTGTAGAAAAGTGAGAATTGTAATAGCTAAAGGTATTTTTTTTAATGGAGTCACACAGTAAGATCTATTCAGTCAATAGAATAAAATTGTCAACCTTAAATGCTTCTTTGTTCTTCCACAATCATATAATATCTTAAGCAATTAATCCATAAGAGATCACTTAATGACCATGAAATTACTGCAAAAGATTTCTTAAGAAGATTCTCTTCTTAGGTCAGGTAAAGCAAAAATAACTTTTTGGGTCAATGGACTAAAATTGTTAACTTCAACTGCTATTTGGTTGTATCACATGATCTCTTGAGAAAATATCCTGTAAATGACCCCTCAGGAAAATGAACTTTCTACATGTGGTCTACTGTAATGACAGAGTGGAGGAACTTAAAGGCTAAATATTCTCTTCTTATCTGGGTTAAAGAAAATAATTTGTGCAGTCAATAAAGTAAAACTGTTGATATTAGTTGCTGATTAGATGTAAGACATCATGTGACCACCATTTACTATGCTTATGCAAGCTGTTAAAATAGTAGCAAATACTCCATACAGTAGTGCTTCTCACTGATGAAAGTTACTAACTTATGTACCTGTCTGGGGATATTGGATTAGTAGGAAGTAGACAGGGATTGTATGCAACAAACCTTTTAGCATTGATTAATTACTATGGTTTGCACTAAGTGGCACTACTGTATGGAGAATTTGGGTGATTTAGTCTATAAATTGTGTAAAGAAGGAATCAAAAATATTAGACATCTGTTAATTGAATGTAAATGCTTGAAAACAGAAAGGGTACATATAATGAAGTTATAGAAGAATAAATATGAAAAAAGTGATAATTTGGAAAGTGGATTATTGGTTTTTATGCTGGGTTTGGGAACAGATAAGGGAGATTTAGATATAAAGGCCATAGAGTTGACAAAGATTATGTTGTGGAAATGGGATGGAGCAGAATATGGGAAAAATTACAGTAGGGAATGGAAAATAAAGTGGCTACCAGGTTTCTCTGGGTATAATTGCTGAGAGATTCTTGACTTCGTTTAAGGAGAAGCCACAATACATCATATCACATCACATTATCACTTAGATTTATTTGGTTTGTTAAATAAAATTGTTGACTTCAGATGAAACTTAATTATTCAAAATTACATGAACCCTTGAGCAAATAACCTGTAACTGATCATTGAACAACAATGGAATTGTCAGGGTAGGTGTGTTTCTCTGGTAGTTTGGCCGATTTAAGAAGTTACACTTCTTAGCTGAGCTAAAAATTATATTTGGGTAATAAAATAAAATTGCTGACCTCAATTGCCACTTGGCTTCTTGAACATCACATGACTCTTTTGAGAAAATAATCCACAAGAGATCACATGATAATGATGAAACAGCTATAATTGATTTCGTTCTTTAATAGATTAGTAGAATTATGAATACTGACTCTCTTCTCAGCTAAGTCAAATAGAAAACATACATTTGGTTAATAAAATAAAATTGTTGCCTCAGATGCCACTTTCTCACTCAAATATCACATGACTTTCTAACCATGTGATGATTTATTTATTAACTTGTAAAATGAAAAATTTCAAGAAGGTTAATTTGTAAAGGAAATGGTGGACTTAATAAGTGAAGAGACTCATAAGCTTCATACTCCCCAATCAAGATGCTCTAAATTTGTCTTTATAAGTGGGAATTAAGGTTAAAGATGGCCATTCTTACCTTTATAAAGTCGCTAACTCATGTCAAGGTTTAAGAGATTCCTCTATAGTCAAAAACAAAAACATTGTTTGACTATTATATACACTTGTGGCACATATGGTAAAGATTAAAGCCTTTCTCAAAAAGTATTTATTTATCCATTGTAATGAAATTATCTACCAAAAATAATTTCAGATTACTTTAAGCATTTCAAAATAGAGACGGCATTCATCCTATAAATGGAGGTGAAATTGGCAAAAGCAGTTGTTTAGAAGACTGCATGATATTACCGTTAATCTACATAGAACTAATTACAATGCTTTACAATCAGCAAAGTACAATGACCTTGAGGATTTTCCACATACTTTTTTTTAAAAGTACTTTAAATATTAATTACATTTGCAAAAATGTAGATAAAAATGTAAAGCAGTTTGCAAATTGCCTATTACACGATAAAGGCCACTAAGTAGACTTGTAGTGCAATTTTTGCTACACTATTCTTGTGCAAAGTAGGGACTGTTTTCCATATGCTTTTAACGCTTAGTGGAAAGGTATAATCATAAACAGATAAAGAAATATACTTATTATAATCTTATATAAAAATGTTAATGCTTTAAAACATATATCTAACCCATAGAGTTAAATATATGGTTACTATATATATATATATAAACACAACTGCCTAATGCTATACTAGTAATCAATAAAATGAAAAACCATAAAACAATACAATACTAGATAAAATCCAAGATTTGTACCAAAATCCTTTCATCTATTACAAATAGACCTTCTCATGTGAAAATCAAACTAAAGGAACAAACATATATATACAAACAAACAAACATTCCCATAATTCATTTCAAACACCACCTTCCCTTAATATCAAAAGATGTCTTCATAAGATTGATAGCCTCAAATTCAAGAAGTTTTAACATGTATTGTTTTAGAGTCATTTTACAAAACCTAAGAATTTGAGAAATATGATTACGCTTGATAGTTAATGATCAGCCTTTTATGTATAAAAAAGTGTCTTTGTTGAATTTTTGTTGTAGGAATATAAGACTTAATAATTTTAATAATGCTGATATTCAAGGAGGTCACTTTGCTGCTGATTAGGTAGAATTGGGTTATAGTCATGATTTTATTAAAAAATATTGTATTTAATAATAATGTTTATAGTCATGATTTTAATGGTAAGAATTTTGTTTGTAAGGATAATGAATATATGTCTTTACCATTTAAGTCTTCAATATATAATTAATAAGAATAGTAATTTGTTAGGAGGAATGACTGTTGCATGGAAGAAAGGTTCTGATTTGAATTGATTACTTAATGATTCAAAGAAGTCTATTGATAGTAGGTCTATTCCAGGCATTGTTTATAAGATTTCATGTAGTTGTGGTAAGTTTTATGTAGGTCAGAATAAGTTTAGCCTTAATGAAAGGATTAAGGTTTACATAAGTAGAGTTAAACGTAGGTATTTTAACTCAGTTTTATATATTTATGAATTGAATACAGGTCATAGAATATTGTTTAATAATGCATTGGTTATTTTTTATGAAAAGAATGAATTAAAAAAAAAATAAAGGAAACTTTGATGATAAAACTTTTTGAATCTGAGACTATCAATCTTATGAAGACATCTTTTGATATTAAGGGAATGTGGTATTGAAATGAATTATGGAAATGTTTTTTTGTTTGTATTTATATATGTTTGTTTCTTTAGCTTGATTTTCACTTGAGAAGGTCTTTTTGTAGTAGATGAAACTATGATCGTGTAAGGATTTTAGTAAAAATTTTGGATTTTATCTAGTATTGTATTGTTTTATAGTTTTCATTATATATATATCTTAATATTCTTAATTCTAATATTCTCACAGATAAAAGATGAATTCATAGTATTATTTCCATGTAGTAAAAATATAATAGCTAAATAGCTGATGGTTCGGAACAATAATGAATACTTTCCTCAGAGCTTCTTCTTTCTCAAATCATAACAATGTATGTAGTGAGATTTAAAAGCTTTTTTTTAATTCCTTCTTGTATTCAAATTCTATTGGTTGAGAAGTTTTAAAAAATATTTTATCCTCCAATAGCTTTTTCTAAATATTGTTAATTTTCTTCAATTCACACATCTCATTTAAGCTCCTGAGTCTTTTAAAATTATCTCTATAACTTCTTTTAGCAATCTTGTTCATTTTTTTCCAAAAGGTGTGTTTTATTAAAATTGATATCATGATTGGTTAATTTTATGTGTGAATAAATGGCTGATAAGATGGAATTTTCTCTAACTGGTAAAATGTATTCTTCCTTTCTTATATTTATTCTGTGATTGGTCACTCCAATTCTTCAATGTATGAATGTACACAAACTCCACTGGAATTTTATATACACCATGACACTCCAAAGGAATTTTAACTTTCAGACATGGAAATACTTTATTAATTTTCTTAAATGTTCTTCTTTAAAATATTACCAATTTTATATACACCATGACACTCCAAAGGAATTTTAACTTTCGGACATGGAAATACTTTATTAATTTTTTTAAATGTTCTTCTTTAAAATATTACCAATTTTATCAGTTATTCCCTTTATATATAGCAGAACTGACTTAATTTCTAAAGTAACAAAAATCTTTTTTCTTATTATATGAAAAAGCCATATTAATAATTCTGTGATCAAAACCATGATGAAGAAGCATTCTTTTAGTAACAGATATATTTTGGTAAAAATGGCTGTCATCAGAAAGTCTCATAGTTATTTCTAACAATGATTTCGCCACTGAAGATAATTGGATTGGATGGTAATGAGAAGAAAAGTGTAGATATTACCTGGTGTGAGTTTGCGTTCTATACATACTGTGGGATAAAAAAACATCCTTCTTTCTTTCAGTTAAAACATCTAAGAATGAAAGTTGTTTATTATTTTCTTTTTTCAGAGTAAATCTGATGTTCTTGTTAAAAGAGTTTAAAAAATTAAGAAAATCATCAAGAGGTGTTTACAATGAAGCCAAATATCAAAGGCATCATCAACATATCTCAGCCATACAGATGGTTTTTTGATTGCGACATCAAAATTTTCTTTTATTAAGTCATAAAAATAGTAGCTAATGCTGGAGAAATTGGTGAACCCATAGCTAAACCTGAGGTTTCTTTATACATCTGACCATCAAAAACAAAACGTATTCCATAAGCAGTGCTCAATCAAACCCTCAACAACATCAGGCAATTGAATATCTTTGAAAACTTCAATACTTTCCTTTACATTTACATTAGTAAAAAACAAAATATCAAAACTTACTAAAATATCATTCTTAGTTAATTTAATATCCCAGATAAGCTCAAAAAAAATGATTAGCATATTTAACATAAGATGACATTCCTGTTAAATGTGACTGTAAAAAGGAAGATAGAAAATGAGCTAGTGTCTGTGTCAGGAACCAACAGCTCTTATAATTGATCTCAATGGAATATTTGGTTTATGGATTTTTGGAAAAGATCTAAATCAGTATATATGTATATATACTTAAATATTACATCTTAAATAAGTGTTGGTTTTAAGTTGATATTTTGGATCTAGTGATAGAGATTTTAAATATTTTCTCTTACTGCACTTATAAATTAAGAGCTTGTTTTGAGCTATTGGTACGCCCCCTATATTACATATTTGTAAATACAAGCTTATAAAAGCAATGTCACACACTATATATGACTTGCTTTATTGATTACTATAATTTTGCCTTTAAAGCCTTGTTAATGATAAGGCTATTAATATATGGTAGATCTGAAGTTAGTTCTGTCCCATATAGTTATTTAAGTTAGATAGCTGGAGTTAAAGACATTTTCGTGTCCGAAAATTTCAGAGTTTCTACTTAAATATTATGTAATAACTGAAACACACAGGCTCATTATATACCTACGTTTATCTATATAATATATAGGGTATATGAGATTAAATGTTATGTATTAAAGAAGTGCTGATTTTGAGTTGATATTTTAGATCTAATGTTTGAATGTTCTAGCTTCTCACTGAGGTGAGCCATAAGCTCAAAAACAATTGGTCTAGGGATAGAAACATTACATATAGAGATTTTAAATATTTTCTCTTACCGCAATTATAAATTAAAAGATTGGTTGAGTTATTGGTACGTTCTCTATATTATATATATATCATCAAAACCTGTCAACACTTAGACAACTCAATAACAATCAAGAATTTCAAACTGTTATCAAGGCAACCTCAAAACCAGCTGGTCTGGGGATGGGAATAACAATAGAGATTTTGAATTCTATCTCTTTTGGCACTTATAAAAACAAAGCTTGTTTAAAGCTATTGGTAAGCCCATCTAATAATCATATAATGCAAGATGAAAAAGCAAGTTATGAAATTTATAACTTGTTTTAATTATTATAAGTGTACCTTTGAATGTTTTTGAAATGCTATATATTGCAGAGGCTATTACTATATGGTGAAACTGAGCTAAATTCAGACCGATATAGCTATCTAGTTTGTCAAGCTGGATTTGAAGACATTTACTTGTCTGATAAGTTCATGCTTTCAAATTGATAGAAACGTGTTTTATAAGTGATGACTGATTTTTGAGTTAGTATTTTAGATCTAGTTTCTAGACTCCCAGCCCTTCATTGACATGAGCCATAAGCTCAAAATCAGCTGGTCTGGGGGTGGGGATAATGATAGAGATTTTTGAATTCTATCTCTTTTGGCACTTATAAAAACAAAGCTTGTTTAGAGCTTTTGGTAAGCTCCATATAGTGATCATATATATATATATATATATATATATACACACACTATTTAAATACATGTATATTGTATATTAGTAGTATAAGATGGATTAGATAGCTGTGGGAAGTTTGAAAGTCTGAGTTATATATAATTCATTACTATCTACAAATTATGAAATCCATATCACAGTTTGAACTGCAGATATTAGAGATACCACATATGTAACATCTGAGTTATATATAATTCATTACTATCTATAAATTATGAAATCCATATCACAGTTTGAACCACAGATATTAGAGATACCACATATGTAACATGTTTGCAAGTTTAAGATGGTGGCATTTTAGAAGGAATTATATGTTGAACTATTTCCATTACGTAAGATTAATTGATAAATCTCTTTATGAATACAGTCACTCATTATTAATAATACATGTGTTAGTATATAACACATCATTCTGTCTGATATTATTCTTTTCCCTTCATAAGATATTGGTAATATGACCAGCGATAGTAGAACATGGAAATTAAACTGGGGACCTTTAGATTTATGAGTACTAAATTTAAGGTGATTCTATAACCAAGCAGGTTATTCTGTCAAAAGCAGGTAGTCAAAATTTCATGTATTTATCTATGAGTGACATCCTGATTTTTCTATCTTTTTGTAAGGGTAAGGTTAAAAGTGGAGAAGTTAGAATAGCTCTCATAAATAAGCATGGACAAGTTTTACTGATAACTGCTTCAGATAAATTAGCTTAGTTGGTTAGAGAATCATCCTAAATTCAAAATCCATGAATGTTATACATCGTTGGTTCAATTCCTGGTTCAATTCCCACACTAATACTGCTACTTCTTAGACCAGAAACTGTCAAGCATTGGTGGTCAAGAGATCAGCAATGGCTGCTTTACAAATAGTTGTCCCGGATTAGCGGGTTTGCTTCCCGGCTGATGCTATGACACATGAGGAAAAAAATCACTGTCTTACATTATTAGCAGTTAAATGTATTTGAAAAGTTTAAATAAAGTTTGAATTTATCTGAAGGCATTTAACATTTATGTTAGATGATGAAAATAGTTCAATATATAATTGCAACTTATGCAATTTGTTACATTTTGAATTACAAGGGTCAAACTTACTCCGCCCACAACTTTGATACCATTTACCCTGGATAAATAAAATAGTCATGATTATCACCAATTTATTTAACTAGAGATTATCTCTAGCTCAGATATAACCATAAAATCACAGTTAAAGATTAATATATCTGATTACTTGAAATTTTAAACACACGCATGGGGTTAATCACATGTCCCTGTCTTGTGCGTAATACTTTTCATAAACAGATAAAACAACCTCACCACCAACACACCTTCATTTCAAATCATATGAATAAACATACAGTAAAAGACAAATGACTTCCAAGATGCATTTTATGCTGAACCAGCACTCATCAGTTGTCCAGGTCACCATCTCTCATATATAGCTTTAATACATTCGCAGTATTTATCAATAGTAATTAGTATATTTTGAATTAAACTACTAAACATCACATGATCACTATCTCTTATACTAGCACATAATTGTCATTAAACAAGACTAAACTCTCCATACAATAATGCCAATCTGTGCCAACCACAGTAATCAATGGATGCCAGAAGGCTTGTGCATAAAATACCTATCTAGTGCCTACTCATCCAATATCCCCAGACTAGTTTCTGGCTTGTGGCCTTCATCAGTGAGGAGCCTTGGATTTGAGAGCACTGCACCTAGATCTTAGGATCTAATGCAACCTTCCAGCTGCCACCTTTTAACTCAACTAAAAAACTATGAGAATGAAATTGAAAACACAATATTTGTAATCTAAGCTCAATCACTTATATAGTCATATGGGTCTGAACTCAGTTCAGCACCCATACATTTTGGTGTTTTTGGCTCTTTAACAACCATAGGCAGGATTGGTGTTATACCACTAAACATCACATGATCACTGTCTCTTATACTAGCACATAATTGTCATTAAACAAGGCTAAACTCTCCATACAATAATGCCAACCTGTGCCAACCACAGTAATAAATGGATGCCAGAAGGCTTGTGCATAAAATACCTATCTAGTGCCTACTCATCCAATATCCCCAGACTAGTTTCTGGCTTGTGGCCTTCATCAGTGAGGAGCCTTGGATCTGAGAGCACTGCACCTAGATCTTAGGATCTAATGCAACCCTCCAGCTGCCACCTTTTAACTAAAAAAACTATGAGAATGAAATTGAAAACACAATATTTTTAATCTAAGCCCAATCACTTATATAGTCATATGGGTCTGAACTCAGTTCAGTACCCATACATTTTGGGGTCTTTGGCTCTTTAACAACCATAGCCATCACTATCCTATTAGGCAGGATTGGTGTTATACCACTAAACATCACATGATCACTGTCTCTTATACTAGCACATAATTGTTATTAAACAGGGCACAAGCCAGAAACTAGTATGGGGATATTGGATGAGTAGGCACTAGATAGGGATTTTATGCACAAGCCTTCTGGCATCCAATGATTACTCTGGTTGGCACAGGGTGGCACTACTGTATGGAGAGTTTTGCCTTGTTTAATATTTTTAATTACAAGTATCAAATTTACTCTATCCAGATTCAGAATTTTGACACCATCCATTCTGGATAAATATAATTATGACTATCATTAATCATTTATTCAAGTAGATATTGTCTTCAGTCCAGATATAAACTTTAAATTTCAGTTAAAGATTAATGTATATGTTTTTTTTTATATTTATTTAAACACTCACACATATATTTACGTAATATATCTATCAGCTGGCAACGCAATTCAAGAAAATCTTTTACGTATTTATTCCATATGCAGTTATCCAGTTTCTTTTCATACTGCCTTTTAAAAACTTTATTGAAAACCTTTAGATTTTTTTAGACTATTTTTTTAATAACGTACATAAAGAGAATATAAATCATTTATAATTTAATTTAAAACTAAATAGATTTAAACTTCATTTTCTCTACAGACATGATTAAAATCTAATCAGAGATCCAGAAAAGGTTTCTTTGTAAACAATATTCTTACAAACAAATTTAAAAATAAATAAATCATTTCAAACATATATATATTCTAAACTTTATTAAATATTGGTTTTATAAATATATGTACACACACATGCAAAAACCTCTCACAATAGATAAAAATCAATATGTACATATTTTAAATAAAACTTGCGTATATACAAAAGTTTAAAATAGATTTATTTGAGGAACTTTAATAATAAAAAAATTTCTCTGGATGCAAAAATTTAAGTAAAACGATTTTTTTTTATTATAAATACTATTAGATTTTGTAATAAAACTAAATGGAAATTTGCTTTTGAAAAATATTATAAACTTCAGCTGACTGAACGCATTTTAAAGCAATAATGATTATATATATCTATGAGATTGAAACGGAAGTAGCAGTTTCTTCGGTTTCTAGTTATTTCCGTTTCAATTTCGTATCGTTTAGTTGTAATTATTTAGTTACATATACTTCATATATATTTCCTTGCATATAATTAAAATTTCTCTTCCATAACACATTTCAAATATAAAAACAAAGACATCTTAAAAAGACAAATAACATCTAGATGAATTTCTAGTTGAAGTAGCACTCTTCAATAGGTCCAGATCACAATCTTTCAGATGTCTTCATCTCTATCATTCAGCATATATCAATGTCAAGTTATTACAATTTTGACCTAGAAGGGTCCATTTTTTGCACTCATATATTTGACACCATCCACTTTAGATAAAACATTAGAGTGTATTATCTTATTTTTAATTCAGATATATACACTAAGCTTAAATTGAAGATTAGCTTATTCCATTCAGGATACTGTTTCTTTTATGTAAGTAAATTAGAAGAATTTATTCATTCTCCATTCCATTTCTAACAACTGACACACATGATCGCATACATGTGAAAAATATAGATGATTGCCAATATACGTATTTCATGCAGAACCAACCGTCATCAGTTGGGCCAGATCACAATGTCCCACACACATATACAATCAGTGCTTGATTTATATTAAGATAGCAATTCTTTAAACATTAATGAACAGCCTTTTTTTGCTTCCAGCTATTAAACTTCCATTTCAATGAAAATCCAATAATGGAATGCTCAAGGTCTGATAATATGAGAGGTTAGATTGGCATACGGTCTACGTGCGTATGATTACAATATCAAACCCATCAAAAGCTTTGAGCATTTCATCATTGGTTTTTCAATACATAGAATAGTTGGGAGGGTGAAAAATTGAAGCCTGTCCATTAAGTTTAAGGAATTGCTATCTTAAAATAAGCCAGGCACTGATTGCATATATGTGTGGGAGATTGAGATCTGGACAACTGATGAGTGCCATTTCTACATGAAATATGTATACCTGGGAGTCATCTACCTTTTTCACATGTAAGTGATCATGTGTGTCAGTAGTTTGAAATGGAGAGAACAAATATAGACTGAAAAATCTTAAGTTCAAATCTCACTATTTGCTTAATTAAAGATTAATATATCTATTCTCAAATATAAATCTATTTATTTTTTATCAAGTATAATATCTTAAATATTCTTAAATTTTTACTCCACCCCATTTACTTGCAACGTGTTACAGGTGGGGAAAAAATGAATGGAGGTGAATTGATGATACCTTGTGGTTACGTTTAATAAGAAAATATAAATATTAATCTTTCATTAAGTTTAAAATGGCAGAACTCTCCATACAGTAGTGCCACCCTGTGCCAACCAGAGTAATCAGTAGAAGCCAGTTATGTGCTAGCATAAGAGGTGGTGATTATGTGATGTTAAGTTTAAAATGTATACCTGGGATAAAAATTATGTATTAATCTTTATCCTAGAAAATATAAATGATTAGTAATAATCATTACCAGTCAGTAAGTAACGTATGTGAATGCAAAAAATAAAAAGGCATTTTTGAATGGAATTGTGGGAATTGTCTATATATATATATTAAATTCTAATTTCCCATGTTTAACTGGTTATCATATCTAAATGACATCACCACAGCTTTCATGCTTAAATAAACCAATAAAATATCAGCAATTTGTTGTCAGTGCAATATAACAATGAGTAAATGGAAAATAAAAAATTAAATAAGAATAGTAAATGATTTCCATTTACTATCTAAATGCAAGAGTCTCCTTGACATCAGAATGCAAATATTCAATTGGTTATTTTAAAATGAGAGTTATGATAATGCTATATATATATATATATATATGTAATCTTGTAATTAATATCAAATTACAAGATTACATATTTAAATTTGAAGAAATACAGATATAGAATAAGAATATCATTACATATATATTGTAAGGTGTGGCCTTACATCCCTCCAATATCATTTGCTCACCCTTTTACCTAATTCGAATCCAAAACCCAATATAATAGCATTCTCTACCAACCACCATATTAATGAGAATGAAGATATATTAAAATTTGTTTCAATAAAAAAAAAAGAATGGAATTAATCACAAGCACTATAATCGAGAAACCAGTAATTGTTTTATCCATTAAACACCTAAGTTAAGCTTATAATAAATATGTATTTTAATTAATTAAACTATAAAATGCATACATGAAAAGTAACCTTTGTTAAAATCATCTGTTAATTCTGATGTAACTCCTATACACTACAACAATATGAGGGAAATGTGATTGGATAGCAGATGCAAGCAAGAAATGAAAGATTATTTAAAGAAAAGAAATAAATAATTTTATTATTAATAATAATATATATATAATAATCAATAGTAATGACGTAAATAATCAACTTAAATATAATCACGAACTTAATATTCCAAGTCATCAAAAATTACCTTTTATAGAACATCCTCATTTTGATAATAGGAAAAATATAATAACCAACGAGCTTCTTCTCCAAATTCAGATATAAAAATTTCATCAGCTGAACAACCTGCATAAAATTTGAGCAGAGAAATCAAACTTGGCAGTTCGAATAAAAATTCCATCTGCCATTAAGGTGAAATATTAATAAAAATAACTCTTTGGGTGTATATTCAGGGAAGGAATGAAATGTACATACTCAAATCTGAACAATTGAGGGATTTGAAAGTGAATTCTCCAAAATTAAATTCAAATTATTCAACATTTCCAAAGTGTTTATAACGCCAGACCATAGATCGAATTAACTTTATTTGAGAATATGTAATAGTAAAAATATTGTTTTTACTTCATTCAAGATATTCTACTAAATATATATAAATAGCAATACAGATAACCATACATTGCTAATCACAAAGTGACATTTGGGAGAAGAAAGTTGTCACTCCATGGAGTTGTAATTGCCAAAGCTGAAATGAAATTGACTTAGCATTTACCATCTATGCTGTAAATGAATCGACAACATCCCCAAAGCATGTCTTCTAAGGAGAGACATTATAAGTGACATAATAGATGTTTGAGAACACTTGAATCTTACCATCTATAACCTGGAATGGATTAAGGAGAATGATTATGATCTTTTACTAGGACATTTTCCTTATGAACTCTCAAGTTACATTTAAGTTAACATTATAAATTTTACTTATTTATTCTATGTAAATTACTTCATTTATCTCTTTCCTTTAATACAGATGGAAGGAGGGCATGAATTATTGATACATAGTAGGATTAAATATTATTAACCTTATTGTAAATAAAAAATAAAATATAGGTTCTGATGAGAATTTGCTTGCTTGTAGGTGATCAATATCAAGTGAGAGGTAAGATTTTATCTTAATATATATTAATTAATACCCAACACTTGTACATTAATACTGTTATTTGTTTTTTGTTTGTTAATACTAGTCATTTAGTTCATTGCTTTTGGTGTATCTGATTAACTACTTCTAATATAAATGGTTTTTCCTGTCTTCATCATAATCAAACATTGTAGCAGGGGATCCCATATAATCAATGAAATTGATGTGATTTAATCTGTCAAGTTAATGGAAGTAATATCAAATTATAATTTTAATAAAATAATTTAGCAGGCAAGGATGATTTAAATAATCATAAGTTGTAAAACAATTTTCTGTTGTGTCAATTTGGACATCTAATGGTTATTCTCTGAAGGGAACAAGCGTTGGACCAATGATTAAAATTTAATGATAATCAAAAAATATCCATCGATGTTAAATTAAATTAATTATATTTTGTTATCAATGTCATTTCTAAGTTTATAATTATTGTAAATAAACTTGTTATATATATATATATATATATGACTATCATTTGTATTTATAAATATGATATATATATATATATATATATATATGACTATCATTTGTATTTATCTTTATTCAATTTGTCATATATCTCACACACATATGTTGTCACAGACTCACATACCCTCATATCTTTATACATGTCCACACATAACCACACATTAAGTGATATTGATGTAACCCAAACTAGATGACTATGCAGATTCTTCCTGAGTTTGAAATCTGGGAATAATGGAAATTAAAGATGATAAGAATGAGGGGATATAGTTTGATAGCTGTTTGAGTATTAGTATCCCCATTTCCCAGGAATGAGATTGAAGTGTATGTGAATATATACCTGGAGAGGTTCTATATAGACTCTCTTATCCATTATGATGACCTAAGTAATGTACTATCATACCATGTAAAACACCTGTTCCATTATAATATGTCTGTGTGTCTGTGTTGAATTATCTATTTCCATGGATTGATATTATAATAAAGAATAAGAATGAGATTTAACCATGTAAACACAGATTACTTTTAGCTTTTGATGTTACTATGAAACTATCAATTTCTACTAATAAACGATCTCAGAAGCTGAACAAGTTTTCTCATTAATCTAAAATAGTTCTTTTGTTGGAGTTTTTTGTTGAAGTAAAAGGATATCTTCTTAACCAAGTTTAAGTTTTTACATAGATTTAAACCCAGAAAGCTATTTTTAGAGCTAGGAAAATTTGAAAAAATAACAATTTTCTTGATATACTGTAGATAATATTTTTAACTTCTGCAGAGAATTGTATATGCTGCATTAAATATTTCCATGGATTGTTATTATAATACAGAATAGAAATGAGGGGATTATTATGTGCAGACACAAATTTAATTATAAAATGTTTCCACTGAAAACAAAGTACAATAATGCTCAGGTCATATTTTTATGCTTATGAAATTAACTTGTAATATAAAATGCAAACATTAATCCCATATTACACATCATAAATACTTAGGTGCTCAGGAAATATGTGATATTCAAATCCCTAAGTGACAATATTAGACTGAACATTTCACTTGATTAAACTGGATTTTTTTTACTTTATTATGCTAAGATTTGGTTTAGAAAACCTTTACCTTTAGTCTCCACCACCTCTACTACTTTACTCAACTACCATTTTGTTTTCTAGCATAGAGATAAACTCATTTGTCTGACATGTATAATCTGGGTGAGGCGAAACATGGGGAATAAATGTTGTATTTTTTTGGATTTAGTTTGTACATGTTTTTGCTATGTTTTCCAGTTCAAAAGACAATTTACAGAATATACTTAATGTTTCAAGGCAACATCTACATACTTTGTATTAGCAATTCATGTTGGGAAAAAAATCAAGTCCTTTATCAGTCAGTGATTGAAAAAAAAATTTCTTAACAGCTTTTACTTCATGTGATTATTAACTTGAGAATGTAAACCAAATTAAATATCTTGGCAGTTTTATAAGTTGAAAGATAAACTTAGATGTTATTTGAGCACAGAACAGACTCCAAATTCTGTTGCTTTCAACAAATCTAAAGATAGAATATCCCATAACAGGAAAGTAACTGCTGCAGCTAAATTAGTTGTATAAAGAGCAGTTATTGGATTTAACTTATTTTATGGAAAGAGTTCAAGCTAATGACATTTAAAAAATGAAGGATGCACTGCGAAATTTTAAAACTACAATGGCAAGGTATTAAAACCAGAAAATATGTTGTTCAGTTCATTGGATATAATACTATAGTGTCCACTATTGTAAAATTGCACCTTTACTGGATTGGATGTGCAAAACAAATGAAGAATGCTAGACTTTCTAAAAGGATGTTTTATGGAGAGATGAGCATAATTTCACGAGGAAGGAAGATCACATTTAATGTATAAAGATTCTGTTAATGACTTCCTTAAGAAATGCAATGCCAATTGTTTCCATTTGGAAGATAATAGAAAAAAAAAGCTTACTTTGGTGAGCAATTGTGTTGAAGTAATCCAAAGAGAAAAGTTTTCTGCTGAAGAAGTTAAAAGATAGAATCATAATTAATATACAGATTAACGAGTGTTTTCTTTTCTTTCATATGTCAAAGCATCAGCCGGGAAGCAAACCCACAACAACTGTCTGCAAGCAACTGCTTGCAAGGCAGCTGTGCTGACCTCTCAGCTACCAACATTTGACAATGAGTATTTTCTTTCTTACCTTTCTTTCCCTAAAGTGGGAATGGCTTCAATCGTTTAGGAGTGGCTGCTATATATGTATGTAAAAAGTAGTTTAACATTTGATTTTTGTCTAAGAAAACACTAGCTTACATAAATATTATTTAAATTCCGTTTATACAAAGAATAATTAAAAATTAATCCTAAAAAATGTGATAATCCTCTTTCTATGATTCCATTTATTTAGTGTTTTAAAGGCGTTTTCTCCTCTGTTTATACTAATGAAGATATTGACACACTTCTTTGTTTGTTTAATCTGTTTTGAAGAGTTTTTTTTTTTTAATTTTATCGATGAAGATAGGGGAAAATAAGAAAACACGCTAAGATTTGATAAATAATGGGAAATTTATACGTCCCATTCGATGTATATCAAGATAGTCTTATATTTAAGCTACAAGGCTGCAAGGTTTGGCACAGTGGTAGAGTTGCCTACTCTGTCATTTCTTGTGCTTGAATTTTTTTGTGAACTTTTGGAAAATAAACATTCAATGATGCAGTGATAGACTCTGGAGACCTCAAATCAACAATCATGCCTCCAATTATCACTTGCAATAAAGACCATCAAATTATTATTTTATCATGCATTGGTAGAGCAGCAGACTCCCGGGCTCAGGTTTGATCAGATCCCAGATCTGATGCTTAAACATTTTATAAACTCCTGAATACTAAATCATTAAATTACTACATTCTTTCTGAGTTCCCAGGATGCTTTGGGGCAGTGATAGAGAGGCAGATCCTGGAGTCTAAAGTCCACAAATTGCAGCCTAGCTCCATCACCTCTTATCAACTCCTAATTATTAAAACATTCAATTTCTATATTTTTTCTGAGCTCCCAGCATGCTTTGATGCAGTGGTAGAGTGGCAGACTTGCTACCTCAAAATCTACAGGTCGCAGCCCAGCTATGTCACTTTTGATGACAAACCCATTCAATTACCATATTTATTGATATCCCAGCATGCTTTGCTACACTGGTATTGCGGCAGACTCTGGAGATCATGATCCATGGATCGCAGCACAGCTTTTCACATCTGATGCTTGAACTTCTTATGAATTCTATTCCCAGAATGCATTGCTGCTGTAGTAGGGTGGCAGATCCTGGAGCTCAAGATCCATGGATCACAGCTCAGCTCTACCATTTCTGATGCTGGAAATGTCTTATGAACTTCTGAATAATCCATTCACTTTCCATTTTCTTTCTGAGTTCCCAGCATGCTTTGCTGCAGTGGTAGAGTGTCAGACCCTGAAGATCAAGTTCCATAAATCACAACATAGCTCTATCACTTCTGATGCCTGAACTTTTATGAATTAGTTTGTAAATCTACTTATATCTGGAAAACCCTCATAGGAAAACTGAAATAAATAAAGAGAAGTTAAAATGTTAATATTGCTAGCAGATGTTTAAAATTGATGATTTTAATGGACATATATTTAAATTCACAGAGACAAAAACATATGTGAGCTCCCAAAGATATTAAGGTAGTTTAGTGAATTTATTATTAGATTTTTTTCATGAATTATTAGAAATCCACAAAGATTTTTCCCCTTATGCATAGTCTTCATATAGTTTTAAAAGTAAATATATGAATACATTTATTATTATTATTATTATTATTATTATTATTATTATTATTATTATTATTATTATTATTATTATTATTATTATTATTATTATTATTATTATTATTATTATTATTATTATTATTATTATTATTATTATTATTATTATTATTATTATTATTATTATTATTATTATTATTAATCTGCTGTTTTAATGGGTGATCTAAATATTGATTTGTTAAATAATGCTTGTAAGTCTACTATAGATTATTTAAATTTACTTTATAGCTATGGATTTAGTCAAACGCTTTTTTCACCTACGCGTATTACTCCTATATCTCAATCTCTTTTAGATCATATTTTTGTTAGATTAAGCCGCAGTTTATTTTCTGATTCGTCTCTTTCTAAATTATTTCTTACAGATCATTTTGCTACTGAATTAAAAATATTGAATTGTATGGATAATATTAATGTTTGTGCATATGTTGAGAAATTATCTTTTTCTAAATTGAATTATTTATTATCTGTTCAGAATTGGGATGAGATTTTTATGATAGATAATGTAAATGATGCATTTTTGGGGTTCCAAGCTATTTGTTTAGATTTAATTGCTAAAGCAAAGTTTCATTTAAAATTGACAAGTAAGAATAGAAGAAGATCTCTTTGGGTGACAGATGCGCTGGTATGTAAAATTAATCAGAGAAATGTATTAAAATCTTTGGATGGCTCATCAGATGTTTTAAAAAACTTAATGTTGAAATTAAGTCTGATATTAGAAAGTTGAAGTTTAGATATTATCAAGAATTTCTTAGTGATAAAAATGTTTCTTTGAAATGGAGAACAATAAATTCTTTGATTAAAAAATCTTCTCCTGATCGTATTAAATGTATTAAATATAATGAAAGTTTAATTGAGTTACAGAATAATGAAAAATATTTAGCTGATCGGTTTAATGAGTATTTTGTAAATTTATCGATGCGTGATGTGCCTGAGCAGATTTTGTCTTCTTATTCAAGTTTGAATTCTTTTTTATATTCTGATGTTTCTGAATCTCAGTTGTCTGTAGCAATTGATAGTTTAAAAATGTCACTTCTTTTGGACTAGATGGTATAACACCTAAGATGCTTAAAGAAAATAAGGTTGCATTTTTGCCTATTTTAGTTCATTTATTTAATTTATCTCGGAAGAGCGTTGCAGTCTGGATCATTTCCAGAATGTCTGAAAGTTAATGTTATTACTCCTGTTTATAAAAAGGGTGATTCTACTCTTATGGTCAATTATAGGCCAATTGCTATTATTTCTGTTTTTTCTAAATTATTGGAAATGATTGTTAGAGATCAAATGTTGTTATTTCTGTTTAAAAATAAAATTTTATCTGACTATCAATATGGTTTTCTTCCTGGCAGAAGTACATTAGATGCTTTAAAACATCATGTTCAGTATTTAACATCTTCATTGGATCAGGAACTTAAAACATTGGCTATTTATCTTGATTTATCTAAAGCATTTGATTCTGTTAATCATAATATTTTGATTAAGCGTTGCTACTTGTATGGTTTTCGTGGATCTATTGGTAGTTGGTTGGAGAGTTATTTAAATGATAGGAAACAGTTTACTAATATTTATGGTACTATCAGTGATGTTGTCTTGATTAATTCTGGAGTTCCGCAAGGTTCAGTACTTGGTCCTCTATTGTTTTTAATATATATTAATGATTTATTTTCATTGAAGTTACATTCTAAGATTTTTGGTTTTGCTGATGATATTGCTTTATCTTGCAATGCTGTTTCTTATAATCTTCTTGAAAAATTAGTGAATGAGGATTTGGACTCAATTGGTAAATGGTTGGCATATAATTCATTGTTGGTCAATTTAGATAAAACAAAAGCTATTCTTTTTCTTACAAGCGTACTTTTTTCTCTTAAGATTAAAATTTGCTGTAAGTATATTTTGCATTATAATAGTATATGTACTTGTGAGAATATTCCTTTGGTAGATAATTATTGTTACTTGGGAATATATATTGACTCCAGATTGTCCTGGACAAATCACATTACCTATCTTTGTCAACGGTTACGTAATTTAAACTATATGTTTTATTATTTAGTTAAATTTCTTCCTAGGTCTGCTCTCATTTTTATTTACATTGCCTGTTATCAGAGTATTTTATCTTACAATATCATTATTTGGGGTAATGCTTCTCCACATATTTTATCTTCTTTGCGTGTTTTGCAAAATTATACTTTGCGCATTATTTTTGGTAGATCTCGTTCCTCTTCTGTTCGAGATATTTATATTGCATTTGGTTTATTTGATGTAAATCACTTATATCAATATAGAGTTATTTTTGATATTTTTTGTGCTAAACCTTTTCTGAATTCTAGAGTTTATGTTCTAAATACTCGTCTTTCTAATAAATTTCAATTACCTTTACCAAAATTTTTTAAGGAATCTAGTAGAAGACAATATGTTTATTCTGGGTCAAAGTTGTTTAATAAATTTGTATATGAATGTTCAATTGATCTGAATAATATTTCTTATATATCATTCAAAAAATATTTGTGTCAATGGTTGTGTAGTATGTATTAATTTTGGCATTTATTTTATTTATTTAATTAATTTTATTTATTTCCTAAACTGTTCTTTTGAGTTTTTGATTGTATTTTTATTTAATTTATTTTTACATGTAAATTCCACACACAAGATTTTTCTTGTTTGGAGTTTTTAAATATTTGTGATGTACTTTGTTTTATTTCATAGAATAAATTGAATTGAATTATTATTATTATTATTATTATTATTATTATTATTATTATTATTATTATTATTCTATTTGCTAAAGTGATTGTTATTATTAATAATTTGATTGCTTGTTTATTTCTCATCCAAAGTCCAAGCTGATTATTTACTTTGTCATTCAATAATAGTATTAAAATAGATGAGGGTAGCAATAATGAAATGTAATTGAATCTGCACAGAGACTTGTTTTTTATGTGCATTCAATTAGATTATTACCTGTGATTACTATAGATTTGTCAATTTAAAAAATAACATTGTTTAGTCACTTCACCATATGTACACTGTCATCTGTTAATTATCTTTGTTCCCTTAGACCAAAATTAATTTTAAAATATTGTGTTTTCATTTTACTGGTAATTTTATTATTATCAATGTTAGAAAAAAGTGATTACCATTACAGTCTATATATATTTAAATAATAAGTGTAATAATGCTGAAGGCTAAAGTGGTATGTAAGTAATCATTAAAAATCAGTCAACACTTACACAATCCCAATATCAATTGCAATAACAATTTCAAACTGTTGTCAAGGCAACCTTCTTTTAACAATAAAGTATCCCACCTTTATTGTTAAAAAGAGGTTGCCTTGACAACAGTTTGAAATAGTTGATTGTTATTCATATTGGGATTGTCTAAGTATCCTTTATTGTTAAAAGGAGGTTGCCTTGACAACAGTCTGAAATTGCTGATTGTTACTGATATTGGGATTATCTAAGTGTTGATTAGATTTAATATATAAGTATACCTTTGTTCTACACTTTGTTAATTATATGTAATAAATTTTGCATATGTATACTGATTCCTTTTATGAAATATATAATGATTCTGTCTTCAATGTTTTTGGTTTCCAGTCACTTTAATGCATTTTCAGTATTATACACCATAACCATAATTATTTTATTTTATTGTGTTTGCTGTCTCATAGTGTCCATCATTAATGTATAAATGGACTGATTTTAATCCATGGAATGTCAAGAGTGGAAAGATAGGAAGAGAATGGTATAGAAGACTTGATTAATCCCAAACAACAACAACATAATAAATAAAAGAGCTAAGAGCATCCCAATTATTGAATCAGTGGAATACATAAATCAGTTTAAATCGCTCTGATTAGAGTGCACAGCACTGAAAAACAAAAAAACAAAAATCGTAGAAGAAAAGGTAATTATATACATTATAAAGCATATCAACATACATGTATTTTATAAATAGGAATTCCATTTTTGAATCTAGTTAAAAATCTACAGGCATAATGTTTTAAGTATGATGGCTAATCAAAACTAGTCGCCCATTCCAAAACAACACTATTACACTACTAAAACAGCAATCTAACCAAAATAAAGTTGCTTTTGAATAGTACTTATGATGTTATATGAGTTTGCAGATGGTCAGTATATGTCGAGTAAATGAAACATAACTTTTCTTAATTTTCTGACAGTAAGTCATATATTGCAATTTATTATTTTTAACAGATTATTTGAATCATGAATATTTTATAAAAAGAAACTTCATTTTTAAATCTGGTTAACAATCTACCAGCATGGTGATTTTAACACAATAATCACCAAAACCAGTTATCCCAGCTCATTGGTGGTCGAGTTGTCAGCACAGCTGCCTTACAAGCAGTTGTCCCAGGTTCATGGGTTCACTTCCCAGCAGATGCTTTGACACATGAAAAAAAAGAACAATTGTACACTATCAGAGCTACAATCTAATCAAAAGATGGCTGCTTTTGGTTAGTACACGAGTTTGTTACCGGATAGTATACATTTATAATCGAAAAATTAAATTAAAAGCAAAAAGCATAATCTCCATCTTTAAAATGTCCATAGCTATTTATATAATAAAGTAAAATTTAAAAATTGATAAGATCTCAAATACATATTTATTTTTGGATATCAAAAGAGAAAGAGAGAATAAATTAACCATATGTGTATTTTGAAAATTTTAGTATGTAATATCTTAAGTAAATGATATATAGAAAATAACTAGATGCAAAATGTATAAGAGATATGCGAGATATGTGTAAAATCTGAATAAAATTCACTATTTTTGCCAAGCGCATTTTCGACTAAGTTATATTAGTCATAATCAGGGCATCATTCTTTCACATTTAATGAAGCCAGAAATCTTCTCCCCTCTGTCAGTTACGATGACAATGACTAATATAACTTAGTTAAAAGTGCATTAGGCAAAAATTAACCATATTTAGATTTTAAGCATATCTTGTATATGTTTTTGCATATAGTTATTTTCAATATATATGCATTTTCTAAGTTATGGTTTTTATTTTTAATATATCCCTTAACTCCAATAATTTCAGATACCAGTGCAGAAAGTCACACACCTCGTTCTCACTATGCATTCACTTTATGAACAATCTTTGCTCTATAGATGAACTACAGGTATAAAACCCTTGAATCTCATGCATTGGTTTCTTGATTTCTTGTTATCTTTCATTACATGATTCTTGCATAAGTTAAGACTGATTTCTATCCATTGCAGAATAGTGAAAAATCAGTTTTAGAAAAATCACATGATTTCATCTTACATTAAGTACTACCATCTGACTTCTGATAATTACATAAGTAAGCACTAGCTGGCATAATTGTGATGAAAATACCTCATTTTAACTCTACTATGTAGCCTTCTTGTAAAGTTCTGTAAAGTTTAGCACATAGGAGGTGAGAGACCCAAAAGTTACTAATTCAGTGGTTAAATAAATAGAAAAGGTACACTTTCATTAATATACTGAAATCTTTGTCCCCAAACTGATATAAGAAGTTTGGGCACCAGAATTTTTCCTGAGATCTCACAATCCCAAGCCGGATGCTCTATGAATTATATCAAATTATACAGGGTAAGTTCTTATAAATGTTTGTATGCATAAACACTTTGAAGATGATCTATCAATCAAGATGTTAAAAAAAGATGAATAATTAAATTTCTGTGAATATTTGTAAACACAGAAACAAAAAACTGCATATAATTATATATAACATTGATCACATAATTGGTTAAGAAATTTTTATATGGTGAGAATTTTTAAATTACTATTGATTTTACAAGTGATATTTGTTGTTTATGACAAATATATAGATTTAACAAAAATCATTTCAGTCTTAAGAGAGATTATTTTGATCCTTAGAAATTAACAACTAGTGTTTTGAAAGTTTATATTTTCCCTTTAGTATCTATTGGTATGATATAATCTAATATGTAATCTTAAATGTGTACATATGTTCAAACAAATATATTAATTCAGAATCTGTTCAAACAATCAAAAACTTGTGCAGGAGAAATAGATTTTTATAAGGTTTCAAACAAATTTCTATTTCTAAATCCAACAGTGAACCGTAGTTGGATTTAAATTTTCTTACATGTTACTTAAGTTTCGGCGATGGATTGGTACTACTCACGGCAGTTGCAATTATCTGCTCCCAGAAAAGGAAGTTAATGGCTTCTGAATTAGGTAATTGTGGAAAACGAAGCCATGTTGACAATGAAAAACTTTATGCAACAGCAGAGATATATGTAACAGCAGAATTGAAGAATATTAAGAAAGCGACTCATGAATCTATCTTCAACTTGGTATCTTTATGAATTTCTTTGTAATATTGTCTATAAGATTCATAAGGTACATATATATATATATCAATTAATATTTATAAAACAATATGTATTCGTGAGAGACTGTGCATATATATATATACGGTCTGCGGGTACATGTTTTTATCTATTTTTTCCTACTAAAATTTTTAAATTTCATTATGACATTTTTTTTAAAGTAATTTAATTTTAATTCATTGCAGAAAAAAAATTTTGTAACTCATTATTTTTTTTTTTTTTTCAGAAAAGAAAAGTGATTAATTATTCAATGAATTTTTGATATGCTGAACTTCATTTAAATGTTATACGTTACTAAGCAAACCACGCGTAGATATATAAATATATATCAGTATAAAACTTATAAGAAACACAACTCTGAGGAAGAGAATAAAAATGTTTTTCGGTAAAACGTTTAATTTCATGCTTCAACAAACATTACTCATATATCACCCAATCATGTTTTAGAATCACTCAAAAATTAGTTTAAAAATTACGATAAAGAGTATTTTTTGAGTTTTTTTTACCATTATACATTCCTATTTAAAATGCTTATTCAAAGTGACATCCTGCATTGGTTTGGTGTGATAATAGATTGACAGACATTAAAACTAAAGGTTTCTGAATCAGTACCAAATTCTGTCACCTCTAATCCTTACCTTCCTATAATCTCCTGGTCAAAAACCATTTAAGCATCTTATAAATTTAGATTCAAAGTACATCATCACCATTTCATCTATTTCCAATTATTTGCACTGATGCTGTAAATCAGAGAGATAAGTGACTGCTACATAATTTAGATAGTGTGTCCCAATGAAAAGGTGACTGGTTCTTTCTCCAAGCTGCTTGCAGTGCCATCTCTGAATGAATGCATGTAATAAATAGCATTATAGTTTAGTTACGCAGCACAAACTGGTTTAATATGCTAGTGTGTCTACTTTATGAATCATGAGATGTAAAATGTGTTTTATAGCTTAGTGGATCATCTTACATCCTTCCCCTAACATCATAAAATCTAAAAAATGAGTTGAAACATCCATGCAATTCATGGCCCCACTCTACCATAGACTGTTTAAATCTTTTCAAATGTTTACAATGTTTTAGAGCTTAGCAACATTTAACTTGAATGGTTATCAGTTTGAGAATGTAATCTGGTTTAAATACCTTGGTAGTTTTTAAATAGAAAGGTGGACTTTTCAACACAGACTACAATGTGATGATATGATGTAGCGTATTCCTTCACAGGAAAATAACTGTTGCAACCAAGTAAGCTGTATGTAGAGGTGTTATTTTATCCTATTTAATGTATGAATGTGAAACATGGGCATCCTAATACTGCAATATAAATACATTAGAAACATTTTGCTCCATAAATTTTAAAACTATATTGGAAAGATTGTGAAGCAAATTAACATGATCTTCAACTCATTGGATATAATACTATATGGTTCATTCTGGGAAAATCACACCTTCATTGGATTAGATTTGTAAAGAATAATGCAAGACATTCTAAAAGGCTTATGGTTAATTTGAGCATGATTTTTTATGGAATAGATCCCATCTGCATTAGATGGGCTATCATAAAGATATTTTAAAGAAGTGTTCATTTGACATTAGTGAATGAAATTAATGCAATGTTAACATGTTAATTAAAAAAAATCTGAAGAGAATAGTACTTTCCAATAGACAGTAACTTCAGAGCAATTTAGTTCAGCCTCTACATGCTAGATGGCTCCAATCTATTCCATGATTTTGAGATCAGTTGTGGGATTACTTTGAGAAGATATTTGGAATAACAAAGTTTATTTTTTTGTCTAGTTTATTAAACATTCGTGATTATTTTTAGACAATAATTTGTATAATAATTATTCACAGCCAGAAAAAAATTTATGCATGCATTTTAATTTTATTTGCATATGTTTTACTTTTAAAAATAGAAGTTAATAAATCTGACTGCAATATTATCAAAGAAAACTATGATTGGTAACATTGTAACACCTTTTGAAACAGATCATAATGCCTTTACCAACATGGTTCTAGGAGCTCTTAAGATATTTTTAAAATGTGTAAATACAATTTTAAACTTTAGATAATAATTTGATAGATTTTTGTTCTTGTTTAAATATTTCAGTTAACAAAGATATTATTAATTTTCTGAACTTTCTAGTTTGATTGATTTCTTTTACACCTTCCAAAGAGTTCTTTGATCTCATTATCTACTAATTTTAGTATCATTTTTTCACTACTTTTCAATTTCAAATATTTTTTAGAATATATTTCATTTGTAGTCTTCTATTTCTAACAATTCAAACCCAATTAACTGAATTATAATATAGAATAAAACTAATATATAAAATCAAATGTTAAGCATTGACTAAATTTAACATCAGAACTAACTGTAAAAAATGTCAACATATTAAATAATGAATTGTTTGAAACAATGGCACTCATAATTTATTATAATGCGAAAAATGTTAATATTTATATGTGAAAACTTTAATAAAATATTTTTAATTGCTGTTTAGATGAAAAAGTGCAATACAATTAGTCTGATAGTTAACTTTCACTCTTAGCATAGGAGAGTTAACTTTCATTAGCTGCTTTTCTAGGTAAAGTGCTTTCTAATTAAGTAATTATAAATGGATAACTCCCCATATTTCCATTTATGAACATTTATATACATATATAAAAATTCTCAAGAATTTTTGTGATATAGTTTGTGCCTGCTCACCTAAATTGATTGTTTTAGTCAGAATGCATTATGGGGGGCAAGGTTGTTGAAAGTGAAACTTTTGCTGTAAACTATGCAGTCAAGGGTTGGTGGCCTAGTGGTTAGCATAGCTGCCTTCCAAGCAGCTGGCCTGGGTTCACTTCCCAGTCAACACATTTGAAATATGAAAAAAAAATTATGCAGTTAAGACAAACCATTTGTTTAAAATCATACATATTTATGCAGTTTTCCGATTCATCAGTGCTTCCTTCAACTAACCACCACCAGATCACAATAATCCACCAATGCCAAAAGCCATACCGCTTTACATTTTATGAACAAGCTTTACTCTTCAAATGAATTATGATGAAAGTAAATGGTCAAATGCAAGTGTGGAAAAAAGAGTGTGGCTGATTTTCTGCCAGTGGGTGATTGTGATATAGTGAAGTTAAGATGAGGGATCCACTGATTTAAACCAAAATATGTATTTTGTTATTAATTATATTAAAAAACAAGTTTTTGTTGGTTATACAAATGAATGCATTTTTATTAGATTTTTTAAATAAGATATGGCCCATTCAATCTTCTTTGGTATTGATTATTAGTATGTATAAGTATCTAGCTCTTAATTAAGGTTTTTAACCAATGTGCTTTCTCTGTTCTTACTTATGGATCTTAACAAGCAGTACAGAGCTTTCAGGTCATTCAACAAAGCATAAATAGATGCATGTTAAGAGTAATAAGAAGAAGTTGAAAACATAGTACATAGGTGAGAGATCAAACAGATGTTATTGAAAGGATTACGAAACTGAAATAGTACTGAGCTGGATATTTTGCTAGAAGAAATAATAAGCGATGGATAGCTGAAATCTTAAGCTGGACTCTAAGAAACTATAAAAGACCTAGAAAGAGACCACATGTGAGATGGCTGGATAAAGTAAGGTATTGGCTGGTACGTTGTGGAGAAGAGAAGCTAGAAATTGGTGAAATTGAATTAATCTTGCAGTGGATCGATAATGATTAATAATGATGATGAGCTATCATTCAGTAAGGATTAATTGCAGACTTAAAAGATTTCAATCGCCAAAAATATTCGGCATTTTATTTTTATTTTGCAACTTGTTTTATCAGTTTTCTTTTTTAAAACAAAAAGTTGTGGCAATATAATTTTTCACAGTACTCATTTTTAAAACGGATGAAATTACTATTCCATGTTTTGTCAAAAAAGATATTTTCTCGTAAATATGATCTTGTCTCAAAACAAAAGATTAAAATAATATTGACGGCGTTTTAATTTGAATGTTTTGAATTGTAGCATTTTTTGAAAGAAAAATAAAAAAGCGGAAGTCTTAAGGTCACATGATACTATTCAAAGTAAGTTAGAATAACAATTTCAAAATAAAGTTTAAAATCAAAAGTTTATCATTAACAGGATGCATTTTTATTATGTTTGGTAATCATTTGCACCTAGTAAAAAATAATTTTTTTTCGTAGTAATTTTAAAAATAATTCAATATTTAATTTATACTGTTAATTAACAAATACAATAATTTTCCCTATAAAAAAATTAGTATTTTATATATACAGAAAAGTTTATGATTTACCTTGCTATGACGTCACGATGGTCAACATTTGCGCTGATTTTTATAACTGAGTATGTATTGGCCTGTCCTCTGGATAGGCAAAACTATTGGAGGCCCCTCCCCCCATTCCAGCGCTACGCGCTGACTTTTCTAATTTTCAGTCAAAAAATGAGACACATTGTAAACATAAAATTCAGCGCATAGAAACAATGTTGACCGTCATGACGTCATAGCAAGGTAAATACATAATTACCACAAATAGATTTAAAGCTTTTCCTATATATGTGTTGCTTAAGATAAAAACTCTATTTGAACAAACAAGTCCGAATATGTTATTAAAGCAATTTCTAAACAAGGTCCCCAAAGACTGATTAAATAAATTTACCAACATTTCCCATTCTTTTAATAAAAGATATAGCAGATTTTAGCCATATTTACAACATTTTATTTATATGTTTATGATTACGTCTCTTCTTTTCAACCTTTGTCAAAAATGTGTCCACTTCACTATATAAAAGAATAGGTCTAAAATATAAAGTAACAATAATATTTTGTTTTTACTTTTTATATCATCATTATAATAAAAATGTGAGCATGTTTAATAGATTTTGGAACTCCAATCAATGTACCACCACCTCTTGTTTCATTTACATATTTTTTATCATATCTATATAATATACAAAATTAACAAAGCGTATGACACACTTGAATGAGAAGCTATAAAGATACCCAGAAATTATTACACGCTAAGCGCTTTCAAGGCCTTTTGCCTCATATTCATAGCATATAAGCAATATCTATTATCAAATATATTTACATTATTAATACTCTCATTTAACCAGGTCTCAGTTAAAATAATAATATCATATTCTTGCAATAACAGTTCAGACTTAAACTCAAATGTCATAGTTCTAAGTCCACTTACATTTTGATAATAACAATGCAATGATTGCTATTTATTACATAACTTAATAGAAGTCTCTAATGATGATGATGATAATGATAATAATATATTTGCACTTCCTTGAACAAGACTACAGAAAGTAGTCAAAACATCAGAAAATATATATATAATGTATTGAAATATATATGTATTCATAAAAAAGTTTTTAAGAAGAAAAAGGAGAGAGAACAATTTCATTGAATGTTTTGTGCCTGAAAGATTATTTGGAGCCATATTTTTAAAGATAAAAGAAGTTCATTTTTATTAATAACAGTGATGATGTTTAAAAAAAAACATTTTTTGTATTACATTGCTAACAACAATACTGTTATTATCAAAAGTTTAAATAGTGTCCAATTATGTGATTTTTGAAATACATAAAGTGTATTTTAAGGAAATAATGTTAACTTTAATATTTTTAAAGCAGTCTTTGTTCTGTACCAAATATGAATGAGGTTAAATAGAATTGGTATTACATTTTATATTCGTTGGATACATTGTAAAGCATGTTTATATGTGTATGTATTATGAGGGTTACCCAAAATAAATGAAATCATTCTTGGGTGGCCATGCTCATTGTAATATCTGTTCTGCTTCTAGATATCTCTTGCAGGGATAGCTTTACACCAATCTGCCAAATGATATTGTGTGACATGGGGATGCCATGTAGTTCATTTTTTGTAAAGTGCATTTTATGTTTTTGTCGATTTTTGTAGTGACTGAAATGTTGAAACAATATGAAATCCTGTTTTCCTTTAGGAAAAATGGCTGGGAAAACAGTTGCAATGCTTGAAACAACTTACAAGCATGTTGTGTTTTGGGAAACCGCAGGTTTATAAATGGTTTAAGGAAAGGATCAAATGCACAACATACCAAAAAATCATGGTGAGTGAAGTCCAATGTCTAGATGCTGCAGATGTTTTTTTTTTGGATGCAAAGAGCATTGTTCCCTCCGAATATGTTCATAACAATCAGGCATTTAAACCTACATGTTCTGAAACTCTCGTGTGTCTTGTGGCAAAGTGAAGAGTACAATCTTCACCACGACAATGCACTAGCATACAAAGCCTTGACTGTGAAACAATTTTTAATTAAATTTAACTTGATCCAGTTTATCCACCAGTGATATTCACTCAATCCATCAAATTTTTTTATATTCTTTTGAATGGAAAAAACCTCAATTTTTTTTCAGACTTAGAAGTGGTGCAATAGAAAATGATAATGACATTAAAAATGATCTCTTTGCAAAAGTTTTTGGACTATTTTGAAAAGCGAAAAACAGATTTAGACTGGAGCATTGCATTAAATGGTCAATGCACTGAAAGGGATTCAATTAGTAATACTTAAAAATAAATACACAATTTTTTATTTCAAAATTCCAGTTATTTTTGGGCATCCATTGTATTTTGATATATTTATATTAATGAAGTTTTTTCAAAATTATATCATCATCAACGATTATCAATCCACTGCAGGATGAAGGTCTCTCTAAGTTTAATCAATCTTCTCCAATCTTTAGCTTGTTTTCTCCACATCACCCCTGCACACTTTCTTATTTCATCCATCCATCTTACATGTGGTCTCTTTCTGGGTCTTTTACAATCTTTTGGAATCCAGTTTAAAATTTCAATTGTTCATCTATCATCATCTCTTCTAGCAATATGTCAAGCCCAACTCCAATCTTTTAATTTTTTTAATGAGGTCAGTAGCACCTGTTTGTTCTCTTACCCATACATTGCATTTTCGATCTCTTCTTGTTACTCCCAACATACATCTCTCCATTCTTGGTCTGAAGTCTCTGTATTGCTCTTCTATTAAGTGTCCAAGTCTCAGATCCATAAGTAAGAACTGGCAAAACACATTTATTAAAAACCTTCCTTTTCAAACACATAGGCATATTTCCTTTTAGTATCAAGTTATTTCTATCAAAAACACTCCGACCAAGTTTAATTCTATGATTAATTTCATCCATTATATTTCCATCTGTATTAATAATCTGACCAAGGTATTTGTAACTGTTAACTTTTTCTAACTCATCATAATCAATCTTTATTTTCATATTTTGAGAAAATCTATTAAACATTACTTTAGTCTTTTTAACATTTATCTTTAGTCCTACTTTCCCACTTTCATCTGATAACTCCTGCAACATTTCCTGCAGCTCTGAAGCATTATTTGCAAAAATAACTATATCATCTGCGAAATTTAAATGACTTAAATAATCTCCATTTACTTTCACTCCTTTAGTTTCCTATTTTAATCCACAAAATACTTCTTGCAGCACTGCTGTAAAATGTTTTGGAGATATGGAGTCACCTTGTCTTACACCTTTCTCAATGTTGACTTTTCCAGTATCATTATGCAATCCAATTGTTCCTGTTGCATTTTTATAAATATTCTTTAAAATATGACAATATCCTGGATCTATACCTTGATGATCCAATGCTTTAATCACTGAAGAAATGTTTATAGAATCAAATGTCTTTTCATAATCTACAAATCCAAAACAGAATGACAACTCATATTCATTTGTCCTTTCTATAACTTCTCTCAATACCTGGATATGATCTACTGTACTAAAACCACTTTTAAATCCAGCTTGTTCTTTTGGTTGGTGGAAATCCAATGTTCTTTGTAGATGAGTTATAATTATCTTGGTAAAATTTTTTATATAATACTGATAAAAAGGCTGATAGGTCTGTAATTTCTAATATCTTCTTTATCACCTTTTTTAAATATTAATATTAATACAGCATTCTTCCAATCATCCAGTACATCTTTATCATTTAGACATTTGGTATATAACTTTGCTAAAAAAAAATCCATTTCTTCACCTGCTTCTTTTAATACATCAATTATAATTCCATCATTACCTGGAGCCTTTCCTTTTTTCATACATTTAATTGCATACCTCACTTCTTCATCTAAAATTCTGGGCAATTCGGAAGATGTAATAGATATAGGAGGTACTTGTTCTTTATTACTATATAATTCTTGATAAAAATCTTCTACCAATTTCATGATGGCATCTCTCTTTTTGGTAATAATTCCATCTTTTTTTCTTATTGCAGATATAAATTTCCTACCAATACCAAAATGTTGTTTAACATTCTTGAGACTTTTATTTTCTTCTACAGCTTTCCTTGCTAGTTCACAATTATACTTTCTTATATCATTTTCAACTCTTTTCTGCACCATTTTACAAAATTTGAGATATTCAATCTTTTTTATATACATCAATATAAACATGCATATACAGATTACTTTACTCAAGTATCATATATGTTGGAAACGTTTTCTTTGTAAAACAAAATGTGAAATTAATGCAGGTT
This sequence comes from Epiperipatus broadwayi, assembly GCA_028023455.1. Taxonomy (NCBI): domain Eukaryota; kingdom Metazoa; phylum Onychophora; class Udeonychophora; order Euonychophora; family Peripatidae; genus Epiperipatus; species Epiperipatus broadwayi. Next base: position 2,848,930 of record JAQFVV010000045.1, read on the forward strand.
TAATGCGATGTTAGAATAATCATCTTTAGAGCAAAAAGTCTTTGAATTGAAACTTGTCATTTTTTCTTGAACATCACACGATTTTCAGAGTAATTAATCAATCATATGATTATTTTATTAATTTCAATGGACAGTGAAATTCAAATCGTAAGGTAAAAATGACTAACTTATAAAAAATAGTAAAAAGCAGTTAGAGATGAAAACACCTTTTAATGATGTCAAGCATTGTTAGTCGAGAGGTCAGCGCAGCCGCCTTGCAAGCAAGCAGTTGGTTGCAGACGGTTGTTGCGGGTTCGCATCCTGGCAGATGCTATGACATATGAAAAAAAAACCACATTTTAATGAGTGAAGAAAGTTATTATAGATTCAGTAGCATCAAGCCTAAAAATAATATGCCAAAGAGAGACAGAGGAGAGAGAGGGGGGGTGGCAGAAGATAATATTTGCAAACTTTAATTGTATAAAATATAGACAAAACGAAATAGTTAATTAGGTAAATGAAAAGATGCAAATAAAACATTGAAGGAAGCAATTAAAATCATAAAAATAATATGTTATGGTTTTAAAATAGGAAGTTTCAGGAAGGTTTAAAGAAAAAGATTAAAATATAACAAGCAAAATTATAATGGGAAAAAAGTATTGAAGGTTTTTTTTTAAAGAAAGTGAAGAATTGTTTGTTTTGGAAATAAATAAATAATAAAGGCAGAAGACAAGTAAAAAAGGTTTGAGATTTTTTTTTAAAAGAAAACATGATACTGGTACTTAATTTAAATTAAGATCAAGATGTAAAAGGAAATAAAAATCAGACTGAGACAAGAAAGAGAGAAAAAAAATGTGTAAAGAAATAAAGAATAAATGAAAATTGTTTAATAATATATAGAGAGAAAAAGACATGCACTAAAAAACATTTATACAGAAAAGGAAAACAAAAGAGAGAGAGAGGCAAAAATAGTTAAAAAGACAACTACATTACATGCATTTCTTAACTGAATCGATCTGTCCCTTTTTAAAAAAATACTCTAAAAAAATCAGCATACCGTCTTGCATTGGTGGTTGAGAGGTCAGTGCGACTGCCTCGCCCTAGCAGGCAGTTGCCCGGGTTGCGGGTTCGCATCCCGGCCGATGCTATGACACTTAAAAAAAAAAAAATTAGCATACCAAGATTCAATAATAGCAATTAATAAATGCCAGATGACAATAAATAAATCCCTATCTACTACTGCCTTATTCAATACCCCCCAATTAGTTTCAAGCTAATGTCTTTCACCAGTGAAGAGATTTTGATCTTGGAACAATGCACCTGGGCCTTTAGGATCTAAAGCATCTTCCTTCCAAGCTAGAATTTACCTCTCATTTTAACAAATAAAATGCCAGTCCAAATTTTAAAAAAAAATTCAATACCTTACTTGCTTCTGGAGTCACATAGATCTTAAAATAATTAAAAAAAGAGGTAAATGATAGCTATAAGAAGGAATGTGCATAAGATTCTAAAAATGTGAGTGTACTATTCCAAGATTCAAAGCTCTTTGAAAGTCATAAACTTGAAACTAGTTTGGGGTTGTTGGATAGGACAGTACAAGATAAGGATTTATTAAATACTATCACCTAGAATCTATTAGTTACTAAAAATTATGGTAGGTGGCATAGAAGTAGAAGTGTGAAGAAAAAATGCTGCTCAAATAGCAATGAATAAGCTTAAGTCACGTGCGATTTACGACATGCGTATTAAGAAGAGCATTTTTAGTTTAAAAATAGCTAAAAGCTTAAAAATCATTCCAAACATAATTGGATTATTTAAAATCAATTCAGTATAATTCTGTGAGAAATTATATATATGTTAATGATTCTAAATAGTTGTTCAATCAATAATAACGCAAAAAAAAAAAAAAAGTGTGAAAAGTGTCACTTGTCCCGTTTTTTGAAAATGTAATAATCTTAATCTATAATTATTTTTGTTTAAAAAAAATCTAGTTTTAAATTGAAGCAACTTATTTAAGATTTCAGCAATAACATTTTCTTAGGAGAACTCTAAATTGTTTGTCTTTTGAATATTGTCGACTGTCATTTTAAAAGGTTAAGTTGAATAATTGTACTTCTGGTTGTATGTTTTCTAATGTTCTGTTTAAAAAAAAAGTGTTTTTGAATATCTCAATACAACTTTAACAAAATTCAACTGCTTTATTTATTTAGTTTTGCAGTTATTGAGTTTAAAAAAATAATTACATTAGAAAAGGCCACAGATCTATTTTGAAAAAGAAACAACAATCAATTAAGACTGACCCTGATGGTTTGAGTTTTAGTGTCATTTATTAAAAAAAAACGAATAAAAAGAAAACATTGAAAATTTTAGTCAACGATTATCCATTTAAATATTTAGATATTAATTTTATAATTAAATTTTTATCCCTAAAAGTAGTTTTTATTCTATTTTTTATTAAATAACTTGTAGATTTTATTTCTTTTTATATAATTATTTACATTGTTTATAAATGTTATATATAGAGCTTGCAAAATAAGCTCTTAACAGCTTTGCGAGCTCTATATATAACATTTGTATATACAAGCTTATTAAATTAGGTCATGTGACATTTGACTCGATTTTTTTTTGTAATTGTTTATAAATAAATAAAAGAAGAAATGCTTATTTAATTTCTTTTCTTTCAACAACTGTAACTCAGTGTAAACATTAATTGCAAGGAAATCAAATCATACACATGTGACTTAATTTAATAAGCTTGTACTACAAATGTTATATAATGAGTGTGAATACCTCTTAACATGTTTTTTGGAATATCCCTATCCCCAGACTGGTTTCTATCTGCTGGCACTCATTAGTGAGGCACTGGGATATGTTAGTGTAAAATGTTCGCAGTGTGTTAACAAATATTGTGGGGGGGGAAAAAAATTTAAAAAAAAAAAATTTTAAAAATATATATTAATATATAAAATTTTTTTTTTAAAAAAAATATTAATTAAGAAAAGTTTATAATTTATTCACAAACAATATACTTAGCATGCTGTCAACTATCAACTAGTCATATTCGTTACAATAGTATAACAAGTGATGTTTATTATACCAGGATGGTATTTAAAATACTCTGTTAATGGTTTAATTTACATAATCCATTTTTTCAACAAAGGGATATTAAGTCTATTTCTTATTAATAATGTATGCATTATTGGCTGTGTGCCATGTTTCCTTGTCTTTGTGTTTTCTGTCATCTCTCTCAGAACACACTATGTTATCCCTCGGTGGCTTGAAGATATGATTGTGTTTGATCTCATGCTTGAAGAATATAGATTTGGATTCTGCGTTGGTTTTTGCCTAGTTATAAAGATAGATAGCTATACTGGGTAATCCCAGTTGTGATGTTTACACGATTCTCCAAAGTAAATGGCCTTACAAAGGGAGTTCATTGCATTTAATCTTGTAAACAACTTGGGTGGGGGGACTAGTATATTGATGATCCATATATAAATAAATAATTACAATAATTTAACCTATAAGTGTTATATTAATTGGACTTATATATACAATCTGTTTCTTGTGATATCTGTTAATCATAATAATGATTGTGCATAACAATTGTGTTTAATTAGACTTAAAAAATTTTTTTTACTTTCTTTGGATGTAAATTAATTATTGTAAGATATTAATTAAACAGATTGATTTTTTTATTTAACAAAGTAAAGAAATTTCTTATTCTAGCACTTTATATTTGAGTTTAGGTCTTATATTGTGCACTGTAAAGTGTTAGTTAATCAAACTATGAAAAGGAAGATTCCTCCATTCATATGTGAGTTTAGATATCTCGAGAACATGGTTATATTTCCTGTTTAATGACCTTAATTTCTTGCAGGTCTAATTGCCAATGAATTTAGTTATAATTTATTTATGAGGGTGCCAGAGTCCATAGACTCACTAATGTTCATCAAGAAAATTCACAGTGAATAACTAAATTTAATACTTTTTTAGAAAATTCCCAGCCTTAACTATTAATCAAGCATATTGGCAAAGGTAATTTATAAAATTCTCTAAAATTAATAATCTTTTAATAATAAAATCTAAGTAACTAAAATTAAGAACATATAAGGAAAAGTTGATATTAAAGATAAATATTTTAAATGATAAATTATTAATAAAATGGAAAGAACATACACATGCTTATCCAGATAATATTGGTCAAATAATTAAAACAGTTTATATTACTTTTTAGTTTCTTTTAGTTGAATGTCTATATTGTATTAGAAGGTTCATAGTTAAGATTAGTTTGCAAACATTTAATTAGTTACAAATCAGGGTATGAATAATAGTAACTTACCAGTAAGTTTAGACCATAGATTCTTGTAGCATACAAGTATTTCGGATCCTGGGCTCATTGGAAGTTAAATGATTTTTTCTGTTGACATTTTCACATTTCTTGTCAGTTGCAAGGTACGGCTAAATGGAAAATTTTTGGAGTGACCTCTTTACAATGAGTGAAGGTGTCTGCAAAAAGCACTGATTTCTATTCATGCCTGATGAATTGGTTTAGCAAATGAACATTTCTGAATTTTTATTACAGTTGAGAGAACAAGGGAGCCACATTAAAACCCATTATCTCATCCATCCAGGGTGCATAAAATCTTTAGCAAAAAGATCCTGTTTGCAGTTTTTCTGCGTCATTTATAACCTTGGGTCAGTTTTTTTAGATTTCTGCACATATATTATCTTTTTTTTGTTACCAGAATACAAATTGATAATCTTGTACATTTATTTTTTCTTTTTTAGTTATAGTCCTTTTTTTTATAAATTATTTCAGCCATCTTTATTTAATTAGTGTTAAAACTTTGATTGTAATCTCTTGCATTTGTCCTTTTTTTTATTTATCTGGATTAACAATCTGTATACTCTCACATTTTTTCCAATATTAACATTGCTTTAATTAAATAAATAATACAAACACAAAATAACTTTCTTTGTACGTATCTAAAAATAAAATTATACTAACACAAAAGAAAATAACTTGCATCCATTGACAATTTTAAACTTTACTTTTAGCTTTTATAAAATATTACCAAATGCCAAAATACTCATGAACTATATGTATTTTAATATGGTTCAATATATAACAATAAAAATAATAAATATAATGGTAATGAACAATTATATAGAGTTAATTACCATTATATTTATTATTTGTATATTACAATAGTTTTTTAATTAACAAACATTTTATTTGTATTATACATATATATTCATGTTGTGATTGTCTTTATTACATGTAGATAGATTATATGGAACATATATATATATATCATTTAAAACTTTATTACAAAGTTTTAAAAAACGAAAAAATTTCTTTACTTTATTAAATAAAAAATCAATCTATTTAATAGATATCTTACAATAAATTGACTAATACATAACATATAATAACTACATTCAATTCTTTTTACTCTTTAAAGCAAAATATATTTATTAATTTTATAGTTTGACTTTGTCAGATCTACAAAAATGTAAACATTATATCAATACAACCATAATTCATACATATATCTATTAAATTGTGACAAGTTTACCAAATTAATTATTAACATCATTTTATTCATAAATCCTACTATTTATATAACTTTAAAATCTAATAAGAAATAAAATAAATAAGTAGTTTACATAATAGATAATAGAGGAAGCTGTATATAGATAAAAAAATTAGTGTATGATGGGATAGAAAATTGTGGAGGAAAGAAGTTTTAATAGATAATAAGGTAAAAAAAAAATACATATAAGAATTAAAGTAACTAAAATAATTTTATAAAAAAATAAGTAAGTGGAAGAAGCAGAAATAAAATATGGGTAAAATGGAATTAAGGAATGGAATAAAATAATAGGTGAAATGTAAAAATAAGGTTAAATTTATGAATATAGTAAATAAGAAAGATTTCATAAATATTACATTGAATTTATAAAATTATGGCAAAGAAAAAGGTGAATAAATATAAATATGATAATAATTAAGAATAGAAATAAAGGGTAAAGTAGATTTTAAAGTTATATAATAGTAAGATTTATGAATAAAATGATATTAAAAATTAATTTGATAAAATTGTAACAATTTAATAGATATATGTATGAAATATAGTTGTATTGAAATAATGTTTAAATTTTTGTAGATCTGATGAAGACTGCTAGGAACAGTCGAAACTATAAAATTAATAAATATATTTTGCTTTAAAGTGTAAAAAAGAGTGGAATGTGTTATTATATATTAGAAAAGCAAAAATAAAGAAGGAAAGAGGAAGAGAAACTATTGAAAATTGATTAATATTCACATTCACTACTTTAAGTATTCATGGCAACCTCTTTTATATACAAAAAGAACCAATAGAAAAGTGAAAACATTTTTTAGTTCTCATATGTGTGTTATTTATTATAATAGTTTTTTAGTATTTAAAAATGTTTGTACTTAATGTTATATATATATTCCCATTATGATTTACTTTATTATATATCAAGCCTTCTCACATATATTATGAATAGATTACACTCCACATCAATAAATGTTTTAAAAGAATGGGTAACCATCCATTCTTAGAGCATATTTTAAAATAAACCATCATTCATTGACAGTGATCCATTTCCAGGATTGTCAATGAATGTCAGTTTATTTAAAAGTAGGCTCCGAGAATGAATCACCACCTATTTTTTTAAAATCAATTATTGACATGGAGTACAATTATTTATAGTGTATGTGTGGAGATTATTTTTCTTCCATGTAAATTATAAATATATTTTAAAAAATCATTTTTTAATGTTTCCACACACATGTATATGTTTTACAAGTATAGTATATATACTTGAGCTATATATAACGAGAGGGGATTTGAACTCAGACTTCCAAGTTCTCTTTTAGTCATTCAGTTTATTTTATATGTATGTATGTGGTTATGTGTATTGCTTGTATAAGAAAAACTGAATGACTAAAGGAAGCTTGGAAGTCTGGGTTCAAATCCCCTCTAATTATATATATATAAATGCATATACACAATATATTAAAATCTGTGAAGGATATTAGATAGCATCTTTCTTTGTCAGCTCATAACCTGAAATTCAGATTTAAATAAAACTTACAAATTTTTTGAGTTCAGGTAATCTTACGTCTTATTATCTCAGGAAGTTTTTATAAGCACTCGAGCTAATCACCTCATTATTAGTCAGTAAATAGGTGTAAATTTATTTTTAGCTAGAAAATAAAATTCAAATGATAACAGCTTAATAATTAACATTTTTTCTCGGAATGAAAAATGTGTTGTTGTTTTTTAAAATATATATATTTAAATTCAAAACTAAATCCAATAAACTCCCCATTCTAACATGTCTGTTTATGAGCATGCTATTACAGCTGTTTAACAGGTTAATGTTCACATGGATGTAATTATCATAATCATAGCAATCTATAAAACAAGCATTAGCACTTTGTCTTGATTCTTTTCTCTTAAGATCTCAAAGTGAAATCAAAGGGTTTTCTTTCAATTAATAGAAAACTCTTTTTGCAGCCAACGTTTCATTATTTCACTAAAAAATAATTAAAATTACTCCAAATTTAAAATTAAACAAGACCAGCTAAAGAAAATAAACTTTATAACACAACCAATGGTTTTCCTGCCAGAGCAGACTTTTCAACTGCAAAGAACCAAAACATAGTATCAACAAATATATACTATTACCCACAATTCCCAATTAATTCCACACAGCCTTAATATTAAAAGAACTGTTAAACATGTCAATTGCTTCAGAATCATAAATTTTTAATAATAAAGATTCTTTAATTCTTCTTTTTATTTCATTTCTTTCAAAGAAGACAACCTTGGCCTCATCAAAACGAATAGTGTGCCCTGTATCTCTTTCATGGATATATAAAGCAGAACTGAAATATTTATTTCTAATCCTACTTCAAACTACTCTGACAACAATTCCAGGAAAAGTCTTCCTATCAAAAATCTCCTTTTTATTGTTTAACAAATTATTCAAAGTATTCTCCTCTTCCCAACAATTTTATTATTTTCACACAATTAATATTCTTATTTACAATTCTATAATAAAAAAATTTAAAAGACAAAAAAATAAAATTATATTTTTCTTTATTCTTCACATTTATTATAATTATTAACAGAACTATAATTGTTATTAAATAAAATACCATAACAAATTTATCAGAGTAGCCAACACTGAAATAACTTTGATAAAATTGATCATTTTGAAACAAAGCAATCGAAGTAGAACTATTTAATCTCTGATTTCTATAGCAATAATTTATTAAAGCGGTAAGGTTAGTAATGAATATCTTAATTCTGATTTATATATCCATGACTTTTAAGAGGTACAGGCCATACTATTTGTTTTGGTGAGGCTATGGTTATCGGCTTTAAAAGAAATGAGGAAAAAATAAAGAATATTTATTATTAAAATGTTATGATTCTGAAGCAATTAAATTGTTTGACAGTTCTTTTAATACTAAGTGTGTGTAAGATGTAATTGAGAATTATTGGAAATAACATCTGTTTTCAGTTCTTTGCACTCAAGAAGCCTGCTTTCATAAGAAATCCATTGGTTGTCATATAGAGTTTATTTTCTTTGGTTAGTCTAGTTGGATTTTGAATTTGGGATAATTTTTAATTATTTTATTGACTAGTTTAGCTTTAGATTTTTAGTATTTAAATATATAAAATATATTTTTAAATAGTTTTATATTATTTAGCTACCAACAAAAGCAAGTTAAAGTTTACTTTTAAATTAATCATTTTTATGACTTGTTTTCATTATGTTCTTGAAATACAAATATAATGTATAAACTTAACATAGATTTACTTATAATTTTATTAGTCTTTCATTAGACTAGAGATTATCTATTTAATGAATAATATTTCTGTAGTGTAATTTTCACTATACTATTCTCGTGCAAGGTATTAAAAGCAGATAGAAAATAGCCACTACCTTTTCATTTCTTTTATTGTATTCTGTTTATAAAGAAAGAATGATTAAGAAATCTTTGTATATTGAGAAAGTGTAGCAAATGAAAGGAAAATGGTTAGAAAATTGTTTTAATGTGGTTACATTTATAATTAAGAGTAATTAAATTAACAATTAGCATTTATTATTTGAAATATAAATTGAAATTAAAACATAGATTTGTTAAACTTTAATATGTTATGTTAAAAGAATGTCTAAGTGTGCTAAAATGCAAGCAATGGTGATGCTAAGTAAATAAACACCACATGATCACCATTTCTTATGCTTGCATATAACTGTTATTAAAACAGGCAAAACTCGCTATACGTATTGCCACTCACAGCAAGCTAGAGTAATCAATGGATGCCAAAGGGCTTGTGCTTGCTGTGAATGGCAATATGTATAGCAAGTTTTGCCTGTTTTAATAACAGTTATAAGCAAGCATAAGAAATGGTGATCATGTGATGTCTATTGGCTTAAAACCAATCCTGCCTAATAGGATAGTGGCGGCTATGGTTATTAAAAAACCAAAGACACTGAAAGGTATAGGTACTGAACTGAGTTCAGATCTATATGACTATAAAAGCTAATGAGCTTGGATTGAAAATATTAAGGTATTTTCAATTTAAGACTCATGGTTTTGTAGTTAAGTAGATATAAAAGATGTCTGCTGGAGGTTTGCATTAGAACCTAAAATCTAGATGCAGTGCTCTCAGGTCCAAGGCTTCTCACTGATGAAGGCCACAAGCCAGAAACTAGTCTGGGGATATTGGATGAGTAGGAACTAGATGGGGATTTTATGCACAAGCCTTCTGGCATCCATTGATTACTCTGGTTGACACAGGGTGGCACTACTGTATGGAGAGTTTTGCCTGATTAATTATGCTAAGTACAAACTGTAATATTAATTGACTGAGTGCTTTTGAGAAGTTTTGTCTTCTCATAATCATAGCAAGTCTGAGAATACAAAGCTTCTCAAAAGTGCTCAGCCAATTAATATTGGAATTTGTTCTGAGTTTCACCATTGCCAACATTTTAGCACATCTAGACATATTACTTGTTTCATTGGGAAGTCTTACGTTAAAAGAATAAGAAAGTTATAACTATGTTATATTTAATGTAAAAAAGTAATTAGAATTTTTTTCTAATTTTTAGATAAATTGATATATATATATATACACAACATTGATTTTATTTTCCATTCTGATATACTTAGATCTCTTGGCAAAGATTATATAAATATAATCAACAGGGGGGGGGGAAATAATGTGTTATTTATTTATAAGTGGGAATTCAGTGAAATGAAACAAGATTAAAATTGTATGGATTAAAAAGTGTTATGGAGTATATCTATGTATCATACAGAGAAGAAGAATCCCACACTTTCGGCATTATGAACCAGAATCAGATCATCATGATTCTGATACACAGTACTAAAAGTGCGCTCGAGCAAACATTACTATTTTATTATCACATTTTTCTTCTCTATATATAGGTGTATGCATGTGTCTAATTTACATTCCAGACAAAGTTATAGCTTATATATATATATATATATATATATATATAAACTGGATTACATTTGGAAAGAGAACTGAATTATGGATTTTGTAGGTTTAAATTTTAATTTATTAAATTTGTTGCGATTATATGTGGAGGAGAAATGTATATAAGTTTATATTTAACAAAGTTTTTTTTTTTGACTGTTTAATTAAAATTGTAATCTGAAAGTTTAAAAACTTAATTCTGTAAATCAAATCTTTTTTTTTTTTTAGTAAATTTTTTTTTTTTTTAAATTATTAAAAAAAAAAATTGATCCTTCAATTATTCTCTCAGTATATTAATTAGTTACTTTTGACCAAATTAATCAAAGCTTTAAAGCTAATTAAAGCTACCAGATTGATAGAGAAAGAAAAATATTTAAAATACACTGTTACATTGCTGAGCAAAAAGTTTAATTCCTTCAAATCTTTTATTCCAATTGACATACCTGGCATCAATAAAGATTTGTCTTTACTAAAAATATTAGAACAGAAAGGCTAATTAAATCTGTATAAAAATACCGACAGTTTTAATAAATAAACAAAGGCTAATGGCTCAGGATTTCGTAAGAAGTTTGAACACCAGACCTTTGGGTGTGAAAATCAATTCTGGGATCTTTTGATCCCAAGATAGACACTCTATTGAAATCTCTGGGATCTCTCAATCCCAATCAGACATTTTACCACTGTGCCAAGCCACTGCGTAGGACACAGTTTTAATGATGATCTTAAATTATTAGAAACGACATCTTGCAGTAAGTAGTTCAGAGCCAAAATATAGAAATGTATTCCAGTATAAGAAAAAAATGATTGTTGGGATTTTCTAAAGTATATTTTTAAATAAAAAATTAATAAAAAGATTAGCATTTGATGCCTAAACATTTAATTTTCAGTTATCTGGTGTTTTGGCTCATCGAACATGCTGTAAGAGCATGAATTATTTTTAATCCTGGCAACATATAATCTATAAAAGGATGATCATCATTATCACTTTCAACTATTACCAAATCATGGCAGTATGCTTTAATCCAGTTTCTTCAATCTCTAGTCTCCTTTCTCCATAACACACCAGCAAAGTTCCTTATTCTATCTATCCATCTTATATGTGGTTGCTTTCTAGATCTTTTACAAATTTCTTGGGTTCCAGTTTAAGACTTCAATTGTGCATCTATTATTGTATCTTCTAACAATATGTTAAACATAATTCCATATCAGGCTCTTAATATTCTTAATTATGCCAATAGTAGCTAAGCATTTTTTCAAGTATTTAATTTTTGAGTTCTTACTAACATACACCTTTCTGTATTTCTTCGAGAGATCTAAATTTTCTGGATTGCTCTGTTGTTTCATGTTCACTAGAAGAGCAATATAGAAACTTATAACATAAATTTCTGATTTATCCAACAAACTTTTAATGTTCTGGACTATTTTCACTCCAAGCATTATATTACATATAACCTAAAAACGGTTTTGAGATTATCAATCATACAGTAATAGTATGGATAATTTACACCTCACCTGCACTGTAACATATAATATTCAAACATTAGTTTTAATGTGATTTATTATTAGTTAAGAATATTATTTAAATAAATCAAAATATGTAATGTAATGCATGTTAATAACTATTATATATATGAGATGGACCTGGGTTGGACATATTGGTAGAAGAAATGGTAATGGAAGAATGGTGAAAAATCTTAACTTGGATATCAAGATCTTGGTACAAGATCTAGAAAAAGATCACATGGCAGATAAATGATATGTAGAAAATTCATTCAGGTGATTGAGAAAAAAAACTACAGGTTAGAGCAACTGGAACAAACTTAGGGAGGTTTGTAATAGATCGATAATGTTTGAAAATGACGTTATAAATTTATAATAAAGTTTGCTTTATTTAATATCTAATATACAGGCTATATATATATATATATATATATATATATGATTGTACAAACAATGTAATTAATATATAGGGTATTTTGACGTCAGACTTTCACAAGACTCTCAATTCTCCTCACTATCTCATACCACTGATACACTTGACCACATAATATATTTAAAAGATAAATAATTACCAATTTCCATATTTCGTAGTAAACCGGCACTCGTCAGTTGGTCCAGATTATCAACTCTACACATATATACAATAAGTGCTCAGATTTATATTTAGATAGACAATCTTCATACTTTAATGGACTGACTTCAATCCACTCCACCCTCCAACTCTTCAGCAGTCCATCTTACTGAAAATGTGATGATGGAACGCTCAAAGCCTACACTGATGCCAACATTCTCGTCATCGATAATGGTTGAAAGTGTTGTTATAAATTTATAATAAAAAAAAAGTACTTATTATAACACAGGTCATATGTCACAGATACAAAGAGACAAGTGCTTATGGTAACAACACTCATAATTTTGACTCATTTTACTCATGCATGATTTCTTATCATTTTCATGCCAAATCATGATAAATAGATATAATGATCAATGGATGGTCATGACAAAAATTAAATGCATTTTTCAACTACAAGTAAGGGTTATTCCGAACCTTATTATAATCAATTGCTGTTTACATAATTTTAATTGCAACTTTTAAATTATTTTTACATTTTATTATTATTTTATTTCTTTTCATAAAAATTAATGTCTTTTGAAAATATTTATCCCATCAAAACGTTTAAGTTTTGCAAATGCGACATCTTTTTTTTTTATAATAACTTTTTGATTTTCTGTGAAACAACTTATTGTCAAATAAAATGTCTCAAATCAAAAATTGAATCGTGCAAGATAAATTAAATTTGTTTATGACTCTCTTTTTCTATATATATATTTATAAAAGTCAGATTTTAATTAAATTAATTTTAATAGTTATTAATATGTACAACAATTTTTGTTTTATATGTTTAATATGTTATGATAAATATTTACATATATAATATTTTAAATATAAGTATACATAGTGTATTTTGATCTGAGTTGTAATATAGGAGATTTTTTTTCTCCATATGTCAAAGCATCCGCCGGGAAGCTAACCCGCTACAACCGTTAACAAGAAACTGTTTGCTTGCAAGGCATCTGCGCTGACCTCTCAGCTACTTTCAGCAATCACTCTATCTACACATGACCACACACATATGAAAAAGATAAATGATCATCAATATATATATTTCATGCTGAACCAGCACTCATCAGTTGGCCCAGATAACCATCTCCCATACATCCATGTAATCGGTGCTCGATTTATATTAAGATAGTAAATCTTCACACTTTTATGGGCAGACTTCAATCTGCTCTATTCTCCAACTATTCTCCAACTCTTTAGCCATCCATACCATTAAATGATAGAACACCCAAATTCGTTATTAATGCCAATATTTATCATGTTGACTTTAAGTCATTCTGATTCTTCATGTATAAAATCTTGTCCATTTAAATACACAGAAGAGGGATGGGAAGATTACAGGCTGAATTGATTAAATACAAATACGCTTCACATACTTGAAGCTTAGATATAATATTGGGGATTTGAACTCAGATTTTCAATCTACCTTCAGCTATCTACTCTATCTCATACAACTGATACTCGTGATCACACTCATGTGAAAAAGATGAATGATCTCCAATATAGATATTTTGGGCTGAACCAGCACTCATCAATTTCCCTATATCCTGCTCATCTCTCTTATGTATATTTGTATAGCCAAAGTTTTATACATCATGGGTCAGAGTGACTTAAAAGTCAACATGGCCATAACAATAATATTGATATTAACAAACGATTTGGGTGTTCCACGATCAGAATTTTCAATGGTATGGATAGCTAAAAAATTGGAGAGTGGAGTAGATTAAAGCCTGACCTTTAATGTAAGAAGATTTGCTACCTTAATAAAAACCAAGCACCGATTATATATGTGTGTAGGAGATGATGATCAGGACCAATTGATGAGGGCTGGTTCAGCATAAAATATGATATTGGAGATCATTTATCTTTTTCACATATGTATGGTCATGTTTATCAGTTTTAGAATTCATGGGAAGTTCAAGCATCAGAAGTATACAGAACTGGATGTGACTCACAAATCTGGAGCTCCAGAGACAGCCATTTTACCACTGCACCAAAGCACCCTGGGAACTCAGAAGGAACAGAGCAATTGAATGGTTTATTTTTCAGAATTCATAATGAATTCAAGCTCCAAAAGTGACCGAGTTGGTCTGCAGTTCATAGACCTTATGGATCTCAATCCTCAGAGCCCATTCCAATACCAGTGCATAGAGAGCAGGAAGTAGGTTTTACATATGTATATACATTGTGAATAGTAAAAATAAAGCTGTGTAGATCTTCAAGTTCCATTATTTTAAAAGCATCAATATAAATAACCTGCTATTGATTACCGTTTATCTGCATTTAGTTATCATTAGTTGGAAGTTTAACTCGAATGAAACGTGTAATTTAAGACTAAATATATCTGAGGAAAATAGTTTTTACGAGTTGACCAAAAAAAAAAAAACATCGGACTTTTCAAATGTCTTTTACACTTAGATTAATAATGAACAAACCGCCTTTCAAAGAAAGAAAGCAATTTTTTTTTAAAATTATAAAACAATTAATAGATAAATTGTAGAATACAAATATACCTATATATAGTATGAAAAAAACAATCAATATTTGTAATTATACGTTGGACTAATATTGCAAATTTAATTTTAGATGATGGAAATAGTCTAATACCATGTATAATTACTGCTAAAATGTCATTATCACAAATCTTTAGACAAAAACTATTAACTATCTATCTATCTATATATTTTTTCTCTATGTGTATAGCATCGGCCGGGAGGCGAACCCGCAACAACTGTCTCCAAGCAAGGTGGCTGCGCTGACCTCTCGGCTAACAACGCTTGACTAACTATATTTCACCCCAATTTATATAATCGATACACATGAGCACATACAAAATGACCTACAATATATACATATTGCGTGGAAGATTTCCAATATAAGAATTTAGTGCTGAACCAGCACGAAATACCTATATTGGAGATCATTTATCTTTTTCGCATGTATGTGGCCATGTGTATCGGTTATATAAGATGGTATGCATAGCTGAAGAGAACTTAAAAGTCTGTGTCCAAATCCCCTCTAATTACATTTAAAGTTCAGTATATACATTATACCTATATTCAAATATAACTATGTACAGTATATGTAAATGCGCATACATATATATAAATTTTTAACACACACGTATATTTGCATCTTTTAACTCAATCTGAAAGACGCAATTAGAGCGACTCCTGTCTTATATCCCATCAACGTGTCAGTCAAGCAGAGTGACTGCAATAAAAATGAGGAAAGACAGACTAGCGCATTAGCATTCCAAAAATATCTGATTAAAATCAAAAACAAATGAGAATATGAGGAAAATGAGCTACGTGTCTGATATTATCTTTTGCACTTTACGAATATATATTGTGTTTACATTCGTGACATATATACATGCGGGCTTTTACAAAACTTAGAACTTCACAAAGAAATAGCGAACTAAGTTAATTTAATAAGTCTAGACTTAAATTTACAGGCAGCTTTACGACTAGCATATCAAAATATCTTAACCAACATTTGATTTTCCCCGTTTTTTTTATTATTCTGATCACGTGTACTCTCAGACTAAGCAAGAAATTACTCTTTAAAATGTTATTTCTTATAGATAAGCCGTACATCTTTGTGTAACTGTTTTTATCCGCATGTTCGCCGTATTTCTGCTTGCAGTGTCTACACCTGCGTTTGAATCTTGATCAGGTAAATCATACAATATTTTTCAGGTTTAACCAGGTGTAATTTTTGTTTAAGTAGGCGGCTATTAGGAGATTGTTGTGTTTGTACAGCCATATATCATCATCTCTACGTTTCTTAACAATAAATGTCACTGATTGAGCTTAATAAATCCTTATCCTATGTTGCTCTATCTAACATCATCGGATTATTTTCAAACTTATGACTTTTTTTTTAATCAGTGAGGAGCTTTGAATTTTGAAACAGCGCACCAGAGTCTTCCCTCTGGAAGGCATTATTTCCCTATCTCTTTTGAACCTTAGCACTTCCATTCTATGAGTGGCTTTCCTTGTGTTCAGATATGGTGATGGATGTAGTTCAAAGCCTCCTGCTCCAACCATGAACATGCCTTGCTGTGATGTACAATACTGTAGTTCAGTATCTGATATTTGCTGCTGTCTGAACATCTGAAAATTGTTAGCTTGTTTCCCTATCAAATTGTCATCAATATATAGCAAAATTCCTGTCCTTACTGATAACAATCAGATTCACTGACTTAGCTTTCCAAATGGCTTATTTTATTTGTTGGTGGATAATATTCCTGGTCATTTAAGAATAAAACACAACTCTTCTTGTAAATAAAAATAACTATAGAGATATTTAATATACAATATATATCAAAGCCAGTCAACACTTAGACAATATACCAATAACAATCAACAATTTCAAACTGTTGTCTAGGCAACCTCACTGACTTAGCTTTCCAAATGGCTTATTTTATTTGTTGGTGGATAATATTCCTGGTCATTTAAGAATAAAACACAACTCTTCTTATAAATATAGAGATATTTAATATACAATATATATCAAAGCCAGTCAACCTGGTCATTTAAGAATAAAACACAACTCTTCTTATAAATATAGAGATATTTAATATACAATATATATATCAAAGCCAGTCAACACTTAGACAATATACCAATAACAATTTCAAACTGTTGTCTAGGCAACCTCCTTTTAACAGTAAAAGTAGAATTTTTTTGTTAAAAAAGTATGGTCTTGATAACAGCTTGAAATTGTTGATTATTATTGCTATTGGGCTTGTCTAAGTGTTGACTGGCTTTTAAAAATTAGTTACAAACCCATTTAGCCTTGAGCATTATTATATATATATATATATATATATATGCATTATTATACATATATATATATATATATATATGCAGAGCATTATACAAATGTTTAGATAAAATGGTTTGCCTCCATTATGTCCAATGAACTATGTAAGTCTAGTTATTACAGGTATGGTTAATGCTTGAAAAAAATGTTGTGACTTTTCTTTGAACCCTGGCATTTCCAGCCTATGTGCAGATCCAGTGATGATTGTATCTAAAAGCTTTTTACTGCAGCCTTAAGCTTATCTCACTATATTCTACAAGGTTGTCCTCACTGTAGTACCGCCATTCAATGTCTAACAGTTGTCTGATGTTCTCTGAACATCTGAAAGTTATCTCCTTTCTCCCTCAAATGCATCTCAATAAATAACAAGATTCCTGTTCTTATTGGAAAAACCTAGCTCTCCGATTGGCCTGTTTATACCATTGTATATTTCATTAGTCTGTTTATTGTAAGTAGATGATGAAATATATTATCATCGAATATTGTTAATGCTTTGCTAGCAAACTGTTTGTAAATGCATGCTCCTGTAACTCACATTGTTAACATTATGGCAAAAATTGTTACTTTCTATTTTTAAAGATAAAATATATATGTATAACAAAATGTATAATTAGGTGTACTTTTGATTTTTAATAATTATTACATAAAGGGAGTATTCCACAGCATTATAAATCAATATAGTGTAAGTGTTGGGGATAATTCCATAACGACTGCTGCAAATAAACATGGGCACTAGTTAAATAAATAAATTGATATATATATATATTATACAATAGGCGTGCAAAAATAATCATGAATCATAATAAACTTTAAAAAAATAATATAATAAATGAGCTAATAGATCTAAACAAGCTTTTCCAATAAATGCCATAAGAGAAAGCATTTAAAATCTCTATCTAGAACTATCCCTATCCCCAAACCAGTTTTGAGCTAATGGCACTCATCAGTGAAGCACTAGGATATTTAGATACTAGATTTAAAATAATTACTCAAGCACAGCATTTATCTAATACTTAACTTTCTTTTGCATTTATCGGAAAAGCTTATTTAGAGTTATTAGTACAACTCATTGTATTATATTTTCAATACAAGCTTATTAAGTTAAGTCACATGATCTATGGCTTGATTTTTTTACACTACAAAAACAACAAGGTTTAGTCATTCAAAATACTTTCTCAATCTCACAATGCTGAATATAAAAACAGGTCATCAAGGCAGGGATTTTAAATGTTTGAAGTATCCCCATTTTTGACTATCCTGATATCTTTAGATTATTTTGGAATTTAAAACAACAGAATAAAATATATGTAAATTAACAGATCTAAAAAAAGTAGCAAAATATATCAAACAAGGCCTTATAAGCAAATTGACTCTCTATTTCTACCATAAATTCCCTCAATTTTGCAAAATATTTTGATTATGATTAATGTTGTGTTAGAGCAATACAATAACAACTTTGTTAAGATGCTCTTCTATCTACAAGGGTATGGTAATAGATAATGAAATAAAATAAATTTATTACAACTTTGTATATCTGGAAACATGCTGATGTGCCAAATGTAGATTAATAAGTATTTTGGAAATGAGGTTAAAATCTTCAGGTAATCCACTCATAAAGATTGGAACTATAATTGTGGTGATGATTAGTACCTTAATAGCCAAAGTTGATTTACTAAATACCTAAAAATATCTATAGATGGGCAGGGGTAGTAGAGAAATAGCTGTGTTGGAATGGAATTATGGTAATAATTTTAATAATGATGATTAATGCATTCAAAATGCCATCAATAATATTGATTTCAGTAATCTAATAAAATCAAAGAAATAATAGATTTAGTTATGTATCCAGATTGCATATGTAAATGACAAATATTTATATTTCTCTGGTCTATTTGCTTTGTATAATATATACCTAAGACATTCTTTATCATATATTTCAGAGAATGTGTTCCCATCAATCAGATATATAGCAAAGACTACTATATCAAACTAAGATATAAAGCACGTGTCCATATTCCTTTAATATGTTATTTTCTTTGTCACGTGCATAAGTATGACCAAACTAGCTCGGGTAAAACATGAAGATTTAGACACTAAGATAGATTGTGTAGTTTAATAAATTAAGAATAGAAGTTCTTCAAAACAAACATATATACACTTTCTAAAAATATAATTAACACTTCACAAAATTTTGTTTTATTAAATTATGATGCTAGTATTCATTATATTTCAGTTTAACTAAATAAAAAGATTTGTAGTATTTTTTTTTTTTTTTTCAAAAATAAAAAACACTACTTTAAAACTGCTTTTAAAATAATTGTTTTAAAAATTATATTTGTGAAATGCTTTATGTAGATATACATATATAGAGTGAAAGTTAAAATATTTATTAATGATTTAAAACATTACTAAGATAATCTGGAGATGTATAAATATTCTTTCCACAAAAGTACTTATCATATAAAGATTTGCAGAAAGAATAAAATTGTTACATAATTAAGAAAAATTAAACATTATTTAATAATTTTTATTAGCCATTCATTAGACTAGAGATTATCCACTTAATGCATAATATTTCTGGTGTTAATTTTCATTATACTACAATCACGTATTTATAAAAAGGTGTTAAAAGTGGATAGAAACCAGTCCATATATTGCATGAGAGTGGTGTAGTGAAAATTACTCTGCGGATATATTATTTATTTACTGGATAATTTCTAGTTTTATAAATGACTAATAAGCATTATTAATAAATTTCCATCAAATAGTTTGTGTCAAAATTGTGAGACCAGTATGATTGACACTTATAAATTAAACTGTAATAATTAAGTGTCATTTGTTTTAAATATTAAAACTGGCAGACTTAAATGCATTTACAGTTATTAATGTTCTAGCACATGTGCGGCACAACTGTTTTCAAAAGCTATAAAGTGTTAATAAAATAAATAACTAAAAACAAACGAGCTGAGCGCTTTCAAAGGATCTTGCCTTCATAATCATAGCTTGCTACTACGTTTAATGATATGAAAATATGCTAATTCCATTTCTTCGATAAAGCGTAGCACGTGTCCTTCCTATTTATGGCACTCTTGTCTCGTGAGATGAAGAATTCCTCTTTGATTTTTCTTTTACGGTCACATCTCTCTACATACGATTGTGGGATTGGAATACACTCATGGTGACTTGTGCTCTGGTGATGATAGAAAACTGAATAGGTGGAAGGATCATTGAGAGCTCTATTGTATGAATATTTATGTTGTGCTAATTGTGTGGACAAAAATGCTCTGCTTTCCCCATAATATGTCCCTTTACAATTATTGTTGGAACATGCAATATTACATACTGTATGGGGGTGTCTGTAAAAGTGGAGTTTGGTCTTTAGTGTTCCTTCCACCTATTCAGTTTTCTTTCAGCACCAGAGCAAAAGTCATCATGAGTGTATTCCAGAAAGTCCCACAATCGTGTGTAGAGAGAGACATGACCTTAAAAGAAAAATCAAAGAGGCCTTCTTCATCTCGTGAGACAAGGATGCCATAAATAGGAAGGACATGTGCAATGCTTTATCGGAAAAATGGAATTAGCATATTTGCATATCATTAAAGGTAGTAGCAAGCTATGATTATGAAGGCAAGATCCTTTAGAAGCGCTCAGCTCGTTTGTTTTTAGTTATCTGTTTTATTAACACTTTATAGCTTTTGGGAACAGTTGCGCCACACACGTGCTAGAATATATATAATTCCCAAAAGTAAAAAAAAAAATTATTTGACTTAATCGAGTTATTAATGTTATAAAAACAAATTTATTTGTATCGATTAAATGTTTCTATTAATGAAGTTCGTCCAACATTGTAAAATTTCTTTACATTTACATTAATAAATTTTCAGCAGAAAATAGGTTATAAATAATTAAAAAATAAATTGCTACTAACTCATTCCTTATGTAGTAGATAGGTTAATATTGGGATAAAATAAGGATTCTAATGATGACCAATGGGCAAACTATTCTTCCAAAATTGCATGAGAAACCGATTCAATTTTTTTCTGATTTTTTGGATTATGACTTTGATTTAGTGGTCCATTTACTTTGCTACTTCGTGACTATCTCTATGATTTTTTAACTGCCACTAAAGCAATTAAATTTAATCTGCCCTTTTTATACATTTTTATTTTTTAAAAATACATTTGCTTTTTTATAAATATTTGTCCACAGCTATTTATGCTAGTCAATCCCGTTAATTAGTTTAGTTAATGCATTTAAAAACATTTTAACAATATTTTGCATCTTCTTTTCTTTTAAGTTAAAAATTATTTGATCTGTTTGAAGTATTTAAAAGGCCCTATTGACCTTTTCAGTCAAATTTGCTCTTTTTATATTGGATTATAATTTTGTCAAATCATAAAAATGATGGAATGAAATATTTATTACCAGAATTCTACATTTAAAATGACAATGAATTTTAATATATTGTTAAAGAATAAAAATAAGTTTTAAAATTCAAAATTACATTTATTATTATTAAAATTTCACAAAAAATTTCTTTTCTAGGGTTTATGAAAGCAATTTTTTTTTGCCAGTAAAAACATTTTCCACCTTAATTGTAATTACATTTTTATAGATTATCTTTTTTAAAAAATATTTTAAAATAAAATCTAATTATAATCACACAGTTTTCTATTTAAAATAAATATGTTGTATAAATAAGTTTAAACATGTAAATAAATTACTGAAAATTATAATTTTGCTTTCAGAAAAACTAAAACAAAGAAGACTCTTGGAATTGTCTTTTGGTCAAATTATCTACTAATCAGGTATTTTCAGCTTATTTTGAGATTTAAATAAGGCATTCACAGCTTGTTTCATTTACAAATTTAGAGTTATATTTACATAAAATGTTTATGCTACTGATACCTTCAGATTTTTTTTAAAGTAATGATTTTAATAATGATTTTTACACAAGAAAAAATGTGTAGTGATAACCTAACATTACAGGCAACTGCAAAATAGTGAATAGTCACTTAAAACAATAGCAGAACCAGGATCACACCCAAAATTAAGAATTTGCAGTTACTACTACCCAAGCAATTAAAAGAATATAAATAGTATAAATTTATTTTTAAGCAAATATAATTTCATGATTTTTGAGATCCTGTCTTGCTGAATTTATTTAACTATTTTCAGCACTAAATATGAGTATATAAATTGATGGACTATCACAATGTATAATATTTAATATAACTGTATTATTATCAAGCATTGAAATAATTGTAACCATGAAGAAGGAAATCAATCTCGAATCATGCACTGTTTACAAATATTTATTAAAATTTCCATACACTCACCCACTGTAATATTAAAAGTATAAGTCATTTCACTTATGCTTAAAGCATATTCTTATATAATCCAGCCAGTACTGATGATGCTTATCTCAGGACTTGAATCTGTTATGTGCCTGATTTTCAAATTGACAGTTATATTGTACACATTTTGATGTTCTATCACAGAAGAGAGATGGAATCTCATTTTTAACCACTTGCAAATACATCAATTATGAACAAATGTAAATCTATTATTATTAAGCACTGAAATAATTGTAACCACAATATAAAATGCAAAAATATCTATTAATAATAGTAAATTGTCAAATATAATATTAAAATTTAAAATGCCCACAACAAGATTTTGGATAATTTGATCCATCTTCAGCTAAAAGTTATTAATGCATATTATTCCACTTATTCTACTCCTCTTCTGCCACCTATTGTGAGCTAGAGTAAAGAATAAATTACAAATGGTAATCTTATTAAATTCCTAACCAAAATTATCTTTTTAAGACTTATTGTCTTGATCAAAAAAATGATTTAGAGTTATGGATAAACCAATGCAGAATAGTGGATTTATTAAGCACAACCATATAGAATTTATTAAATACTAATAGATGGTATAATAGGAGTGGGCTGTTACCAGAAATTTACATAATTGTACCACTTAACTCACTTCATTCATAATTCTTCATTATATGATGACATTTGCATTAACATTATTTAATAGTATGTAAAGTTAAGCTTTTTTGTTTACAGCACTTTCATATAGTATTCAGATATTAGTTTATGGACTGTTATATATGTGGCAGCTTTTGTTAATGAGATATTCCATTTTCCCTGGATCATCACTGGCATCCTTTTATACTTGGAAAAGAATGTACCTAAATGCATTTATCCATTTTTATCAGCATTCTTTTTATTCATTGTGACAAGCAAATTATAAAATAATTATTTGTGAACTTTTTAAAAAAAATAAATATTTCCTATTTGTAATGCAGATTTTGAAAAAAAAAAATTCTACTATAGATATCTAATTTACAAAAAATGTTGGAATATAATATTTTAAGGTAATCTTCTGATCTATCATGTCAGCTGGTTCATGGCATTGATGCTAAGCAAAAATACATTGATATAACAGTCCCAGGCCAGCCATTCTATAGAAGTACGATGTCCATAAAATTAAAAAATTCAAACAAAATATAAAAATGTACGCAGACTTTTTGGGACAATAATTAATCAGAGACTGGCTTTTGTGTGTGTGTGTTGATAAAAAAATTTCGATTAGCAAATAATAGTACATTGGAGTCTTTTTTGGACAGTAATTCCAATAAATTTTTACAATGAAAGCTGACTTTGCTTTTTTTGGGACAGTAATTAATCAGACACGTGCTTCTTACGGTTTTTTTTTAGTTTGTGTATCGGAAAAGTTACGGTACTTTTTTAATAGAAAATTTAATTAATTTTTACCCTTTTTTGGACAGTAATTAATCAGACACCTG
This sequence comes from Epiperipatus broadwayi, assembly GCA_028023455.1. NCBI lineage: Eukaryota > Metazoa > Onychophora > Udeonychophora > Euonychophora > Peripatidae > Epiperipatus > Epiperipatus broadwayi. The sequence goes on from JAQFVV010000045.1 coordinate 2,873,237, forward strand.
GTTTTGAGGAGGGAAAAGGTAAATTAGATTGCACTCTTTTTTTTTGGTGTGTGTATATATAAAATTACATTACTTTTTTAATAACAAATAATAATAAATATAGCGGAGACTTATTTGGACAGTAATTAATCAGAGATGGGCTTGTTTTTTTTTTTCGTATTGGGAAAGTTGCGGTAGTTTTTTAATAAAAAATAATTTACATTTTACACTTTTTTGGACAGTAATTAATCAGACACTGCATTTGGGGGGGTAAATGATTGCAATTTACCCAATAAAGTTATTAATAATTATAACAAACTATTACAATGAAATCCAACTCCGGTGTCTGGCAATTGGCAATTTTGAGAGTTCAAAGCAGCCATCTTCCCTGTCTTGGATGATTTCTCACGATATATTACTTTCATCATGATTTTCGAAATAGTGCTGTGCCCCACCCTAAAATCCAATTTGTGATGCTAACATAGTCCTGATGGAATGGTGATGACACTGTTAAAACTGTTAGAAGGTACCAGTAGGTAAGTTCACATGAATCAAAAAAAGGTGGACCTGAAAAGTTAAATTATTTAGACACGATGCAGTCAACACTCCATCAGATGATACTGTAGTGAAAATATACAACCCAGCATTACGATAAAGTGTGTAACACAAGCAACTATGGCAGCCAATGAAGTCATTTTTCTGTGCTTTTAGCATAGAAAAAGCCACAGTGGTAGCCATCAGCTGAGTAAACTGACTCTTTCTGTGTTTTATCGTAGAAAGAAAGCTATCTGCTTGGCTGCGGCCATGGAAATGGCATATTTCTAGCAATTTATCTAGAAATAGTGCTGTCAAGTGGCTGACATGATAGATCAGAACATTACCTATTTTAATAATTATAATGTACGTATATATAATTCAAAACTTTTGATTTATGTAAATATTTATAATAATGTATTTCAATAAATAATAAAGATATAAATATCTGTTATTCTATAGCAGGGGTGGCTAACAATTCAATTATGATCCACTGGTCGATAGCAAAGCCAATTTTGGTTGATCAGTGTGGCCAATCTGGCAAGAGCTGTCGGATAACAAGTGAAACAAATTAAGTCAAGATTTCAAGTTTTTTTGTTAGTTTTGTTTTTGTTCTAAATTTTTTTTTCCAATTCTAGATATGTGAAGTCCACTAAGTTGTATCATTATTGAAAATAATATTTTTAATCTTGATTTAATGTAGCTAATTTAAATTAATAAATATTGTTAATAATTACTCATGTTGATTGCTAGAGTCATAAGTACACCTTATGCGTACATCATAGATCGTTCGTTAAAATTTGGTTTTCATTTTAAAATTACAGATAAACTAAGAGAACTATATACTATAGTTCTCTGTGCTATTTTTTCCCCTTTCTGTATGTGGTCACCATATTTTTGTTGGACAAAAAATGATTTTTTTTCTGAGTAAGGTCAATTATTATTATTTTTTTCTCAGTTTTTTAGATTGTATAGAGGAAAAAGCACGGAAGAAAACTAGATGGAAAAGTGGATTCAGAAATGGATTCTACCAGGGTTGATTCAAGGCCCTTTAACTCTAACGAAACTATTTCATAAAGCGATCGAGAATATTTCATTTCATTATAGGAAGAAACCCCATTAGCAGTCAAAAGATGAAGAAAAAACAAAAATGTACCTCAGTCCAATAGCAGCAGACCAGGACTAGTATTATGCCTCCAGATGTTAGCAACTCTTCATCAAGCAGTAATGTGCCTTCAAACGTAATTGCTGAACCATTATATGTAGAGAATTTTACCAAGATTCCAGGTTTGAAGTTTCCCACAATTGGTGAATATTCTATTTTAGACTTTTTCCATATGTTTTTTGATAAAAAATTATGTAGTAAAATTATTAATGAAACTAATATGTATGATACTAAAGATAAATGTATGCGTAATTGGATAAATGTAACGGATCATGAATTGTATTTCTTATTAAAAATTTGTAACAGCTTCATTACTGATTACTTTTGCCAATTGGTAAACAAGATCTAGAATGATTTATCTTTTATTAATAATAAATAATATTGAATAATATGAAATATTTAATATTTTACATATTTATATTATATAATATGAACAGGTATGCTTCTCTGTAAGTCATATCTTGAAAGAGGTAGAATATAAACATTTTTTTTTTTATATATAAAAATGTATCTTAGAATCTTTTTAGTAATCTTTGGCTGCCTCTTGAAATGAGAAATTTTTTCATATTTCTAAATTTGTAAATTGTTTTCTGTATTGGCAATGGTTATTCAGTATGATGATGTTATGAACAAGGTTGGTTTATCCAAAGTCTAAAATCAAAATAGTTTTGAGCAAATAATGGAAAATTATGAACTCAAAATTTTAGTGCATTCTTGTTTATCAGGCTTTTGAGTTTTCCCATTTCAAATTATATGATATTTTCTATTTTATTGTATTTATAATGATAAGTAATAATATTTCCACTTCCTTCATTATTTTTACATTTTCATAGATTTTTTAATTTTTTTATCTTTTATTAGGGAGAACATTTTTTCTTCCAGACGCCTAAAGATTTTTTCAACTTCAGGAGTGCAAGAAAAAAATGAAGAATTCTTATCTTCCTAAATTGTTAGGTTCTAAAGGTATGGATTATCTCAGATAAGAAGTGTTATATGTTAATAGAAAGGAAATTTTGTGAGAAATACAAAGAAATTATCACTGAAGATGTAATTTGAACTTTAGTTAATGATGAAGTAGAAATTATGAACAAACAATAAAATAATTATTTCAGATGTGAAAATTTCTTTTTTTCTTATTTTTTATATAGAGTTATCACTATTTATCTTAGACTTATTGTTTTCCTTATTTTTTCTAATTTCTAGCAATGTAAAGTTTTTTGCTCTAACATTATTAAAACTAAAGTTATTGTGACAATTGTGACTCAGGTCAGTTTTTTAAAAAATTCAAAATGGCGCCTCAGGATTCAAGCAGTTAAATCCCCCAGACATGAGTTTTTGGGCCTGTTAAATAATTGTTATTTTTTACTAGGTAAATATATAAAAATAATACACCTCCCTTCAATTAGACTTCGCCTATGACAACTAGTCTATTGCCTATGACAACAAGTCGATCGCAACACATTTTAAAAATAAAAAGTAGACCTTACGAACACAAAAGTTGATCACCCCTGTTCTATAGTAATTTTGAAAACATGTTCTTTCTTATAAATATATACACATTAAAAAAGGTAATTATAAACACATTTATGCAGGATATATATATATATATATATTAATATTATTAAAATAAATATTAAAATATACTTTTTTTTCCTTTGATACTTATTTAATAAAACTATAAAACAAAATAAAAATGCATAATTTTGATAATTTATCTGAAAAAAATATTAAACAAAGTAAAGATTAAATCCCTTTTTTAGAATTGTTATCTCCAGATTAGTTTTGAATTTTGGGACTTTGTCACTGAAAAAAAAAACTAGTCTACATATATAGATGGTACTGGATAGGAATATGACATTCTTACTAGTACACATGACCGCACCTGTACCAGATAGTGAACCCATTGGTCACTTTCACTTAAATCCACTTTCTGTGATTATGTGTATTATTTGTTTAATGGTTTTGTATTCATTTGATGGTAAAACCTGAAGCAGAAATAAAAATTCTTTAATTTAAAGAAAAATCTCAAGATATCATTATTGTGCAGAGAACCTACTATAAAACTGGCTGTTGATTGGCAGTTTTTTTTGTTCTTAAGCCTGATAACTCTTATAAGAGCTTATATTTTATTCAAAGTTCAAAAATGAAAACTATATATTTTCCATAGTTTGTTTATGTACTTTATAATTGTTTTTGAAAAATATTTACAAAATATTTATTTTTTACAAAAATATGATGATTAGGCTCAGATTTTATTCGAAAATATTTGTTTTTAAAAGAATACAAGATAAATGTAATAACTTAAAGCAGGAAGTTGTAATTGGTTGATAAAGAAAGACCTCTATATTCATTGTAGTTATATTTGTCCATTTTCAAAAATAATTATAAATAAAGTTTCAAATTTTAAAATATGTGTGGTAAATAATCAGTAAAAACCATTAATAAACTTCTGTAAAGTGATTTGTATAAAAGTTGTGAGCACACAAGATTTGACACTTGAAATCAAGCTGTGGGAAAATGTAACTACATAATACTAAATAAGTGGTGAAAATATGAGTATGAGATTGCAATCTGGGCCTACTGATGAGTGGTATTTCAATGTGATTTTGGGAATTATTTATTTTTCCACATATTTGGTTAATTTTTACAAAATGTAAGATAGAAGTTTGAAATATATCTATATGAAATTAAATTCAAATATATCTAAAAATGTACATATGAAATTACATTATAACATGGCCTATATATTTAAAAAAAAGTGATTTGGTATGTGTCCATGGTGTGAGAGGCTGATCTGACTTTGAGATAATAGATCATTGTGACATAATTAAGGTGAGAAATGTACTAATAAAAACAAAAATTTGAAAATATATTTATTGCTTTATGTGTTCTTAACAAAAATTTATATGGATGTTGAAAACAAATTTTGTTTCACTTTAAATACATTTTACCAGCATTTGTAAAATAATAAAAGCTATTGTTTATAAAAATGCAACAGCAACAATTAGGTTACATAATAATACTTGGAAAGTCAACATTGAAAAGGGTGTAAGACAGGGTGATTCCATATCTCCAAAACTTTTTACAGCAGTGCTGCAAAAACTATTTTGTGGATTAAAATGGAAAGCTAAAGGAGTGAAAATAAATGGAAATTATTTAAGTCATTTAGATTTTGCAGATGATGTAGTTGTTTTTTCAAATAATGCTTTAGAGCTGCAGGAAATGTTGCAGGAGTTATCAGATGAAAGTAGGACTAAAGATAAATGTTAAAAAGACTAAGGTAATGTTTAATGGATTTTCTCAAAATATGAAAATAAAGATTGATTGTGATGAGTTAGAAGAAGTTAACAGTTACAAATACCTTGGACAGATTATTAATACAGATGGAAACATAATGGATGAAATAAATTGTAGAATTAAACTTGGTTGGAGTGCTTTTAGTAGAAATAACTTGATACTAAAAGAAAATATGCCTATATGTTTGAAACGGAAGGTTTTTAATAAATGTGTTTTACCAGTTCTTACTTATGGATCTGAGACTTGGACACTTAATAGAAGAGCAATACAGGGACTTCAGACCACTCAAAGAAGTATGGAAAAATGCATGTTGGGAATAACAAGAAGAGATTGAAAATGCAATATATGGGTAAGAGAACAAACAGGTGTTACTGACCTCATTGAAAAAATTAAAAGACTGAAGTGGAGTTGGGCTGGACATATTGCTAGAAGAGATGATAATAGATGGACAATTGAAATTTTAAACTGGATTCTGAGAGATTGTAAAATACCCAGAAAGAGACCATATGTGAGATGGATGAAATAAGAAAGTGTGCAGGGGTGATGTGGAGAAGAGAAGCTAAAGTTCAGAGAAGATGAATTGAACTTGGAAAGACCTTCATTCTGCAGTGGATTGATAATGGTTGATGATGATTGTTCTGATTATATATTTTAGATTATTATTTTTTTTTATATTTTCAAAGTTAAAATATTATTTTTAAGAATAGATTGTATTTTAAAAGTTATATTTGTAAAAAATAATTTAAAAATTGTGAAAATGTTATGTAAAATAAAGGGTAATTCATAAAAATAGAAACTTAGAAATTTAATCCAAATGGACATTAAGAGCTTCCAAAAATGTGCTTAGTAAAAGAGCATTACCATTCAACATTTCCTGTTTACTCAAGTCTTTCGGTAGATGGAAGCCCTGTAGACTCTATGCCATTATATTTGTACAAAAGTTGGGATGTGTTAAGAGGATTGTTGAGTGTTATAGTGGCAAAAAAAAATGGGATAGAAGAATAGATGCATTAATAAAAAATAGGTAGTTGAAAAGATGGAGAACTAATATGGAGAGTAAAAGGATTTTAAATATATATAGAAGTAAATCAGAATATTGGATGAGAGTTAATTTATGATAATAGCAAGGAAAGTAGTTTACAGTTTGAGACTCTGACAGGATATCTAGCAACATGGGAATATACACATAAATGGTAAAATGTGGGTGATTTGGCCTGAAAGTTATGTACGAAAGGCATGGAACATATTAGGCATTTTCTAATTGAACGTAAATGCTTATAAGCAGAAAGGGTACCAATAATGAAGTCATGGAAGAATAAATATAAACAAAGTGATTATATAGAATGTGGTTTTGATCTTTATGTTGAATATGGAAAAATATGCAGGGGGTGCAAATATAAAGGCCATAGAGTGGACAAAGATAATTGTGTGGAAATTGGATGGAGCTGAATGAAGAATATGGGAAAACTTTAGGGTCTGGGATGGAAAGAGAAAATAAGGTGGCTAACGGGTTTCTCTGGGCATAGTGGCTGAGAGACTCTGACTTCAATAAAGGAGTAGACACATCACATCACACAGAGTTTGTTCCTGAAAAGGATTCAGTAAGCGGAAATTATGTGATATTTTTTTTACTACCCATATTTATGTAAATTTATCTATCATTGTTCATAATATGAGATTTGTACTTAGAATTTAATGATCAACTTTTCAACTAATGAAAATTCTCCAAGTAAACTCATACTTTTTCAGGTATCAGCTGATAGCCAATCTATCTATCTATTTAATATTTATTCTTAGTTGTTTGTAAGTATATGTCAGGAAAAAAACAAAAACGCTGTCATCACTGAAAGTTATCTAACCCTATTAGGATCTATATTCTTCAACATTTTCAGAGACATGTTAATGGTAAGATGATTACATTGTTGTTGGCTATTTAAGGCTATTATTTTATTACAAATGAGTTTTTGTGCTGGCATATGGTCATAACTGGAAGAAAATGAGATGAACCACTAAACATCACATGATCACTATCTCATACTAGCACAATAATTGTTGCAGTGCTCTCAGATCCAAGGCTCCTTACTGATGAAGGCCACAAGCCAGAAACTAGTCTGGGGATATTGGATGAGTAGGCACTAGATAGGGATTTTATGCACAAGCCTTCTGGCATCCATTGATTGCTCTTGTTAGCACAAGATGACACTACTATATGGAGAGTTTTGCTGTATTTTGAAAATGAGATGAAGAGACATTGTTAAAAATCAAAATTTTGAAGATATATTAACCAATATACTTTAGTACTTATGGTTGTAAAACATGGAATTGAGATTTATAATAAAACATAGACTACAAGTAACTTATAATATATGAAAATTAATAATTATGATAAATAAAAAAAATATACGTAAATTAGATTTGAACTCAAACTCGTAATAGTTATACCATTGTAAAAATTAAAAATGTAGAAGAAGCAACAATTCTTAACAGGTTATTGAAGAATTATACTTAGCTTAATGTGATACATAGATATAAGATTTAAAAAAAGTGTTTAAAAGACACATTTATGACAAACCACTTTAATAGATTATATATATATGGCGGTATATGTAAACTTTTAAATTTAGAATCTTAAATCGACCGTTAAACTCTTCTAATAATAATAAAAACTTTTCGAGTTTTTATATTAGAAATAATAAACAGCTGTGAAATAGGGTGTGTCCTAAGATTGAGAAACTGTAATCCTTCAATTGATCGACGGCTTATAGTTCAGATTTCTTGATAAAATTTAGTGTTATATTTTATCTACTCTGAGGTTTAATCTCAATTAATAATTTAGTGTATGTATTTCAAAGTTATGTACAGTACTTTATTTTCACATGCCAATTTTATATGAATTTAAGCTCTTGTATCCAGGGGTTAACTGCGTTTCTAACACTATTAACGAGAGCTGCAAAACCATCGTCTACTTCAAGACGCAATATTATGAGATTTAAGTTTCCAATTACTGGAAAAGAATAAACTATTAGTCAGGTGATAATGTAAACTTTTGAATTTAATACTTCAATCCAATCAAAGAATCGGACAAATTCTAGACTCGTGGATGAAACTAATCAGATTAACAAGCAATAGTTATTTTTATACATAAATAATGGATTGCCCTGTCATCAGAAACAACATTTCACAAAGATAATGATCATGAAAAATGATGGAAACAGGAAAATGCAATTTTTATTTTTGCTTATTAAGAAAGTCTACTAATCTGCTAAATATCTAAAGACATAGTAATGATTTAAAAAAAATTAACTTTATATATAACTACACATATGTTAGATGTATCGCGGGTCTCGCGGTTTAATAAAAGATATCCTCGTTAAAATTAGGAGCGAGTTCTAATTTGGATTAGGTAAAATTTGAAAGTTATAGTCAGGGATAGAATTTTTGTTTGCGGTAACCATTTCATAATCAATCCAACCAGATTTCAATATTGGTCAGTAACTGGATATCGAAGTATTTTTGACATGAGAAAGCAAAACAAGAAAAAACTTAAAACCTCCATCAAGCAAATAAAAAGACTGGTATGTAATGATTTCTTCATTACTACTTTCTTATGACTGTTTAAAAAAACATGTGCCCTGAAAAGAGCCTTTGAAAGGTTGTTCTATTTTTACTTACCTTATAGTAGATATATGTGGGGATGAACATACATGTTGAAATTAAATGACATTAGCATGCATATAAATCTCTGGAATAAATTTACAATATTCACAATACTAATAATAATAAATTGAGAAGTTGCCAAACTCTCACATGCATCTACTGTTGCTTCTCAGACAGCCAATCAGATTTAAAACAGCAGTCTGAAGCAAGATCAAGCTGCAACACATGATAGAGTTTTTGATAAGAAAATGATGGTCCCACCCTCTTCTCTACTTAACTTTTTATATATATAAGCCAGTCTTAAGCATCTTGGCTTGAAAGTGTGAAGCTATAAATATATTCATCTATTACTCATTGAGTTTTAATTTACGATAAAAACCTTAAGTTTACTACACCATAGTTTTCTAAATGTTAATATAAGTTATCAGCAATGTATGTAAATAATATTGTATAAATCACATATTGTTGTTGAATCGGTAATAAATTGAGATTTCCAAACTCTCACATCTGCCTACTGTTGCTTCTCAGACAGCCAATCAGATGTTAAGACAGCAGTCTGAAGCACAATCAATCTGCAACACATGACAGAGTTTTTGATAAGAAAAAGATGGTCCCACACTTTTCTCTACTTAACTTTTTATATATATATAAGCCAGTAGCCTGCTTATGCATGTCTGCTATCCTGAATAGCATTTTGCAGTTAAATTTTTTTTTTTTTTTAAATTGTGTTAAAATCTCATAACATTAACATTCTAACATGAATGATCAACTTTCCATAATTTATATACAATAACACAATATATATATATATATGTGTATGTGTGTGTATGTGACATTTTTATCTGAATCCAGTAGAGCATTATGGTCAAGCAAGAACACTATTTATAATTTATCTCTACAATACCAGGGTTGGACAAAATAATAAGAATCTTTGATTTGTATTACATTTTTGCAATCACATATCCTCTAATTATGCATATTCACCAGGAATAAAAAGGTGAACTAAATTGTAGATTCATTCCTATCTTACAATATGATATTGCGAAGTAAAAGTAATATAGAAAAAAGCTTCTCATGATATTAAATATAGTACTGTATAATACATGATTGTAGAGCAATGCAGAATTCTTCATTTGTAGTTAAGCTAATGAAGATATTTGAGTTAATTCCATCCTGTTGATGAATAGGTACTTCCCTATGAGTTTTATCATAATAAAAAACTGATAGATTCACAGAGGCAAAACTCTCCACACAGTAGCGCCACTCAGTGCAAGCCAAAGTAATCAATGGATGCAGGAAGATTTGTGCATAAAATCCCTACCTAGTGCCTAATCATCCAATATCCCCAGACTAATTTCTAGTTTGTGGCTTTCATCAGTGTGGCACTACTGTATGGAGAGTTTTGCCTCTGTAAAAACAGCTTGCGCAAGTATGAAGAATGGTGATCATGTGATATTTGATGGTGTAACTGATAGACTCTGAGTTAAAAAAAATTTTTCAATTTTATTTTCAGTTGAGTAACTTATAAATGCTAAAGTTATCAAAAAACGAGAAAAAAACAACCTATAAATGCTAAAAAAATGTTTCAGACTAATTGAATGAAATGTTTAATCTGTCTTTAGATTGTTCTAAGAGCAGCTGACCTCCCAAGTCATTAACCACAACAATACTATAATGATTATCTAACTATGTTTAGTTAGGAGGTTAAATAATGTACTCCAACCAAAACTATAAAATCCTTCACCTGATAATTTGTTAATATGTGAGGTTCATCTCTTTTATAGTACCTCTGTGGGGGTTGCTAAATAGATTTTTGCCCAGTAGTGGGTTACTTAAGATTATTTTACCCATTGTCTTGGAGAAAATATTAGGATAAAAGAGAATTAAAAATGAATATAAAATACTTATGAAAAACCGTTTTTGAAATTTGATTATTTTAATAGTCATCGTAACATCACGTAATCTTTGCTCCCATCATGCTTTTCAACATGATTTACTGCTGAAAATCAGAAAATAAATAATTAAAATTATTTTAAAAAAAAAAAAGATGTAAAACTAATATTTTTTTGAGGGTATTGTTTTAATTAAATGACAAATTAATACTTTATAATTACTGTAATATTTTATTTCTTCTTTAATTAAAACTGCATATCTTGAGAAAATATTGATATATATTGCTATTAAAGTATTTTATAATTTTTACAAAATTTATTTTTCATTAATTATGAGAATTACTTCTTTTTTTTTTCAATTATTAATGAATTTGCTTTTTGAAAAAAAGAAAGTTTGTATTTTATCAAAGTATTTCTCAACAATTCTTTTTTTTTTTATGATTGAAAAAATGATATTTTCATTTTTAACAGAAGGTTTAAAAATATAAAATAAGTAATTCGATTAATTTATTACTCGGGAGTTCATTTGAAGTTCGAGTGGAAATGCTAGAGATGGATCAGAATTTATGGACATTAAGTTCAAGAGTTTTCCATCATTGCACCAAACAAATATATATATAATTCTCGAATACTTGAACATCATTGAAATTTACCACTGCTTACTATTTCATAATTTTATAACTACGTTAAAAACTTGAGGGGAAAAGCTGATTACATTATTAAGAAACACAAGTTTATGATGATTATCATCATCAATTCATTGCAGGATTAAGATCTCATCAAGATTAACAATTTTTCTGATCCCTAGCCTATCTTTTTCACCACACATTATCAATCTTCCTTACTTCATCCATCCATTTCACACACGATCTCCCTCCAGGTCTTTTATAATTAAGACACCAAACTATTCACTTATTATCATGTCTTCTAGCAATGTGCCTAGTCCCATTCGATTTCAGACAATCTATATGTTCTCTCAACCACTTTCAATCATTTTTTGCTATTCCCAGTATACATTTCCCATGTATTTCATTGAATGGTCTGATGAATCCAATATCTAAATGATTTGCTTTCAAATTTTTCTAAATCTCTTTATTCAGTGGATATTTGGTGCATTTTTGAAGAAAAAATATATATTTACAAAATGATGTTGAGTTGGGACTAGCACTTGGTTTAAGTCAATTTTTAACATATGACACATGGTTTATCTCATTTATAGAATGAAAAATCTGAGAGTTAAAGGCTCATGGTACAATTTGGCTCTCTTACTTTCAGTATTTGAATGTCACATGACTCCCAACTGACTAATCATTCAATTATTTATTTAAATTTTTTTTTAAAATTCTGATTTATGAGCTATTCATTTAAATCATACACAATATTTGGAAAGTTATTGAAAAGAATACAAGAACTTTATTACATAAGGTTTGAATACCTGCTCCCATACCTCCATAACTTGGGATTTTTGAATTTAAGGAAAATTGGATTATTTTTTTTGAGAAAGGTCAGAAAACTGTAAACAAACTTAGAATTTATTTTTTCAGCTGCTCATATAGAACTCAAATAACTATTCTATCACTGGTCAGTAAATAGATGTTTATCTAATATTATTTGGGGAAAAAAGCATAAATTCTTACTATCTGCTCTTTGACAAATCTGGAAAGTATTATCTTTGTTTCTTCATGATTTTTCTCTAAAAAGATGCTGAAACTACTCTGAAAATATGGCTAGAGGAACACTGTATATGGATTTAATATGAAACTAACATGTGACAACTATTGATTTCTCAAGCAGTAGTGAAGTAGAATAAGTAGAATTTTCTTTTGCAAAGCATTGTGTAAACTGGGTGTAATGTTTTTATTTTTGATGCATATATGTTTATAAATTAAAATAATTAAAATTCATCTCATGAAAATATAATGAGTTAGTATCTAAATTGTTGCTGGAAATTTATTAATGAACATTTTTCCAAGAATGCATAAAGAATAAAAAATAGCATTAGTAAAAAAAATAAAATAAATTGAGAAATGGGTACTCATCCTATAGCTAAAGATGCCACTCTATGGCATGGTTTTCGCGTTAAAACACATAAACATGCTGTTTCTGCAGCTGACATGTTCGAACCCACGTTTTCTATAATACAACTTTTTTGTTGTGCTACAGAATGCAGGCCGCTATGTCGCATCGCAGTACAGCATGTATGTCGCATCGCAGCAATTACATTTTCCGAAATTCGCACAGTTTATAAAATAGTTACGGCTTGAAGAGAGAGTTTGTATTTGAATTGGATGGAAATGTTGTTTTCATTGGATTTTTATTTTATCTTAAAGTATTGAAATGTTCAGATTTTTTAAAGTAACAATTCTAAGACTTTTTATAACATACTGTATTGAAGTTTTAATTGGGAAAATGTTAAATATCTATGTTTTTAGTGAGTTGCAATTAGGTAATGCGTCAAGTAACATACTGTTCATAACATTCCATGAGATACCGTGTGTATATTTTTGAAGTAAAAAAGAGCGGTACCAAAAAAATATCCAGTAAGAAAAGTACAAACATACACATTTTTTTGTAAATTTCATAAAAAGCAAATATTATAAACATGTTTAGTAAGTAAAGAAGACATTTATATGTGTTTGTTGTTGTTTAAAAAAGTTTGACTTTCTTTATTTTGTCCGAGTACGGTTATGATTTTGATTTTAGCATTACAAACAACAGAACACTAATCCTAAAACTAACCCTAACTCTAAAACTAACCCTAAATCTAAAACTAACCCTAAACCTAACCCTAAAACTAACAGTATCAACTTTTACTTTTTATTGTCATTCTATTTCAAGTAAAAAATAGCCGTAATATCTCTTTGTCTGTAAAAAAAAAAAAAAAAAAGAAATGTAAAACGAAGATTAAAAAAATAAAAAATAGACTAAGAAATTTTACTTTTTATTACAATTATTATTTTTTAGTTAAACAACAACAACAAAAAAAGTCTTAACACAAGTCAAAAAATATCAGATAGAAAATTGATAAAAAAAAGCCGTAACACAATTAAAAAAATATACGCTAGAAAAAACACAAATCAAATTGTAATTTGTTGATTTTATTTTACATTTATTATTATCATTTAAATTGTATACATTAATAAATAATAATATTTATAAAAGATGATTTTGTTTTGTTTTTATTTTCGCATTACAAAAAAGCACAGCAAAATTATTATAATCAACGGCCCGGGAATGGTCATATTTTATAGTTTTAGCTTGAAAACGGCGCCATCCAATGGAATCTTTATCTATAAGACAAGCACCGAGAAATAAATAATACTAAATATTCAGGGCCGGATTTAAGGTGATTGGGCCCAATTGGGCCTCACACTTGAAGGGGCCCCGCATCATCACCAAAATTAACAAAAAGTTATTTTTCGAAATTAAAGCAAATTGCTTTTGAGAATAAAGGATAAATTATAAATTACTCAAATAATTAAAAATATACTTATTTTAAGTTCGCATTGATGGAGGAGATTTATTATTGTGTTTATTATAATATATATACATTATAATATAGAAAACGGATAACCGTGTTGTTTTTGACTAACGTTTAATTAATTGGATAGTACTATCTTCTCTCTCAATTATTCTATTCTATATGCATCTTACTCGGCACACTCACATTCATTTTTGGCATTAGTCATTGTTGCACTGCACTCACTATTAAGTAGATGTGGCTACTATCAAATGTCAATTGTTTATTGCATTTGCAGTTCTCTATTCTTCTAATCATTTTAATTATTAGTGTCGTATTTTGTGACTATAATTACTAATTGTTAAAAAAGGTAAGTACTAATTATATTACATAATATTTATTAAGAAGAAATTATATTTAAAATTAAAAATTTAAGTATATTTTGTGATTAAAAATGGATTTAATTTTATCATTAGAAGTCGAATCCACTGAAACGAGAAAGAGATGTGGGAAGAAAATATAAAAGTGGTAGTCTAAAAAGGAAATTAAGTGCAAAAAGGAAAATCGAAAGTGAAAAACTCAGAGGTGCTTTGAACAAATTTTTAAAAATAGATAATGATCACAAAGGTGAAGAAGAAGAAAATGACAAAAATGAAAAAGAAAATGATGATAAAGATGAAGAAGAACAGGTAAAAAAATAAACAAGAAACAATTATACAGACCAGAAACAGGAGAAGCAAATATTGGAATGAAAATGGAAAAACTGAATATAACTGATGATCCTGCTTCTTGGACCGAGATTATTACTCAACAAATAAGCGATTATTTAGTTTAAAAAGGTCCTACAAAAATTAACTTAAATGAGTTTCCACGCCAAGAGGATGGAACATACTTTTCAAAAGTGCATCTGAAAAGAAAGCTTACGAATGGTGAAATAATAAGCTGTTCTTGGATAATATATTCTGAATCAGAAGACAGAATATTTTGTTTTTATTGTCGGCTATTCAGTATGGGTGCCTCAATTGCACTAGCCACTGTAGGATTTAATAACTGGCCAAATATATATAATAGATTAGTCGCACATGAAAAATCAAAAAATCATTTGGTAGCTATGTTAAAATGTACAGAGCTTCAAAAAAGACTTTCTGCTGAGCAAACAATAGATAAGGTTCAACAGAAGTTGTTGAACCAAGAAAAAGTTCGTTTGTATAAGATATTTGAAAGATTATTTTCTGTAGTTCAGTTTTTAGCTGAATGAAATATCGCATTTAGAGGATCCATCGAAAACCTAGGCGATGCACGAAATGGAAATTTTCTAGGAATACTTGAATTACTTGAAAAATTTGACCCAGTAATGCAGGATCATATACAAAGAATTGCCACAAAACAAATACACCAAAGTTATTTAAGCAAAACAATACAAAATGAAATAATAAACTTAATAGGCAACAAATTAAAAAATAAAATTATTGATAGAATAAAATATGGAAAATATTTTTCTGTGATTCTGGATTGTACTCCAGATGTCAGTCATCAAGAACAAATGTCTCTTAGCATCAGATATGTTTCGAATGGAACATTACCAGGCTCGAATATCGCTATATATGAACAATTTATCAAATTTATACATGTAGAGAGCAGCACAGGAGAAAATCTATTTTTTGTGTTAAAGAAAGAAATTCAAAGTTTAGGGCTTGACATCAACGACATAAGAGGGCAAGGATATGACAATGGTTTGAACATGAAGGGTAAAATCTCCAGTGTTCAAGCTAGACTCTTAAAATCCAAGGGCATTTTTTACTCCTTGCATTTGTCACAATTATAATCTAGTATTGGGGGATGTAGCAAAAATTTGCCCAGAAGCTTTAACCTTCTTTGGTATTCTCCAATGCCTATATGTTTTGTTTTCGGCATCTTCAAAAAGATGGTTAGTATTTCTCAAATATGTAAAAGAACTTACTGTGAAGCCTCTTTGTGATACCAGGTGGGAATGTCGGATTCAAAGTGTAAAAGCAGTGAGATACCAAATAGGTGAATTTTATGATGCTCTTTTTGAAATATCAGAAATTTCTGAAGATCCAAAAATTAAAAGCAAGGCAGAATCTCTTGGAAATGCAATGAAAGACTATAAATTTTTAGTATCACTGGTTTTTTGGTACGGTTTACTGTTCCAAGTCAAATATGTAAGCAAGGAACTTCAAAGTAAATCTGTAGATATATCCATTGCACTTTATTCATTTGAAAAACTTTTAAAATGGTTAAGCAACTACATAAATACTGGATTCGAACAAGTTATAGTTCAAGAAAAAACTCTTGCAGAAGATTTGGAAATATCTACAGAATTTCGAAATAAAAGGCTTTGGAAAAGAAAAAAACATTTCAATTACAAAGGTGATGATGAACCTATTGTAGATCTGATAAACGCATACAAGATATCTTTTTTTAATTTTGTTTTAGATAAAGCTACAGAATCACTAAAGGATCGTTTTGAACAATTGAAAAATCATAATGACTTATTTGGGTTTCTGGGAAAATTTCAAAATATGGAAAAAGAAGCACTTCAAAAACATGCAGCTAAATTAGAAATTTCTCTAACAGATTCTAGGTTCACAGAAAATGATGCACTAATAGTGAAGAAAGCTGATATAGATGGAAAAATGTTAGTTGAAAAAATGGAAGCTTTAAAATCTATCCTTCCATCAGAATTTTTTGAGAATCCATTTAAAATGTTCAAATTTTTATCGGAAAATGATAGAGCAACGGCATTTCCAAACTTGTTTATTGCTCTCCGAATATATTTAACAATTCCAGTGAGCATTGCTTCTGGAGAGAGATCATTTTCCAGGCTAAAAGTAATAAAAAACTATCTGAGATCGACAATGAATCAAGATAGATTAAATAGTTTAGCAATTGTGTCGTTTGAAAGGGAAGAAGCAAGGAAGTTGGATTTTCAAACTATTTAGAAGAATTTACAGATCAAAAACTTAGAAATATGTAAATTCATATATTCATATTGAACAATGTAAATTTATATTCAATAAAATGGAATTGTTTTTGTATTTTGTGCATTTTTATTTTTTAATGTATGTAGAAGTTTACCTATCTTATGATCCATGACATTTGATTTATATATATATTGAATTTGCATTTTATTTAAATATTTAATATATAGAGGGCCCTGCAAAAAAATCCAATCGGGCCCCGCACTTATTGGGTCCAGGCCTGCAAATATTCTTTTAAACAGACACAAAGAAAAGTCCATTAACAAAGAAGTCATAACTTTATTATCATTAAAAAAATAAAAATGAGAGTTAATTGGCTGATAAACATAAGAAGGAAGTGTTAAAAAGCAAAATATATAGAAATGGCTAACATTTTTAATAGAATTGAGAAGGAGTGGGCAAGTTCTTCAGAATAAGAGCTGCATACAGTGCTTTCCATCAGCCATAAATGCATATAAATAAATTGGTTGTCAAATGTAAATCACATGATTGTAACCAATGCTTAAAATAAACCAATAGAATAACTTCAATGGAACTCAAATAATGAATGCTTATCCACTCATTGTCAGGGTTTAGGATTTTTAAATAATCAATTGCTGTCACTCACAATCTATTTAAAGGTCCTAGATCCTGTTAAGAAGTGGATTTACATTCATTATTAGAATGCTGCCTTGACTACAAAATGAAGATATTCATATTTTAAGCATTGTTTGGATTCATGCAAAATACATTTTTGAATATTCAAGAGCTGCTGAAATAATTTTAATGCAGCGATCATAGTGGTTGCTTTTGGTACTAAATTTAAAACACTTTTCACCAATCAAATGCAACGATAGTAAACCCTTTGATTTATTTAAAACCTGACAATTTTCAAAATATTGGATTTTTACTTATCTCTAAAGCACTTATGAAATTTAATATTCTAATACTGATAGATGTTATACTACTGCATATTATTAATAAAAAAGTTGCCCTATGCAGTTAAGTGAATGGGAGAGGGTCTAACATTGGAGTGTGTCAAGTCCTCAGATCTGTTCTAGTTTGGGTACTTCTGGTGCTTGGATTTCCTATAAATTATTGAGAAATAAAATAATTTAATTATTTATTTAAATTTTAACATAGAAGTTTAGAGAAAATAGCATTGAAAACCATACTGTCTCAGGAGCAGCATAGGGTAGCTTTGGAAGTTGCATGTCATTCACACAAGCTGATATTTTCCAGGCATTGCAACCGAGATTTGGTGAATTAGACAAAAATAAAATAATGGATTAAGCTGAAGTAAGAATGAACTCACTAAGGAAAGCAAAATAAAAATTGAAAGTCAGGAGGACAATAAAAATAATTGAAGGCATCATTTTCCAGGAATTTGTAAGATATGTTTGAGCACAGGAAGTAACAGAGATGGGGCATAATCCATTGACTTTGACATATATCTAGAACCACAGAATCTAACCCTATCTCTGCACTAAATCAGCAGTGTGCAAACTTTTTATACTTGTGACCCTCATACTCAGACTGAAAATTTTACATGACTCATTATATGTTGTTACCATCCTATTATAAGCGTATGATAAGGATAGTAATAATAAAAGGCATTTTACCACATACAAATAAATATCTTTATATTTCAGTATATATGATTTGATATAAGATCTTTGACAAAACTGCATATTAACAAAAATGTATAATACTTGGTTCTTAGTAGATCCATTGATTTGTAGCAATTACAACAGTTTAGCCTGTTTTTAAAAATAGGGGCATTCAAGAATGTAGTACCACATATTACTAAAAGGATACTAGCGCAAAGAGCAAAAATCTCAGAGAGAACAAGGGAAATGAGATCAATATAAGCAAAGTGTCATTATGTTTATACAAAGCAGATTGGAGTATAAAGATGGTAGTGTTTAAATACAGAAGTGGTCAGACACACAATAATGAGTTGAGCAGTTTTCATACACTTTTGAATAGTGTTTAGGTTTCTGTTTTTTTAATTAAAAAATTTATTATCCAACATGAGAACTTCACATGATCACCATGTCTGATGCTGCTTATAACTGTTATTAAAACAGGCAAAACTCTCTATACGTATTGCCACTCCATGCAAGCTAGAGTAGTCAATGGATGTCAAAGGCTTGTGCATAAAATCCCCATCTAGTGCCTACTCATCCAATATCCCCAGACTAGGGTTTCCGGCTTGTGGACTTTGTCAGTGAGAAGTCTTGGATCTGAGAGCACTGCATCTAGATCTTGCAATGCCCTCAGATTTAAAGCTCCTCACTGATGAAGGCCACAAGCCAGAAACTAGTCTGGGGATATTGGATGAGTAGGCACTAAATGGGGATTTTATGCACAAGCCTTCTGGCATCCATTGATTACTCTGGCTTGCATGGAGTGGCAATACATATAGAGAGTTTTGCCTGTTTTATTAACATGAGAACTTCTCAAAATTTTTACAACCCACAACAATTTTTCTGCCACCCCTTCAGAGATCATGACACATAGATTGCACACCAATGCATTAAACTACAGAGGTCATTAGAGCAATAAGGGTGAATATATAAAAGAAATCAAGGTTTGGTAAATAAGTCTAGAAAAAAATAACCAAAAGAATTTTTTAGAAAAGAATAGTCTCTAGTAGTAGTAAAAAAACTCATCACATAACCCCCCAAAAAATCCGGAAATTAAAAAAAAAAAACCCTTAAAAGTATGAAATGCATAAGGAAAATTGTTTTACGTTATAAGAGTTTAAAAGAAATCTTTACTAACAATAGATATAAGTAAGACCTCTCAAAGACTTTCCCTAAAAACGAATAAAATTTAAAAGTATATTCCTAAATTTAAAAAAAATGAAAAAGGGCATTTTATATTTATATATAAAAGACTAATCTTTCATTAGCTATTAATAAAAAGCGTTAAAGCCCTGAAGCATATACTTTATGTACAATTGCCTTTTTTTTTCTATCTGAAATCAATGCTGTAAAGCTAAAAATAAAAGATACTTTAATTAAATAAGAAAGATTTTTAATCATTCTTTGGGTCAAACTAATAACTGCAAAAACATTTGTAAATTAATCTGAAGCGATAAACAGCTTCCAGACATGTTCAGATGAGTTGTTTAATTATTTACAGATTTGTTCTTTTTTTTTTTTTAAAGCAAAGGTTATCTAAATATTTCTAACATTATAGATTTGTCTAAATCAAACAATTTATCCAATTTTATATTAAAACGTTAAAATAATTGAACGATTAATCACTCCAGGTGGTCATATGATATTAAGTGACAGGTTGAGCTTCAATTCAGAACCCTTAGCTTTCAAATATGTAATTCTATGACATTGCTAAAATCCACAGGAAAAGTTAATTAGTTAGTTGTTTGAAGGGAGGAGGGAGGTAGAATCATCTAATATTTAGGCACCAGGAGTGACAGGCTGAGTTTTAATTCAGGAGCCATTAATTCTCAATTCTGCCATTTTTTCACTGTGCTAAAATGTTCAGGATGAATTAATCCAGTAGTTTACTGTTTGGGAAGTCATCTAATATTCAAATACCAGAAATGACAGGTTCCACTTTAATTCAGAAATCTTTATCTCTCAAATCAGTGATCTTACCACTTTGCTAAAATGCACAGGACAAATTAATCAAATAGTATGTTAATTGGAAGGTCATGATATTGAAATACCAGAAGTAACAGATTAAGCTCTCAAACCAGTGACTCTTCCACTGAACTAAAGCACCCTAGACAAAAATGATTTAGTGTTTATTGTTAAGGAGATATGTGATGTTTAAGCATCAATTTGCAGAAGTAAAAAATGATGTCAAAACATCTCTAAACGGATTATTTTCTTATATTTAACATGTTCTTATTGACAGCACTTTACCATTGCCTGTTAACTCATTTATTGCAGTTTAATTAAACTTTTTACGCTAATATTTATATAATAAATTTATAAATCTGTTTTAAATGTATTAATTATAATGTGATTTTCAATACAAAATGTTATTATAAATAAGGACTAAAGAAAATATAAGCCAATGTAGTCACACATGGTAAGCACTAAATAATAGAACAGTGTTGTAGTGAGAATTTTTGGATCCTTATGTAAAATTTTACAAAAGGCACTTTCTAATATTTAGAAGATATATTTTAATAGCTTTTTGATATATATATATATAACAAAAAGGACCTTAAGACCCAATGATCCATATGCATTGATTGGTTTGCTTCATGATAGTAACATGACCATAGTTCTTCTATTGCTAAACAATACCTTAACTTTGGAAAAACAAAAACAAAGTATTTCTTATATTGTAAATAAAATAAGAATATGCAATAATTGTTTTGCAACAATACTAATTGATTGGTTACTTACTTAGGGTGTCATGTGATATTTGAGCATCAAAAACTTCTATTACTAAACAATACATTAACTTTGGGAAAAACAAAGTCTTTCTTATATTGTAAATAAAATAAGAATATGCAATAATTGTTTTGCAACAATACTAATTGATTGGTTACTTACTTAGGGTGTCATGTGATATTTGAGCATCAAAAATAGTAGGTAGAATTTGATCCACAAATTTTTAGTTTTCATGTCTTTCAGTTCATCACAGAATCAACTCACAGATATGGCATGAATGGTATTTAAAAAGAGATAAAGAAAGATAACAGAAATTACAAAATATGTTTTCTATCATTTAATATAAGATAGTTGTCAATCTCTTTCACTTCCTTTAGTTGTCATTACATTAGTTGAAAGAGTTCTCGGTAACTAATATCTTACCTTCAAGTAGGCTATTATTAGAGCATTTTTAAAAATATTTTTATTCAAACCAACTTTAGAAATAAAAACTATATTTTTGAAAATAACACTGATAATATTAGTTATCATTCCAAAATATTTGCATCTACCTAATTATAATTTTACTATATTTAGAAAACGAATATATAATAAACCACCGTTTTTAAAATGCTACATATGATTATCTTAAATGTATAAAATATAAATCTGAATATAATTTATATAAAAGAAACCAACTTTTTAGTAAAAACAAAAAAATTACTTAGGTGCCACTATTAAATATACAAAAATTTTCAAATTCTGCTTTTTATATACAATTGGCAGACTTATTTTTAGCCACCTGATCTTATACAATAGATGAAATCAATCCAGCCTTAAGTAACCAGCTTTTTATATACAATTGGCAGACTTATTTTTAGCCACCTGATCTTATACAATAGATGAAATCAATCCAGCCTTAAGTAACCACTAAACATCACATGGTCATCCCATTTTTTATGCTTACCCAAATTGTTTACACAGAGGTGTGATGTGATGTGATGCATTGTGGCTTCTCCTTAAACGAAGTGAAGAATATCTCAGCAATTATGCCCAGATAAACCTGTTAGCCACTTTATTTTCCATTCCCCACTCTAAATTTTCCCATATTCTGCTCCATCCCATTTCCACAAGATAATCTTTGTCAACTCTATAACCTTTATATCTAAATCCCCTTTATTTTTTCCCAAACCCAGCATAAAAACCAATAATTCACTTTCTGTATAATCACTTTTTTCATATTTATTCTTCCATAACTTCATTATATGTACCCTTTCTGTTTTCAAGCATTTCCATTCAATTAACAAATGCCTAATATTTTCTATTCCTTCCTTACATAATTTACAAAATAAATCACCCATTTTTTTCCATTTACATATATTCTCTTGTAGCTATAGATCTCGTTCGAGCCTTAAATAATAAACTACTTTCCTTCCTATTATCATATATTAACTCACACCTAATATTCTGTTTATTTCTATATATATTTAAACTCTTTTTAATTTCCATACTATTTCTCCATCTCTCTAACTCCCTATTTTTTATTAATAAATCTATTCTTTTATCCCATTCCTTACTACTACAACACTCAACAATCCTCTTAACACAATCACCCCATCTTTTGTACAAATATACTGATATAAATTCTTTATCAAAATCTTTTGCATACTGCACTATCTTTCTCACCCATCTTTTTACCTGCCCTTTACTCATCACCCAATTAAAAAATATTTTAGCTATTCTTTTATTATCCATAAACTGCAATCTACCAAACATTTTCATTTTACTTTTTGCATCTCTCATATGAAAACTTGACCATTCCATTTCTCCTTAAATGCCTCTTTTGCTATCCATACATCTGCACCCAATGCATGTCTTCTTACTTCCCTTTGAACTTTTTCTAAGTAATTTAAATATCTTTTTACTAGCATATAATGCATCAACACCATATATTAACCCTGCTACTGCAACTCCTTTTCATATAATTCTAACTACATATATTTATTATATGAAAACACTGTTAATTTCTTTATCAATCCCTATCTTTTTTTTTTTTTGCTTCATTTAGCAGTTTTTTCTCCCATTCATCCAAATAATTTTTCTGATTACTTAAAATAATTCCCAAATAACTATATCTATTCACCACATTTAACTTAATATCTCCTAATAAAAATTCTACATCTTCTCTTTCTCCAGTATTAACTATCATTATATTAGATTTTTCTTCACTAAATTTAATCCCCTTCTCTTTACCAACCCTTGCACATGTCCTCAACATAACTTCCATATCTTCTCTTCTTTCTGCACACAAAAATATATCATCCACAAAAAAAGATATGACAAAATATATACTCCCTTACTAACTATTAACGGTATCTCTATCCCTCTTCCTAATCTTTCTATTGCTCTTTCCCTTTCACTCAACTACAACACAAGCAAAATAGGTGACATAGGGCATCCTTGCCTTAGCCCCACCCCATTTTTAACTTTAACTGATTCTATATTCCTTAATTGATATATATATAATAATTATTTTCATATAATTTCTTAATAATATCTATTAAAGCTTCATCCATTCCCAAATTTGCTAACCTTATCCATAATCTATTTTTATCTACTCTATCATATGCCTTGTCTATATCTATAAAACTCATATATAACTGTTTACCTAAATTTCTACTCATATCCTAAGTTGTGTAACTACAAATAAACTATCTCCTATACACCTACCTAATCTAAAACCTCCTTGCATTTCCCCCACTACATTATACCCTTACATCCATTTTACAACTCATCTAGCCACCATATATGAGAAAACTTTATATAAAACTGATGTTACCACTATTTGTCTATAATTATTCAATTTTCTATGATCCTTACCCTTTCCTTTAAATAATAATCTTACTCTTGTATTACTCCAACTACTTGGGAAAACTCTATTCTGTACCATTTTATTAAAACAAGATAATAACTTTACTTTTGCTTTATATCCTAAATTCATTACCATCTCTGCTGCCCATCCATCTAAAACTCTTGCCTTTCCACTTTTCAATTTCTTCTCTATCTTATTCAGTTCATTTTCTGAAAACCTAATATTCCCATTACTATATGCTTTTATGTTTTCTATCACTCACTCATTCACATCTAACATCTTTTCTATATTCATTACATATCTATTTAAAATTATCTCTAAATATTTCTTAGAGCTACACTCTATTCCCTCAACATCTAGTAATGCTATCTCTCTCTCCCCCCCTACATTCCTCCTTTTAATGTAATTCCAGAATGTTTTACTCCCATCTCTTCCACTTTTATTAATATCCTCCAACAATTTACTATTCAATTTCATTCTCTCTCTATAATTATCTATTTTAGCTAACTTCTTTTTTTCTAAATACTTTTCCCATTTAGCATTAATATCTTTTTCACTTTCCTTATTCTTAATAGCACACTTATATTCTCTACATGCTTCTTTCCTCTCTTTTACACTTTTACTAATTCACATTTTTTTATTACTTTTATTCTTCTGAATATTCTCACCTAAAACCCTATTTGCCACTTTTTCTACTTCTTTACACCAGTGCCTATACTCATCCCCAACCCATTCTTCCATAATTTCTTCAGCTTGTATTTTATACTCTTCCAACTTATTCTTATCATTCATTCTCCATCCACATCTTTCACTATTATTTCTACTTTTATTTCTATTCTCCATCACATTACTAACCATTTCAATTACAATGAAATTATGATCACTAGTGCATACTTTTTCTTCATTATCAAACACCTTAATTTTTCTTATTTTATTTATTTCCTCTTTCTCTACCAATACATAATTCTATTGTATGAAATATATTATTTCTAGACCATGTGTATTGTCCCTCATAAATATTTGATGTGACTTTCATGCCCTCTGGTGAAAAAACTTAATAATAAGTTTGCACGTGATAATGCCAATAAAATGTTGAATTTTATATAAATATCAAACAGATCAGAAAAGAAATAATGGCATTTTCATATCATTATTTTTGAAGTAATGTTGCAAGATAGAAGAATTTATAAAATTAATAAATTTTCAAGAATGTAACGAATATTTTGGCAATTATTTCCTCATATTTCATTAACAGCTGCAGAAAGGAATTTGCTATTAACTGAAAGGAGACCCTTTGATTCCTCTTGGAGGCCTTAAAGGAACCGAGCAGGGCAAATTCCTAATGTCCACTCCATACGTTCTTTTCGTTGCAGCTGTTATTACTATGTGATTATTCATATAGTATACGAACATGGATGGGCTGCTCACCAACACGCATTAGCCAGCGTGGTGAGTTTATTGGCTTTTTACCTCTGAGTTTAAGATCAAGAAACACCATGGTCTTTCTTCTCAGTGCCTGATAAGGCAGAATGAATGTTTGTGTAAATGATAAATATTTTTCCAATACATATATACAATTATGACAGACAAAAATAAAGCATGGCCCTTATTCCCAGGAGGCTGTAAAGTCACCAACCAAGGCAGCGGTTGGTGGCTGAAGGCGGAGGGTGCTAAGAATTCCCTGATTGCGGACCCAGGCTGCCATTTGATGATGACTTTTTATTTAGGTACTTACAACTGCAGATCACTTTCAAGTGAAGGAAGATTGCAAGAATTAGAAGAAGAACTGTCTTATATTAAATGGGACATTATTGGACTTTGTGAAGTTAGAAGAAAAGGAGAAGAAACAATTGATTTAAAAAGTGGACATATACTCTATTATAAAGGCACACATATTGGAAATACAAGTGGAGTAGGATTCATTATAAATAAAAAGTGGAAGAACAATATTGTGGAGATTGATGGTGTATCGGACAGAGTGGCAAGATTAGTTATACAACTTAATAGCAGATACCAAATGCAGATAATTCAGGTTTATGCCCCAACAAGTTCTCATAGTGATGAAGTAGTAGAAGATTTTTATATGGATGTACAAAAGGCTTTTGATCAGAGTAAACAACATTTTAAAATTGTTATGGGAGACTTTAATGCTAGAATTGGTAGACAAATGAAAGATGAAATTGCTGTAGGTAATTTTGGTTATGGTAATAGAAATGAGAGAGGACATAGACTTGTGGAGTTTGCAGAAAAAGAAAAACTTTATATTATGAATTCATTTTTTGAGAAAAATGTTAAAAGGAAATGGACATGGAAGCATCCAAATGAAGGTACAGCAGAATTGGATTATATTTTGACTAACAGAAAATACATATTTCAAGTTTGTAATGTTCTTAATAAATTTAACACAGGAAGTGATCATCGATTAGTAAGGTGTAACTACAAGTGTTAATGTAAAACTAGAGAGACAAAAATTATTAAGAAAAACAATATTTACAGTTGATATTCCTAATCTTCAGAAACATTCTAATGAATTTAAATTAGAACTTACAAATAGGTTTCAAGTGTTAGGAGATTTTGAACATGATTCAGATTTGAATGAAATTAATATGAAAATAGCTGATACACTTTTAAAAACTGCAACAAACATAGCTGGTAGAAAAAAGCAGCAATTGACTAATAAAATTTCTACTGAGACTAGAGAATTTATGAAGAAAAGAAGGAATATGAAGATATACAAAAATGATGTATTAAAAAGAATTGAATATCTCGAATTTTGTAAAATGGTACGGAAAAGAGTTGAAAATGATATAAGAAAGTATAACTGTGAAATAGCAAGGAAAGCTGTAGAAGAAAATAAAAGTCTCAAAAATGTTAAACAACATTTTGGTATTGGTAGGAAATTTATATCTGCAATAAGAAAAAAAAATGGAATTATTACTAAAAAGAGAGTGGTAGAAGATTTTTATCAAGAATTATATAGTAATAAAGAACAAGTACCTCCTATATCTATTACATCTTCCGAATTGCCCAGAATTTTAAATGAAGAAGTGAGACATGCAATTAAATGTATGAAGAAAGGAAAGGCTCCAGGAAATGATGGAATTATAATTGATATATTAAAAGAAGCAGGTGAAGAAATAGAAACAATTTTAGCAAAGTTATATACCAAATGTCTAAATGATAAAGATGTACCGGAAGATTGGAAGAATGCAGTAATAATATTAATATTTTAAAAAGGTGATAAAGAAGATATTAGAAATTACAGACCTATCAGCCTTTTATCAGTTTTATATAAAATTTTTACCAAGATAATTACAACTCGTCTACAGAGAACTTTGGATTTCCACCAACCAAGAGAACAAGCTGGATTTAAAAGTGGTTTTAGTACAATAGATCATATCCAGGTATTGAGAGAAGTCATAGAAAGGACAAACGAATATGAGTTGTCATTATGTTTTGGATTTGTAGATTATGAAAAGGCATTCGATTCTATACACATTTCTTCAGTGATTAAAGCATTGGATCATCAAGGTATAGATCCAGGATATTGTCATATTTTAAAGAATATTTATAAAAATGCAACAGCAACAATTAGATTACATAATGATACTGGAAAAATCAACATTGAGAAAGGTGTAAGACAAGGTGACTCCATATCTCCAAAACTCTTTACAGCAGTGCTGCAAGAAGTATTTTGTGGATTAAAATGGGAAACTAAAGGAGTGAAAGTAAATGGAGAGTATTTAAGTCATTTAGATTTCGCAGATGATGTAGTTGTTTTTGCAAATAATGCTTCAGAGCTGCAGGAAATGTTGCAGGAGTTAGCAGATGAAAGTAGAAAAGTAGGACTAAAGATAAATGTTAAAAAGACTAAAATAATGTTTAATCGATTTGCTCAAAATATAAAAATAAAGATTGATTATGAAGAATTAGAAGAAGTTAACAGTTACAAATACCTTGGTCAGATTATTAATACAAATGGAAACATAATGGAGGAAATTAATCATAGAATTAAACTTGGCTGGAGTGCTTTTGGTAGAAATACCTTGATACTAAAAGGAAATATGCCTATGTGTTTGAAAAGGATGGTTTTTAACAAATGTGTTTTACCAGTTCTTACTTATGGATCTGAGACTGGGACACTTAATAGAAGAGCAATACAGAGACTTCAGACCACTCAAAGAAGTATGGAGAGATGTATGTTGGGAGTAACAAGAAGAGATTGAAAACGCAATGTATGGGTAAGACAACAAACAGGTGTTACTGACCTTATTGAAAAAATTAAAAGATTGAAATGGAGTTGGGCTGGACATATTGCTAGAAGAGATGATAATAGATGGACAATTGAAATTTTAAACTGGATTCCAAGAGATTGTAAAAGACCCAGAAAGAGGCCACATGTGAGATGGATGGATGAAATAAGAAAATGTGCAGGGGTGTTGTGGAGAAGAGAAGCTAAAGATCGGAGATGGATTAAACTTGGAGAGACCTTCATCCTGCAGTGGATTGATAATGGTTGATGATGATGATGATTTCATTAACTAACTGTAAGATGCATATATATAGTAAAGCATTAATGACTTTCACCACCCGTTAATTACTCGTAATTTTACATTACAGTTTTGAATATTTTTTTTCTAGACAATATATCGTATTGGTTGTTGGAAAGTTGTACGGTTTCTGAACAATGGAACCGAGTAAACTATGAAAATGTAACCACATCAAAATATACCATTTTTGGCACTTATGCATATAAAATAATGAAATATAGAAGATCTTAAAAAATAATCTCAATAATAATAATTAACCCTTTATTTTTTAACTACTTCTTTACGGTTTATCTAAGTTTTATAAAGTTTCTGTAGCTTTATCTGCCTTGCTGACAAGGTATATAATGCTTAATTTTTCTTTAAGTATCCAAAAGTTCATTATCTAGCCTATTATGGGACATTGATTTTATTGCCTTCATTAAACAAAAACCATGATCACAAAGCAGTGAGGAAACTTGAGACTTGCACAAATATCAAAAAATACCAAAAGTTGTTTCCATTTTTCGGCTTTGAAGACATGTAATTAAATAATTAAAAGTGATTTGATTACTCCAATTTTATATTTCGCATTGTTTCAAATTACATATTCTAAAATTGTATCTAAGCATATATGGGTTTTATCTTTATTATAGATTCATATTTAATATATTCGGAAGTAAATCAGCCCGCACACAAGAACCGTTTCCAACAAGTTGACCCACAACCACCCATAACAAGATTCAAAAGAGCAAGTGAATTTCTTGTCCTTCAAGCTTATGTATATGTTAGCCAATCCTTGCTTCCCATGCACCATCCAGGGCTTGAATCCATTGTACATCCGATTTATTAAATGATGTTAAAATTGCACAAAAGTAATTGAAATATTAATATCATTTATGTTCTTTATTGCTTTTTACAATGCTAATAAAGAACTTAATGATATTAATATGATATGAAATTGGTAATGGAAAAATAAAAATAAAGTTATAATACTTCATAATTCACACATTACAGGAGAGAAAATTTATCTCATTTTTAACAACCTGAAATTAATGTATATAATAATTTAGAATCTAAATACCTTAATAAATATTTTAGTAGTATATAACACAGTATTCATTGTAATACCTTCAGGATCATGTACTCAAGGTAAGCAAAGTTTTAAAAGACAAGTGAAATTCACTTGTTTTTCAAGCCCCTCCCTATATAAGCCAATCATCGCCTACCATCCATCTTTCAGGCCCTGAATCTTTAAACGATTCTCAAACTATACAAACAGAATTCAAACATTAAAGGAGAGAAAATTTATCTCATTCTCAACACCCGCGATTAACGTACAATAATTCAGAATCCAAACACAATGATAAATATTTTCCTTCTATACAGCAATAAATATGTGCTTTACAAAAACAAAACATTCATCAATCCATTTAGATTCTCAACTATACATTAATCACATACGATTGAAGATGAGATAAACCCTCTCTCCCACAATACCCGAATTATGTCTGTACAACTCCAACATCTGTCAAAACTCTTCATACAGTAGCACCACTCAGTGCAAGCCAGAGTAACCAATAAATGTGCTTAAAATCCAAGACCACAAGCTATAAAAATAGTCTGTGGTATTAGATGAAATACACAGGCTTATATATACCTGTGTCTATATATGTAATAGACAGGGTACGAGCACAGACTTTCACATGACCCACCACTCTCCACAATATCTCATAACACTGATACACCTGAACACACATATGTCGAAAAGATAAATAATCACCAATATACGTATTTCATGCTAAACCAGCAATCATCAGTTGGTCCAGATTACCATCTCTACACATATATGCTACAAGTGCTCAGCTATATATTAAGATATTGTAGCATATATGTGTAGAGATGGTAATCTGGACCAACTGATGATTGCTGGTTTAGCATGAAATACGTATATTGGTGATTATTTATCTTTTCAACATATGTGTGTTCAGGTGTATCAGTGTTATGAGATAGTGTGGAGAGTGGTGGGTCATGTGAAAGTCTGTGCTCGTACCCTGTCTATTACATATATAGTCTGTGGTATAGGATGAGTAGACACTAGATAGAAATTTTATGCACAGACCTTTCTGCATCTATTGATTACTCTGGCTTGCACTGAGTGGCGCTACTGTATGTGAGAATTTTGCCTCTGTGGTGTTATTCAAATGTATGCAATAAATTAGATAGCCACATTTGAATAAATTTAAATAAATATATATCCTCCTACTCAACATTCAGTGCTGACCATGAGTATGTTTTGAAATCATAGTGTCCAAGTGCTTGCCATTCAAATTACTTTTGTCTAAGAAAAGTTTCTACTTCAGACAAAAGGTGATTCATTTAATTACTGAGAAGATGGTCTATCATTCTTAATACAAAATAATATAATGCTTAACTAATTCAAACTTTGTCTAATAAAATTTCAACTATGAGACAGTAGAGATTTAAAATTAGGTCTCATTCATGCCATTGCATCAGACCTTTAAGCATTTCTCTGTCATAATATTAAGCTGACTTAAAGCTGAGTATTCTATTTTTGGCTATATCTTTCCAATTGAAATAATTAACATTGTACTTCTTTAAAATGTCTTTAAGATAATCCTTCCATTGTAAACATGGTCTACCTCTCCTATGAATACCATGCTCTAGTTCACCACAAAGCACCCTTTTAGGAAGTCTTCCATTGTTCATTCATTTTACATGATCAACCCAATGAAAGTGTGATTTTACAATAATGGACTCAATATCCATATACAGCAAGTTGAAGATGATATTGATTGGTTTTATAATCTTGCCATTGTATATTCAAATGTTATAGATCATCCTTAAATGAAACTTTTCTAATGCCTTTACACTGCTCTGATAGAATGTCCATGATTCATTTCCATACAATAAAGACAGCTAATTTAGTTGCATTAGTTATAGAGCTGCAATGAAATATTCTATCTTTTTTTTTTAACAATAAATTTTATTGTGAGCTCAAAGAATTACATTATAGCAATAACATACTTGTGTTGTTAGCATAAAGTATTAAAAGGTTACATAACCCAATACCTATGGTCTGACGGTAAAAAAACAACTGTTCACTCACAAATTGTCCATTACTACAAGGTTCCATGTAGCATTGTTGATGTATGTTGGAGCTAGTTTTTCATCTCTGTTTCTGATGGCCTGAAGTTTTGCAGAAGTTTTACAGTCAAGAAAGGTGTGGCCATAAATGAGAGTGCACTTAGTTGACCAATAGGCAAACAGCAGAAAGGTTATGATTCTTATGGATGGAAAGATTCCATTAGATATGCTAGAAATCAGTCCAGTGAGGAGAAACACTCTAGTTTTGTATGTGGATGCGATAAGGTCTCCGTCCCATTGCAGTGAGGTACAATGGCTCAGGATATGTATCACTGTGTCATCATCTCATTTACATAAAGGGCACACTAGGTCCAAGCATGAGAACTCTCTATGATAGAACAGAAAATGACATGTGGGCAGAACATTCAGGTTTATTTTAATCAAAAAATCTAAAAATTTCGGTTCTAGATGCCCCCATTTAAACTTTTTAATGATTGGGAAGGGTTAGGAGTGATGGGATTGGGGGGTTCTTCATTAATCAGATGATATGCATCCCAGTACTTTTAACTTATTAAAAACAGTTCATCATAATGGAGTTTGTGCTGTACCTCAACATCAAGTCTACTTTATCTACCATTATCATCTTCGTTTGATCGGATCTTCGTTTGATCTGATATGTGAAATCAACGAACAATAATAGATTTTTTAAAAACAGTATTTTAGGAAAAACTTGAATATGGTTTCATAGAAGAGGATTACTTCAAAACTTCTTTCAAGAAGGGCAAGTTTGATTGCCTTCTTTGATATATTCGAGGATAGAATTCAATGGAGATCTACTATTAGATAAGGTATTAAAATCTTTCAGAAAGAGAAATGGCTGCAGAAGGAGTTAAAAGTCAAAATCGCAAAATATCATATAAGCTGAATAGTGGTTCTGGACATGAGTGCATTTGGGGCTTCGCATATATTCAGCCTAAAAGTTATCTCCAATATGGTATTATTTTGTCGGTACCATTGTGCCTCATCTTTTTCCCCTCCTGATGTTGAATGGACAGTTTCATTTATGAATACCACTTGCTACTTGTAATGATGTAGATAGATGGATTGTCATAGAATAAAAAAAAAACATTAAGCGTATTACTGCTATTAAAACAAACCTTTCTGCTGATTTCTAACCATTATTAAAATATAATGAGCTACAAAACATTAAAATATATAAAAGATAAAATCTAAAATTAATTTTACTTTCCAAACAAAAGCGAGTTATTTTCAAATAAATTTGTTTTCAAAAGAATATTTTAAAACAGATTTCTTCTATTATTTAATCAAAGTCAAAAGCGAAACAGGAGAAGAAAGTGAGAAACGGAATATTTAAAACGTTTTTATTATCTCAAGTTTTTAACGTTTTGAAAATGTAGCAAAACTAAATAAATTATGAAGTATCTTTAGTAATTGTATTATATTACTAGCCTTTTTATTTTTATCCTTTGGTTGAACAAAATTCTTCCAAATCTGCATTGACTGTTAGTGTTTAACATTTAACCTTTCACCCCTGATCTACATTCCAGGTGAAGATTGAATTATCTGACTCTAAATGAAATCGTAGCAAGAAAGTTATTTCTCAAGTGGAACTAATCTTTGTTTTTCTTCTCAATAAAAATAGTACAGGTTTAAATTTTCTTAGTTAATTAACTCATTCACGCACAAGCGTACCACCTGTACCGCAAATACTAAGCATGAGCATGGGGCTGGCATTTTCGTATATATGACATTTCTATATTTCAACGAATCCACTTTTTATGCACAAAAAATATTAATGATTAAATAAATTTCCTGCATAGCGTAGTGCGGTGATAGAGTGAAGGACTCCGGAACTCAAGGGTTCACGGATCCAGATTTCATCTCCGTCACTTCTGGTGCTGCGAACTTCCTATGAACTCCCAATTATTATTACATAAATACTTCTTTATATAAAAATTGCATATATTAATATAAATTGCATATAAATTACAGAAATATAATCAAATAGTTGCTTGGGGGGGGGAGTCATGTGGCAGGTTGAATATAAGATACGTTTTATTTAGTTAAAAATAGATCGATGAATCTTTACACTCTATCATTGTCTCAAACGAAGACCTTTAGCACTCAAATTCGAAGCAGTGATTCACAAAAGTACTAACAAACTCTAAAGGAGCAAAATTTTAATGATCAGACAAACTACTATATTCAGCGATAATATGATCATTTATATATTATTGATGGGTGATTATTGTTTGTTGAGGCATGAAAAAATTTATCAATAAATACAAAACAATGGTATATAATCTTTAGAGGATCTGGTAATACCAGATTGGTTAAAATGCATTTTAGTAATCATTGTATATGTAGTTTTTAAAACTGATGTTTGGAAATAAAAGCGAAAAGTTTAATTATTTTAGTTCCAGAAATACAAATAAATGAGTTTCTTATGACATTGAATTAAATTGTGGTTTTGTGCAGTATAGAGCGAAAGACTGAAGAAAAAGATCTATGAATCATAGCTGAGTTCTGTTATCTTCAGTGCCCAAACTTCTTAAATAAACTATTCTATTATATATATTATAAAAATTACGTTTTTTATTGAACAAATGCCTAAGAATAGATGTTTCATGGCATAGGTATGATAAGATACACCATAATTTCAGCAGTACTTTATCTGATTGATTTTAGATTATTTCTGGGCTCATAATCTTTCATTCAATACAAAGATGCTGACCACTATTGGAAACGTCCTTAAGATAGCTATAGTAGGTCAGCTGTCTAAAAATTACTTGGAAAAATCATCATTTACCTGAAAAAAAATTTCTTAACAATATCAAATCTCAATGCATAGATATGACATATGAATTAAATAACCACTACACCTTACTAATATTTGCTGATTTATAATGCTTGCATAGAGTTTCAAGATATATGATGTAAAGTCACATTATATAAAGGAGTACTTTTTATATATAATAGTACAAATCTATAGTTTTTTGTGTGTAATGTGTGACAAATTGGTTGAGAGGCCATATTTGACAGAGTTTATTTACCAGTTACATTTAGTTACTCTGAACTAAAATTTTCGCTCCATTACCTAGCTGAGAATTGGCTCAGGAACATTCACCTCCAAATCTTCCCACTAAGACACTACATTAATATCTTGTTAAAAATCATCTGCACTTATGTACATATTAAAGCATGTCCCAGTGTAAAGCTCACAGATTATCTCTCCAAGGGGCATGCAATGCCATGTCTTAATTAATCCATGGTTTTGCAGCAATACAGTTCAGCTATTTGCCACCAAAATTTTAAAGCTCTGGCATATCTAGATCACAAGTAATGGCATGAAATGTGACAATTTATTTCATGGTTCCTCTCCAATTCTCTCCCCACCATTGAAAATGCATACCACTTAAAAACACTCTTGCAGCTCATAGCTTCATGCATATACACAATCTGAATTATTTTAAACATTCCAGTAGCAGTATGGCCAAATTGAATATTAGCATATTGTTTCATTATGGGTTAAAGCATGAAACACGCTGTTATAATTTACATTCCAATTTGTGATCTAGATATTCTAGCACCTTAAAATTTTTGTGGGATAGCTCAACTCTATTGCCACATAACATGTACTGATTTAAAAATGGCACTTGAGTGTAATGTGACTGCTTGAGCAATTAGCCATTTGAAAATTTGTTTTACTGATGAGAGTTTGTTACTAATTTTAATATGAAACACCTTATTTTTGTACATTTTCCAGATTATTTCAACATTGAAATTTACTCGAGTGTTTGGAAAAACACTCTTGAGGATGAATTTATACTGTTCTATTTCAAATAATCACCAGTATTTTCTTATCATTCGTTGAAATTTTTGATATATGTGGAACAAATGAGCAATACATAATTAGGTATCTTTAATCTTGCTTGCTTTTTTAAATCATAGGTTTAGCAAATTTCTTTAATGTTTGTTTGAAGAGCATATCAAGAATAAGCTACTTCTCTTTTTGGACCATACATTTTTTTGATGATATCTCAATATATGTTAAATTAAAGATCTATGTTAAATATATATGTAAAAAAGATTGTCCTACTTTTAAAAATAGCTGTCCGTATTTAAATACTTATAGCAGCTTGGATTAAAAGTAAAATAGTACCTTCTTTTCTTCTAATTAAAATCAGAAAAGAATGATAAGCGGACCATAATTTATTTTGCCAATCTCTCAATATATATTAAATTAAAGATTTACATTAAATATACATGTTAAAGAAGATATGGGTCTTCTCAAATATTATACATATAAATATAGCTGTCTGAATTTAAATATTTATCAAGACAAAAGTGTTATAATAGTTTACTACAGAAAACTTTTCCTAAAGTAGATCTTTAAAGACTTTTTATCTTTTTGCTTCTCCTTAAAGACCACTTTATGAAAATTACTTTCTCCCATATAGAAATAGATATATAGACACTATTCACCAAGATTATCAAATAACATTGTTCAAAACTTATTTATCTTATATCCCAATATTCAATTATACTAAATGATGATGGTCATCATTAGATAAATATGAAATAACCATTTATCAGACTAGAGATTATCTTATTTTTAATCCAGATATACATTTTAAACTTCACTGAAAATCAATATATTTATTTTATATGCACAATATCTTAAGAATATTTTACCTTTTGGAGTTGTTTGTTTTGCAACACAAAAAGGGTCTTCTTGCTCAATGATTTTTGATATTTTTTTCTTCAACAATATTTTTTAACAACAAAAAAGAAATGTCAAATTTCTATATTTTAAATCAATTTTTATTAAAATCATATACACAAATAACAAAATTAATTTTAGAAATAAAAAATTCAAAGCAGATAAAAACAAACAAACAAAAATACAGTTACTGATAAAAAGCATTTTTTAATTTGAAGGCACAAAAGTTTTCAACTTTCTAATTTATTTTCAAATATCAAATATATTATAAAGAGAGGCAATATATAAACATCATTTACTTATAAAAAATAAATATTTAGTAATTTGGCATCAAAAAAGTAAACCAATAAAATTACATTTGTTTGACTGCACAATATCAATGTAAACAATAGCCTATTTTATGGAAACTGAAAACATATTTTCTATAATATAATATTAAATCATCTATGCACCTTATTAGTTTTACAATGCTTTAATTACCACTCTCTTTGACAGTTTCGATTTCTCTAGCAATCTTCTTCCGACCTTTTATTTATATCTCCAAAACTCAACATATTTTTTCCTGGCTAAAATATTTTTTTTCCCATTTTCCTGAATATTGATTACTGCTGATATATAATCAAAATAATTAAAACTAAAAATGGCTTATAAGTTTGAAAGTTAAATGTTTACTTGGAAGTGTATTATTTCCAATTCTAAGTGGACTAGAACTATTGACACCTCATTGAGGTATCAATGAAAAAATTACACACCTGACATTCAGGTGATTAAAACTATTATTTTATTTCCTACACTTAAAATAAATATAATCAAAATAATTAAAACTAAAAATAACTTTATAAGATTGAAAGTTAAATGTTTCTTAAAAGTTTACAATTTCCAGATCTAATTGGACTGAATTTATTGATACCCCATTGAGGTAATCATTACAGTAACAATAAAAAATTAGACACCTATCATTCAAAGGATTAAACCTATTTTATTTTCCACACTTGAAATAAATGAATATCCAAAAAGAAGTAAATGAATCAAGGTGTATTTCTGGTTAAACCAATCACTTCTCAACAGGCTTTTGTAGCACACCTCTCTTAATTGTATTGGTATCATTCCTTATTTATCTATTAATATGTTGCCGTTTCTAAATTTAAAAATGCAAGAACTCTTTCAAACATTGAATGGTTGATCACTATCTTTGTATATACTATTTTTAGTGTAAACCATTAAAGATTTATAGACACTTATTTTTACTATAAACAAACATGTAATATAATTAATTTAAATTCACCACTCATTTTTTTCAACTGTGCAAGAATAATGATTTAAAAGTGTTACATTCTTTTAGTTTTCACATTTCAAACAAATAAATAAAAGGATCACATAGAGGCAAGTGCTTCTTAGTATGTGTTGTTGATAAACCAGCACTTACTGTTATCTGTTCCATTGCCACTGTTTTCTCAATGTCTTTGCTATATATGGGACAAATATGCACACTAATTTATTTTTCTAGTATATTTTGACTTCTGGAAATCTTAAAGATTAGACTGCAACCCAGAAATATTTTGCTCTCACAGACTATCACTCTAACACTAAATTGTTAATATTTTGTAATGCCATGTGATGCTCAAACACCAAAATCTGAGTTTGAAGCAGGAACTCAGTCTATCACTATGCCAAATTGTGTAGATTGATTTTGCATCCAATATTTATGAATCAAAAGGTTCAGATTCAATTCCCAGGCAGTGATTTCATGGTCAAGCCAAAAATAACTGAAGAAGAGGGACAATAATAGTATATGTTTTTTTTTTTTTTTAAATAATAGCATTTGTAATGTTTTCTTTTTTCCTATTGCTATTATTAACAGTTGAATATATTTAAAAAGTTTGGATTTTTCTGAAAACTTTTAATTATAGATGTCGGAAACAGTCAAACACATACTTACAAGCATAGTAACATCATCACAAACTTTCAAATAAATTTTTTACTTCCATTTATCTATGTAAATGACATATTATCTAGGTTTTTCAATGTATGGTTTATGGTAAAGGCGCTGTAAGCATTGATGTATAACAAATTTTTAAAACATTCACAATTGTTTAAACATTTCCTCTACGTGATTAAAATAAAAATTTTTACCAGCTGTAGAACTACAATAGACTTTTCCAATATTCATTACCTAGTTGATGACCAATATGGCCCAGCTCACACATTGGTACATCAGTACGGTAAATCATGCATAGATGAACCTGAATAATGTTATATATATATATGTATAGCCCATGAAAATCTTCGTTCTCATATATATATCTCAAAAAGATGAACTGGTGTTTATAATAAACCGGTTAACAAAAAAAATAAAATAATTGTAATGAGTGAACTTAAAAAAAGTTAAAATAAATAATGCATTTCAATCATTAGTTACATTTTCGTCTGTCTGTCTCATATTCTATTATCGGCTTGTTCATCTAGACCTGTATGCTTGCAAAGTTATTTATTATTTTGATATTATCTAATTATATAAATACGCACATCCGCTATATATAAAGATTTTAAAAAGTTGAAAACAATATAAAAGTTCAAAAATTCTTTTAAAGTAAATCAATATTTAAATACTAATGTTTTTACAGACATTATGCGCTTATATAATGATTTTTTTTGTCTATATAGAGTCTATGCACAATTACTACCATGTATAACCATGTGTAAACCTCAAGATTTGATTTTTGTTTATCCTATACTTTATAAATACTATTGTGATATACTGCAATTTTTTTTTTTTTAAAAAAAATTCATATTCCCTTGTAATAATACTACCTGTATCGTCAGGGTTAATGGTAAACATAAATCCGAATTTGACTTCTGTAAAATTCAATTCAGGTAAATAATATCTCCTAAGGCTACTCCCATTACAACCAGAACAAATACATAATCTAAAGATTAGCCGTTTTAAATATAATAATAATTTATGAATGCTACAACCTCTCACAAACCTAAATATACGCGATATAGCATTTGTTGTATATGGAGCGAAAGTTTTAAGTATAACAAACAAGATATAATGCATGAAAAAAGAGTAAGTTGAATTAATTAGTGAAGTGTTTATGTTCAATTACAACGCAGATACATTATTATTTTTATAAAAGGGAGCCACAAACTTTTTTCTGCTTTTATTAGTACTATTTACATACACACAAATGCTTCTAATAAGGTTTCGATGAGTATTTCTTTCCCGTGACGAACTTTAACTTTTGATCACTGTTAATATCTCCTTTACTTTCTATTTTTTTATAAACAACTATCATAATATTGTTATGCCATTCTTAGACATAATCTTCTCATTTCCTTCTCCAAAAGCAAACCAGAATCCTATGCACATGAATGAGGTATGCACAGAACTAAGCCAGAAGTGCAGGAGATGGCAGATATATTAATTCTTAACTGATGTTTAAAGTTTATATCTGGGCTAGGAATGATATGATTGTCCTAATAAATGTTTGGCAATAATCATTAATATATTTATATCTAAAGTGGATGGTATCAAAATTGCAAGTGCAGATAATTTGACACTTGTCGAACAAATAATTTGATGTTTATAAGTTATTAGCAAATATAAGAGATTGTGGTCTGGTTCAACAAGAGTTCAGAATAAAATGCATCTTGGGGTCATTTGAAATATGGGGGAAATGAAGGAATATTTTTTACAAATTATCAAGACAAGAAAGAATAAAGCCAAATAAATAATAAAATAATTACTTAACGTCACACTCATATGGGTTGAACTTCAGTCCACGAAGCTTTAACTCTTGAGCTCATTACTTTGCCAACATACTAATCACATGACCTCCAAGCATCAGAAATAATTGCTTAAGATTTTAATTCAGGGACCTTCACATATGCTGCAAATTTTTAAAAAAATTATCCAGATTGTGAGTTAGTCACTTATAGATAATTTTTTTTTGCTTGATACAGCACAACAGAAGATGCTTGATAAGGTCATCCAAACTAAAAATTAATCACAGAAGCTTGAAAAATTATCTGATATTCAAATATCCAAGTGGCTGGACAAGTAAAACTATTTCAATCACCTGATCAAACTGAATTTTTTTTAAACTAAAAATCAACCCAAGAACTTATTGTAGTATGAAGGGAAAAAA
Source organism: Epiperipatus broadwayi (assembly GCA_028023455.1). NCBI lineage: Eukaryota > Metazoa > Onychophora > Udeonychophora > Euonychophora > Peripatidae > Epiperipatus > Epiperipatus broadwayi. The sequence continues at coordinate 2,913,961 of JAQFVV010000045.1, forward strand.
AAGGTTTTATTCACTATGCCAGTATATTAATGAGGAAACACTACTGGTCTCCCAAACAATAATGCAATTAATCTTTGTAGCCCCTGAAAATGTATATTTAAAAGCACAAAACATGGCTGCCAAGCTTGACTGATGGGATAATGCATAAGGACCATGTATTTATATTGTAATGATCAGGTTTGTATGTTCTGTTAACAAAATGTAGATTCCAAGCAGAATACAGCAAACTCAGTATATATGGGATGGGGAAGCCATCCAAGAGTACTAAGTCTTAATCTATTTGCCTGTGCTCCCATCATTTCCACTACATGAGCAACATTCCTTGATGCTACTAATAGCACAACTTCCAGTCCCAGAGGTCGGGGAGAGACAAGAGACCCTTAATAATAATAAGCCTTGCCCTAGATTTACTAACACAGTACTAATACAGATTGATATGTGGTCCATGACCAAATAATATTAAGTTATTTAATAACTTTCAGAAATGCATGAATGAAAGTGGAATGATATGGCATGAATCGTATGGAAAGGCAACAAGATAAACAGATATAATTTAATACAAAATTTAATAATTATCAAACTGAATATATTCACCAATTATACAATTACTCATATAACAATATAGTGCCTAATGCTGGAGAATATGTCTACAAAAGGTAATACAATACTATTTCATTAATGATGAAATATGTAATTATTCGAGGTTCTATACTTTCGTGGGTAAATATAGGGTAAACTCATAGTTCAATCTGCCTTATTTAAATATCAGCTGATCAGGTTAATAGATGTGAGTGTGTGCAATTTAGAGATTAAAGCATTACAAGCACAGACATAATTATATGCAACTATAAGTAACTTAAATTTGTAATGAGATTTATTAAGCTAATCAAATGATGTATGTGGGATCAGAACCATGATAGTCTTATGAGACTCATCACTCATAACTATGTGAGATTGATATATGTATGGATAGAAAATATATATGAATAGGAAGGGATTAAGTAATATGATAGATGAAATGCAATAGATAAATAAATAAATATGGAACTTGGCGAGGGATCAGTGGTGTTGATGGAGAATACGTATGTGAACACATATAGAAGGGCAATGAATTGAAAACACGAGGCTTTGTCAATGTATAATTCAGATCAGCGGAATGCCACAAAGGATTCATCACCAATAAGCATTGTCACTGGTCTGGGCACTCACACCAGTAAAATATGTAAATGCATGATTAAATGACTATGTCTCTAGGTGTGACTTCCATGTCCACACTGATGTGGGAATCTTAATAATCTGGGGATGGTCATAGCTGTATGTACCCATGGAGAAGATTGACAAAGTGTAATAAAATCATAGACTTAGATATCTGCACCAGCAGCACACATATAGAGTATAATAACAATAATAATTAATGATCGTTTGCTCTCAAAGTTTAATACACTGTGGTGCAGTTATATTTAATCCATTCCTAAGTCTTAAAACATTTTAAATAAATCCAACGTATTCATCAGCTTAAAGATTAAGGTGGATCATGTAATTCCAAAACAGTACCACAATCAACATTGTTGTAATAATAGCTAAATGGGTTTTACATGCATCACACCTGTTTAAAATGTATCTATAATTATAATTTTACACACACCTGGATGTAATACTTCAACTTAAAAATAAACAAGTAAATACATAGGTTATATAAGTAGATTATTATGGGTGAATTAACTATTATATAAATCACATTAGGATTCACCAAATCAATAGTAGGATTTAATAAAAAAAAACATCTGAACCAGCGAGTAAGTAAGGGATTCAACATGAAATATTTGCCATTTATCTGACTAACCCATATAGAAATGTAGTGGCCTGTTTATTACAAGGAAAATGGGATCCACTCGCTCAGTCAGATGTTATTTAGGCATTTATAATAGCAACATATAATAAAGAATATAATTTCATAAATTTCAAAGTGTTTACCCTAGCATGAAAGTATAGTCTAAAGAACAAATCAGCCAACAGTTACATAGGTTAAAATTTTATAAATTTAGATACAGTTGTAGGAATACATTACAATTTAATTATACAGATAGAGTTTGTTACAGGTTTAGCTATAGCTTTGGAAATTAAATAAACATTTTAGAGCTCTTGGAATGGAAGGTTACCTTAACTTTCCAATTTTAGTATTGTTAGTGCAATTAATAGTAGTGATCCTGGTCATGAAAGGTTCATGGGAATCCATATCATAGGATAGCCAGATTTAATTTTATAATTGCATCATTATGTTGATTCCAGCAGTGGCAGCCCTCTCTATGGAATTAGCAACAGCATTTCTGGTCTCACTGGTGGCAGTGGCAGGTCATGGGCATCTTCTTATAGTTGGAGACACACAGATAGTATCGGGCTACAGGATGACCATTCTCCAGGTAGGAAAATAACATCCTGCTTACCTCTACTCTGCCACTTGCAACTCGTAGATTCTTTGTTTACAAGATCTAACTATTTTATTCTCCCAAATTCCTACTCTATATTTATTCACTAAGTATGACATTAATCTCCCATACTGGCTTACCTTGTTGTGAAATAATCCATTAACATTTTTTACCACCACACCTGTTACATTTATTATCTACTTTACTATTTACTTTTGTTTCATTATTTCAGATATTCTGACTACATTAATTCTTTTGTTACAGTTTTACAAAGTAAGATTTTAAAATGTTATGAAGCAAATGCTTAAAGATGGTCTATTTCCTTGTTGATAACATCTGCAACTTGCCCAAATGTTGTTATCATTTCTACTAGCTAATTACTTAAGCCACTAAGCTACCCCCCCCCTATGGGATTGCATTAGGGTACTGCTATTGTTCAGCTTTCCAACCCTCATTTAATTTTCTAATAAACAAATTTGTGTTGTGATCTTTTAAATACTTAAATAAGAGAGCAACATAATATTATTAAATATAAGTCTTAAAGATAATATTGGAATATATATGTAGTCTTGGCATACCTGATACATGTTTTTATTCATATATCCAAATGTGACCATACAATTAGAGATAGATTAAAAATTAATCAATTTATCATTCCTTTAGATTATTAACTCACCTGTCTAAACCATATATATATATATATATATATATATATATATATATATATATATATATATATATAATGCTTCACATGTATGTATATCTTGGCTGATTATAGAATGACACAATTACAATAGGACTAGGGTTTAAATTAGAATATGAGGGTAGGTAAGAAATGAAGGAAGGTGAAACCAAGATTTTCAGAGCAAATCTTATCATTTCAATATATATATTCCTATAAAATATTTTATGCTTTCATATACATGCACAAACAGATTACTTGATTGATTTACTATATGTGCTGAAAAAGATGTTTTAGGCTAAATAAAAAAACATCACACTCGCATTAATATGATTTTATACTTATAGTGACTAATTTTTCAAAAGTTAAGCAATGTAAGTTTAAATGATTGGATTACTAATTAAATCATACTATTTACTTCAGGTTTAAAAGCTTTCTGATCTTTAGATATAATCATCTGCAGTAGACTAATTAAGTTAAAACATGTCACGGGAGCAGTGAACATTTTGGTCTTTTGTGTTGTTTATAAAACCAAAGGTGAGAGTTTAATAGCAGTATTAAAACATATTTGAGTTATTATACTACAATTAATGACATTTGTTTTTTTTATATATTTTGTGACCAAGTAATGCAACTAAATCAAGGATAACATTATAAAATTTAATTTTTTATACAGATGGTTGTTTTTTTTTAATAAGATTTGTGATAAAATAAAACTATTTTTAACACAAAAAATTAATTTTAAAAATAACTAAAAGAATAAAAATCTTGTGTTAAATATTTATTTAAGAAAATTTAAAAAAAAACCCAATGATGATTGATTTTTTATGTTATTTAGAATTGTGCAATCTTTTTTTTTTTTGGTTCTCACAATGTGGGTCTAAATCCTTCAAAAACATCACTTATTAAAAAAAGTATTTCAAATGAATGAAAACAACATTGAAACAAAAAATAAGTTTGAACTCTCTCTGCATTATATATATATATACACACACAATGTGAATAAGCATACCATTTTATGCAACTTGAGTTTTGCAAGGTAATCTTTGCAATGTATTTTCTGTTTTTGCTGATATTGCTAATTTAGGCCAATTGCAAGTGCCTAATTATGTAGCAAACAGGGATATAATAAATGTTCTTTATTAGAATAAGTTTTAATAATCTCTGTAGAGTTTGATGATAAATTGCATTATTATGTTCTTTGGCTCTTACCTCTAATTCTTTGCCAGTATGCCCAAAGTAAACCATTTTACTATTTCACATGTAATTTTATATACAATTCCTTTTTTGTACTGTATATCATCACTTAACCTATAATTATCTATTAATAGATTGAGATTTTTATTGTTTGACCAGCCAATATTTATATCCTTCTCAATATAATTTTTGTTATATCTCAATGTATTATATATCTTAGGTGAATATGAAAGTCTAATCCATTTTTTATTTGATTCATTATTATCATGATCAATTCCATTATTTTTCTCATAAATATTATCACCTACTGCAGATGTTTTAGAATCAAAAATATATTTTCACCATATTTTATAAAAATAATTTATAATATGCAAAAAAATATTTAAAAAATACTCTAAAACATACATTTTTGTTTTGAAAATCAAAAAAAGAACTTAGACCTGTCAAAATTCTTAACAAGCACTCTCTTTTGTTGAAAATGAGAAACAACCAATCAACTTCTTGGAAACCCCACCTTCTCTTATTGTTATAGCTTTAAATTTAAAAGTATTGATTTTTTTTACATATGAAATAATTCTAGAGATGGCAGCATCATATACTAGATTTTTTCTTTAAAATCACAAATTTGTTATGATAATGTAAAAATTAGCAGTTTTATAATGAATTAAAGCCACCAATGAAAACTTTCATTGAGGGCAGTTAAAAGATTAACAGGAGCAACTAAGTGCCCTCTATTATCTCATTTTTTAACTAAGTTGTAAAATGTTATATAACAGCTGTTCATTCCTAACCATGAATCATAATGGCCTTGGATTTTACTTTATATTAAACATATTCCATCTGCTTTATTTTGAAGTGTGAAAATTAACTACACCCAATTATTTAATGTAATTCTTTTATAGTTGGCAAGCAAGCATAGTTTAATCTTAATCCAAAATTGCTGGACCTAGGACTTCTTTGGATTTTAGCAATAAACCGTTTCTATTTTCATTATAAACACATACTCTTTTCAAAATCTCAATAAATATTAACTCTATTATCTATTGTTTGTGTGTGTAGAATTATTATCTGAACATTACCTTGCTAACAGATTGCTGATATTCTATTAGTTAATTTTAAACATTGGCTAGGATGATATGTTTTTGTAAACTGTATAAATTTATTATATTAAGGAACAATTCAACACTTTATTTATATCAGCATAAAATGTTTATATAACTATAGTTAAAAATAATAAATCAAAATATAGTTTGCGATTTTGTTGGATTTATAGACGTTTTTGAGCTAGTGATATTTGGATCAACGATAATTTATCTGTGCATTAACTATGTACTTAGTTAGATTAATTATATCACATTGAAAATAAAGTAGATGAAAATAAAACATTTAATTAACTGTTATAAAAAGTAATCAAATTTAATTATTAAAACATAAGATGTTCAAATTTCTTATTTCAATCAAAATATCTCCAGTAATGATTGGGTATAATAATAATAATAATAATAATAATAATAATAATAATAATAATAATAATAATAATAATAATAATAATAATAATAATAATAATAATAATAATAATAATAATAATAATAATAATAATAATAATAATAATAATAATAATAATAATAATAATAATAATAATAATAATAATAATAATAATAATAATAATAATAATAATAATAATAATAATAATAATAATAATAATAATAATAATAATAATAATAATAATAATAATAATAATAATAATAATAATAATAATAATAATAATAATAATAATAATAATAATAATAATAATAATAATAATAATAATAATAATAATAATAATAATAATAATAATAATAATAATAATAATAAATGGTTTGAAAAAGCCGATATGAATGTGATTACAATAATAATAATAATAATAATAATAATAATGCAGGATAAAGGACTCTAAAGATTAATCCAGTTTTTCTAATTAATCCAATGCCTCTTTTTGCCACTTCACACCATCAAACTATTCCATCTATTTATCTATATAAGATCTCTTTCTAGGTCTTTTACAATCTCTTGGAATCCACTTTAAGTCTTCAACTATTTATTTACTTTGTTATCCCAAGTAACATAACTATATGTTGTTTCTTATTTTTTATTTTATCTTCACTAAATGTAAGTTAATGATTAACTAAAATTTCTAGAAACTATTTTTTAACCTATTTAATATGCATCTTTCACTAAAAATGAATTAAGGTTCAAAGCTGGTTAGAATGAAACTTTGAATATTATTAAAGTCAAAGAACATCATATGATCACCATTTCCTATGCTTACACAAGTTGTTCAAACAGTATGTGATGTGATGCACTGTGACTTCTCCTTATATGAAATCAGGAATGTCTCAGCACCAATGCCCAGAGAAACCTGTTAGCCACTATACCTTCCCTTTCCATTCCCCACCCTGTTTTCCCATATACTGTTCTATCCCATTTCCACAACATAATCTTTGTCAATTCCATAGCCTTTATATCTAACTTCCTCTTATCTTTTCCCAAACCCAGCATAAAAATCAATAACCCACTATCTGTATAATCATTTTTTTATATTTATTTTTCCACAACTTTATTATTTGTATCCTTACTGCTTTCAAGCATTTACACTCAATTAACAGATGCCTAATATTTTCTATGCCTTCCTTAAACAACTTGCAGACTAAATCACCCATATTTTTTCATTTACGTGTATAATCCCCTGTTGCTAAAGATCTCATTCAAGCTCTAAACAGTAAACTACTTTCCTTGCTATTATCATAAATTAACTCACATCCAATGTTCTGTTTACTTCTATATATATTTAAACTTTTTTACCCTCCATACTAGTTCTCCATCTCTCCAACTCCCTATTCTTTATTAATGCATCTATTCTTCTAATACATTCCTTAACACTCAACAATTTTCCTAACACAATCATCCCACCTTTTGTATAAGTATACTGACATAAATCCTTTACCTAAATCTTCTGCATATTGCATTACCTTTCACACCCATCTTGTTTCCTGCCCTTTATTCATAACCCAATTAAATATAATTTTGGCTATTCTTTTATTATTCATAAACTGCAATCTACCAAACATTTTCATTTTGCTTTTGTATCCCTCATATAAAAACTTGACCATCCCATTTCTTCTTGAATTGCCTCCTTTGCTGTCCATATATCTGCATTTAATGCATATCTTCCTACTTCTCATTGTACCTTTTCCAAGTAATCTAATATCTCTTTACTAACACATAAAGCATCATTACAATATTTTAACCCTGCTACCGCTGCTTGCTTCTATATAATTCTAGCTACATTATATTTATTATATAAAAACACTGTTAATTTCTATATCAATCCTTTCTTTTCTTTGCTTCATTTATCAATTTTTTCTCCCTTTCATTCAAGTAATTTCTCTGATTACTTAAGACGATTCCCAAATAGTTATATCTATTCACCACACTTAACTTTACATCTCGCAATAAAAAAATTATTTGTCTCCTCTTTCCCCAGTATTAATCATCATTATTTTTGATAGCAAACTCTCTATACAGAAGTGCCACCCAGTGAAAGCCACAGAAATCAATCCATGCAAGAAGGTTTGTCATAAAATTCATATCTAGTGCTACTCATTTAATATCCCCAGATTAGTTTCTAGCTTGTGACTTTTATGAGTGAGAAGCCTTGGTTATGAGAGCATTGCATCTAGATCATAAAATCTAATGCAATATTTTGGCAGCCGTCTTTTATCTATTTAGTTATGAGCTCAACTAGCCCAAACTGCACAACATTAGTGAAGCTAATGGTTCAAGAAGTTTTAATAAAATAAATAAAATAATTTCTATATTTACTTTATTAATATGTTTCATTAATTATCTTGAAAGCCTTTAGCTTTCTCCCCATCTTCTCACCTCTTCAGAGGAGCAAAGAAGCTTAAAGGGAAACAAATTAACGCCACTTGTATTAAAAATTCACTGAGGCCATAAAAAACTTTTATGCACTTTTTATTCTCACATTAACACTTTTTTAAAGTTCTTTTTTTAACTCTTTTTTTTTTGTATATATATCTGGAAGAAAAAAAAAGTCCTTTAGTTTTACTTGTAAGTAATTTTAATGAAACCTTAATTGATTAATTTTTACTTTTCAAGATATGAAAATATGAAGATAAAAAATATACGATAAACATACCTAAGCAAATAATCAGAATCTAATTCCATTAAGATTTTTTTTTTTTTAAAGAAGCTAATTTAAAGAAGGAAGGATAAAAAAAAAAGTAAGATGCTTATAGATAATCAATGAGATTTTACAGCTAATAATTAGTGTGATCTTCTTCACTATTGTTTTTACGATAGAAAAAAAAAGAGTATGCCTACACACAGTCACACACACATATATATAGTATAGGTAAAAGTTCTTCCAACATCTCAATGAGAACACGTTAAACACAGGTAATTCATGAGGCTTTCCAAATGTTGAAGAAAAAGAGAGTGAAAGTTTAAGTAATTTTTTTATTTTGATTTATTCTCGAAGAAAGAATAGCCGGATATCCATTGACCAACCATTATGGGATTAACTTGGTTATAGAATGTAAGAAAATAAACTCTCTACTGTTTACAGAATCAATCCATCATGAGTTTATAGATAGAATTGAGATACTTCTGCTGCTGGATGCCTCCTTTGTAGACCCCCTGCATCAGTCTATCAAGTGAAGTCATGGTGCCATGTAGTAAATGTTTTGGCTATGTGCACTTTGCTTACTTGTCAATTTTTGTAAGGATTGATAAGTTGGACCAATGTGAAATTCTGTTGTAAAAATGGAAGAGAAAACAATTATGATGCATGAAACAGTTTGCAAACAAGCTGTTACGGGGAAAACACACATTTCTGAGTGGTTTAATGAAAAGAATCAAATTAACCACATCTGGAATTTCATGATGCATGAAGTCCAATGTCAACATGATGCTTATTTCTTTATGCGAACCACATTGTTCACTCAGAATTTATTCTAACAATCAGGTATTTTACATATATATTCTGAAATGTTTGCATGATATAGTAAAATGAAAATGTTTCAACATGTGGCAAGGTGGAGAAATGCAGGCTTCACCATGACAATGCACTGGTGCATAAATGTTTGAATGTGAAATACTTTTTAAAATAAAAATATCATGACCCAGCTTATACATCACCACATTTTCCTGATCTCACCCTGCATGGCTTCTTTTTATTGCCTCAAATAAAAAATGCATAAAAAGAAAAAAACGGGTGGACCTGGAAGTGGTGAAGAGAAATGATGGAGACCTTAAGAGTTTCATGGATACTTTGAAAGAAGGAGATTAAATTTGTAACATCTAAAAATTAATACACATTTTTTTTATTACAAAATTCTGGTTATCTTTGGGTATCACCTCATAGCAAAAGAATAAGATACAGGAAAGTTTAGAGATGTATATATTTTGATTTGCTTTTTAGTCATATTTCCTCTGTTGTTTAATGCCCTTATATTCAGCATCTGAAGATTTCTATATGGAGTATCCACCTATCACTTATCATCCATAAATATTACATGCCATGTAGTAAAGGAATATTTCAATTTTTAACAGCATCCATGTATCATCTTTCATCCATAAATATTACATGCCACCTGGTAAAGGAATATTTCCAATTTCCAACCCACACAATAAATTTTGACAATACTCAAGATATCCTGTTTAAGATTATTTTCCCTTTGATATTGGTATTCCACTGGTGACAATTCTAAAAGCTATTACAGCTGAAATCTGAGATATTGACAGATTTTTATTTAGGTCAGGTCTTCATAAGATATAAACCAAGACTAAGAGAAATCCCATGACAATGGCAACAACACTCCTATTATTGGTCAGGGGTTGACAGTTAATAATCTTGGTAGGACTCAAAATTAGATGTCATGATTAAGGATGTTTTTTTTCCATAATCATAAAACTTTAATGGTAATGATAATAATAATAGTAGTAGTGGTAGTAATAATAATAATACTAATAATATTGATAATGACAGTGATGATGAAATAGTTTATTACTCAGGAATGGTCTATTATAAATAAATTTTAAGCTCCAAAATCCACCAATTTATCACTGTTCTAAAATATGCAGATCCAAATATTTACACTGAAAACTCATGTTTCAAATAGTATTATTCAGAGTACAGACAGAAATAATTAGTTCTAGAGACAAAACTTCATGGATTGCAGTCTGTTCCCTTGCTTTCAGTATTCAATTTCTTATGAACTTTCAAATCAACTAAAATATAATTGTATTATTAGCTAATGAGGTCATATGGCTTTCAAGCATCCAAATGCAAAGTTGGGTCAACTGTTTCATTTACTCAAATTAAGATCGCTGTTACTATTATTATATTTACATTACTCAGATAAGAACAATTACATGAGTCTTTGACTCTTGAATATGGCACTCTACCACTATGCCTCAAATATTCTCCGAACCATTTTTAAAACATGTGACTAAAGACATCTCAAAAGCTAAAGATCATCTCAAAATGCAATTTATTCTGAGAATGCAGTCTTCAGTTAGTCCAGATCACTATCCTTTCTAAACCTTCATCATTTGAATCAATAATATCAGATTAAGTTACTAAAACTTGATTTACAAGGGTCAATATTTTTGCATTTACAACTTTAGCACCATTCACTTCAGATAAATATGGTAATGACCATAGTTGATCATTTGCTAAGCTAGAGATTATCATATCATTACTAACCCAGATATAAACTTCAAACCTAGTTAAAAGTTAATATATATACCTTGTAATTAAACATAAAGTTACGAAATAATAAATTCAAGTATCTCTCTTTTTTTTACATGTAATTATTTTTTTTAGATAGATTTGAAATTTCCACTTCGCTGCACATTCTTGAAACGTATGAATGAAAATATCTATGTACAAAATATTAGATAGATAATTATAAATAGAATTAGAGTTTATAACTTTAAAAAACGCAGGTTTATAAGCAGAAAGAGGTTTGGGGGGGGGTCCTGACAGAGATATTTTAAATGCTGGCTCTGGCTAAGCATTTATCACAAAGCTTGTTGAGGAATTGGCAATCCTTATTGATTATATCTTACAAGCTTAAGAGAATTGGGTCATGTGATCTATGACTCTTATTTTGACTATTATATTGTCAAGTTTAGAGAACATAGTAAAGCATTATATTGTCAAGTTTTGAGAAAAATTATAAATTGCGATACAAGAACAATGTTTTTCTTTAAATTTCAGATTTACTTAACCTTACAAAATTACAAAAAAAAAAAAAAATGAAAACAACATCAACAAAGATGTAAATTTTAAAATGAAAATAAAATATAAATTAATATACTTATCTAAAAAACAAGAGTTGATATAAAAGAGTTTAAAAGAAAATTATTCAGGCATTAAATAAAATATGAAGTTCATGTCATATACACGTGATTTATAAAGTTAAAAAGAAAACAAACATTTAAATTAATTATTAGTTCGTACGATAATTGTAAACAAAACTTAGAGGTTTTTTTTTATTTGCTGCGAATACAATAACAGAAATTACTCAGTAAATTACGCAACAGATTTCACTGGAAATCCATCAAAACTATTTGCCCTACCAGAAAAAAAATGGCCAGGTGGCAAGCTAGGAAACTCTCAACGAATCAATGTTACAAAAAAGTTTGTTTTTGTCAACGTATATTTCTTCCTAACATCAGTATTAATTACAATATATATATATAATCATTAACATTTTCAAACATTATTATTACATTGAGGAATAAAAACTCTCTTGAGTTTTCTAAACCAAGCTATCAAAATTTTTTATATATTTGATCCATCTATTTTACATATGACTCTTTTTAGATTTTTTACTATAGAGTCGAATTTAAAATCCACTTGTTCATCCATGACCGTTTTGCTTGTCAACCAGTTCCCACACGACTTTAAACTCTATCAAGATATCAGTAATATCTAATTGTTGCTTCATTTATGTATTTTGCTTTCGATTATTTTTCGCTAGTCCAAAAATATGGACAAAGCTCTTCACTAATAAAAACCATAAGTAAGAAAGTGCTCTATTGATATGGATAATTCATTTTTGAAGAAGAAATTATTTAGCACTAGGGTCTAGTATTTTTTGATTCACCAGGTTTACACTAGGTGGCATAACTAGAGCGAAAGAAAAATAATTTGCTACTGAAAAGCATTGTGGAAGTTTATTTATTAAGGCTCAGTAATACTCTGAAAATAGGATTGTATCATATGTACATTATCAGCCCAAATAACATTGACTTTTGAAGCAATTTTAAGATAAATCAGGCATCTAACCACATAATACATGATTATCTTCAAATTTAGATCACCCTCCATTGGAATTGAACATATTATGGCATTGCCTGAGTCATCTGATGTTATAGTTTCATTATATGTTTTCCTATGTAACTAAAATGTATTTTATTATATCATTTTCATTTATAATCAGTCCACTGCAAAATGAAGGTCTCTCAAAATTCAACTTTCTCTTAGCTCATCTTCTCTACATCACCCCAGCACACTTCTTATTTCACCCATCCACCTCACATATGGTCTTTTTCTAGGTCTTTTCTAATTTCTTGGAATCCAGTTTAAGATTTCAAATGCCCATCTATTTCATCTCTTCTAGAAATATATCCAGCCAACTTTTCTTCAGTCTTTTAATTATTTCAATGATGTCAATAACATCTGTTTGTTCTCTTATGTATGTATTTCGTTTTTGATTTCACATTGTCAATCCTAGCATATATCCCTCTATACTTCATTGAGTAGGCTGAAATCTCTGCATTGTGTCTACAATTTTATATATTATTTTTTAACAATAAAGACTAAAATATATTAAAAAGAGAGTACTGAATTGAGTACAAGATAAATGTAATTTCATGCACTTTCAAAATAGTATCTCATGATGAATTTACTATATAAAATTTATTTATTTAATAGAAAGTAAACTATATTTTAAAAAAATTTTTTTTAGATATATTAGAAAAAATACCTAACATAAACTTCTATAGGCAGAACCCAAAGCCACAAGGTATAATTATCAAAATATAAAAATTGTGCAAATTGAAAGTTGCCACAATAAACGTAAAATAAAAGAAGCTATGTTGATTTCAAGAAATCGTCAAATGTTAATGAATTGTCAATCATCAAATGTTCAAAAAACAAAAATGTTAACATAACAGAATTGTGGGAAATCTAAATTGAACTATGGGTATTGTGAAAGGTCTCGTTTTGATTATTCACTGTTGCATAGTTGATAAAGACTACAAGATGTATAGTTGAAAGTACTTCTTAAATAATATAATTTATGTGAAATTTTACTGTATTTTGATATATATATATATATTGATTTGAATATTATATATATATTAAAACAAAATAAATGTCCACTAATATCAATAATACAATAACGAAACTTAAATATATTCCAAACAACGGTAAACAATTTATAATACAATATAAATAAAAACTCAATAAAAACTCATAAAGAAATATTTTCGATTATATTCATAATCATTTTCAACTCAACTTTCAAAATGGAATCATCTATTACCAACCGGAAACACATGTCGATTTTAATATCTCACAATTCATTAATCCTAACATTTGCTGACTGTCTGTTTATTATCGTATTTTTATACCTACTAATAAAAACTGCCTCTTTAATTTTTCTTTTTTCATTATCTCTCTCTTGGCCTAAAATTTTTATTTTATTTATATCAAAATTAAACTTAAAATTACAATTTCTATCATGATCATAAAAAACAGATTCAGTATATAACTTGACTTCATTACTATTATCATTACATATCTGTACATTTTTCAAAACTCTTTTATATAACAATTTATGTTCTTTAATTCTTTTCTCTATATTACATCTAGATTCCCCTACATATGATAAGTTACACCCACAAAAAATTCTATAAATTATATTACTCACATTATTTTTTTCTAACTTATCTTTTGAATTATTAACCATTCTATTTAAATTACCTGATCCATAAAAAGAAACATTATATATACCATTATAAACTTTTTTCATAAATTTTACTTGATTATTATTATAAAAAGGCAAAGAAATCCACTTCTTACTCTTAATTTCTTCATCACCAGTATTTCTATTAATTTTCTTACTAAATTGACAAACCACTTGATAAATTTCTTTTATATTATAACCTACACTTAATAATTCACTTACATAATTTTCAATATTTTTCTTTTTATCACATGCATATTTACACAAAATATTATTTCTATACAAAAAAGACCTAAAACCAGCCATTTTATAATTATGTGGCACTTTAGATAAATAGGGAATATACCCTCTAGTTTCAATAGGTTTAATAAACAATTTATAGTCAATCATATTATTGTTCCTTGAAATTATCAAATCTAAATATTTAATACTGTTATTATATTCTTTCTCCATAGTCCAGATAAGACCTTTTAATTTATTATATTCATCAAAAATTTTATCAATCATTTCTGAAGAAGCACATATAAAAACATCATCCACATATCTCGTATATATCTTAATATTTCCCATAAATATAAATTTGTTTAAAATTTTCTCTTCATAATATGACAAAACAAAACTGCATAACTGTGCCACCATTGGTAATCCCATTGGCCAGCCTTTACTCATCTTATAAAATTTACCATTAAAGGATCCAACAATATTTTGTTCAATAAAATTTAAAGCCATCAGAAAACGTATTAATTGATTATCCACTTTCTTTTCCAATAAATCTTGATGAATTATCTTAATTGAATCAAGTCTATCAATAGATCCATACATCTCAGAAACATCCAATGACACTAAAACATTATCACAGTCCAAACTTATATCTTTAATTTTTTCAACAAAATCAAATGACGTTACAGAATATTTTCCAAATCCAAGTAAATCTTGTAAAATATTAAATATTTAAAGTATTAAATATTTAGATTTGATAATTTCAAAGAACAACAATATGATTGACTATAAATTGTTTATTAAACCTATTGAAACTAGAGGGTATATTCCCTATTTATCTAAAGTGCCACATAATTATAAAATGGCTGGTTTTAGGTCTTTTTTGTATAGAAATAATATTTTATGTAAATATGCATGTGATAAAAAAAAAATATTGAAAATTATGTAAGTGAATTATTAAGTGTAGGTTATAATATAAAAGAAATTTATCAAGTGGTTTGTCAATTTAGTAAAAAAATTAATAGAAATACTGGTGATGAAGAAATTAAGAGTAAGAAGTGGATTTCTTTGCCTTTTTATAATAATAATCAAGTAAAATTTATGAAAAAAGTTTATAATGGTATATATAATGTTTCTTTTTATGGATCAGGTAATTTAAATAGAATGGTTAATAATTCAAAAGATAAGTTAGAAAAAAATAACGTGAGTAATATAATTTATAGAATTTTTTGTGGGTGTAACTTATCATATGTAGGGGAATCTAGATGTAATATAGAGAAAAGAATTAAAGAACATAAATTGTTATATAAAAGAGTTTTGAAAAATGTACAGATATGTAATGATAATAGTAATGAAGTCAAGTTATATACTGAATCTGTTTTTTATGATCATGATAGAAATTGTAATTTTAAGTTTAATTTTGATATAAATAAAATAAAAATTTTAGGCCAAGAGAGAGATAATGAAAAAAGAAAAATTAAAGAGGCAGTTTTTATTAGTAGGTATAAAAATACGATAATAAACAGACAGTCAGCAAATGTTAGGATTAATGAATTGTGGGATATTTAAATCGACATGTGTTTCTGGTTGGTAATAGATGATTCCATTTTGAAAGGAAAATGATTATGAATATAATCGAAAACATTTCTTTATGAGTTTTTATTGAGTTTTTATTTATATTGTATTATAAATTGTTTACCGTTGTTTGGAATATATTTAAGTTTCATTATATATATAGGTACAAGAGTGTTGGCACTTGAAAATATTTAAAAGCTAAAAGAAGTAGAATTTAAAAATCGTTTAATAGACGCAATTTAGTTTTCTTTTTTTCTAGTTAGTATAATTTATTTGTAGATACTTGTACAATGAAAGTTATTTGTGTATTTGGTATTATCTATTTAATTAACTTAAAGTTAAAATTGGTGGGAATAGAAATGCATGCAGATTGTTAATCCAGATAAACAATAGGAAAAAATTCCAAATGCAAGTGATTAAGATCAGAGTTTTACCAATAATTAAATATTGCTCAGAAGGAATTGATAAAAAAAGGGACTTTGTAACTAAAAAGCAAAAATGAATGTACAAGATTATCAACTTGTAATCTGGTAAGAAAACAAAGGATGAAAATATAATATGTTCAGAGATCTCAAACTGAGCAAGATATTAAAAGATTAGGACAACTTCGAAGAGGGGTCTTTGGCTGGTGGTTTTCTTGGGTCATGGATGGAGTGAGAGGATAGGATGGGATAATTGTGGATTTCTTTTCACAACTGCAATAAAATGCCTCCATCCATAAAATCATCATGCACATGTAAAAGCCAAATGGTTTGCTGGCACTTTCTCTTGCAAAAAGGTCACTTAAAGGCTTCAACTCTAGCCTTACCTTATGATGGACCAGAAACATGAAAATGTTTCCAGAAAGGGAACCAAAGTTAAGTACTACAGATCCCATAATAAAAAGACCATGCATGGTACAATAATCAATGATCTACATAAATCCAAAAAACCTACTGATAAGATATGTCATACCATAACTTGTACATGGTTAAATATATTCACAAACTAAACACTAACTATTAGCTTACTATCTCACTAAAGAGACCTTCATTTTTCCAATTCTTCAATAGATCTTATTGGTTGCTTCCTAGAGAAAACTTAAGAAGGAAATAGTAATATGAACTGTTTTAATTATTTGATTAACATTATAGTTGGATGTGTGTGTATGTTCCTTCCATTTTATTAATAATTTATAATTATCATCTAATATTTTAGTCGGTTTTAATAAAAATATTTGTCATTAATATAACCATTTTATTGTATCTTTTTAATTATAGTTTGTTAGATTTTATTATTGAAAAAAATATTTTGAGAAATGTATAAATTACCTATGCTAACATGTTCATTTAACAATCAAATACTGGGGAAAATCCATGTAAAAGTTAAATGACAATAAAGTGAATTTTCAAGAATATTACATTTAGTTATTTGCTTCAAACAAATGGAATGCAATGCGATGTGAATCAGTGGGTCTACAGACCCTGGAACCTCTTAAACAAATTAAAAACTGATTCTTCCAGAAATCCAAATAAAATATTAGGTCAGATAACAAGGAAATGTAACTGTTTCAGAAAACCCAAATTCACACATGAACAGGGTAAATCTGACATAATTTGATTAACTAATGCATTATTCTGTGTAATGTAGATAACCTAATCTACCAGTAAATGGTACAGTATATATATATAACATATACTGTTATGTGCATAATATACATATATAAATAATGAATGACACTGGTGAAATTTATTAGAATTTACGATAAGTCATTCTTATTTGAAATTAAATGTATGTAAATAAGTCAGTTATTTTATATAGCACGATGTTTTTTATAAACCATAATATAAACAGCATTAAACTGTTGCACATGTGCTTTGGATTATTTAATATCTTCACATTTTCACTTTCAAACACTTAAGATTCGCCCATACAAAAGCGTTTGGGTTTGAAAAGATAGATGGCCATTCTATCTTTTCCAAAGACTTTATCATGTGTTTGAAGTGTTAGTATTCATTCATTTTATAGTTAAAATCCAAAGCACATGTGCAACAGTTTAATGCTGTTTATATTATACTTTATAAAAAACATCGCACTATATAAAATAATTGACAAATTAACCTATAGTAATTTGCTATCTATCTATCTATCTATCTATCTATCTATCTATCTATCTATCTATCTATCTATCTATCTATCTATCTATCTATCTATCTATCTATCTATCTATCTATCTATCTATCTATCTATCTATCTATCTATCTATCTATCTATCTATCTATCTATCTATCTATTTATCTCTCTCTATATATATATGATAAACAAAAATGCAAGTTAAAAAACTTGCTAATGCTTGTATTTATGTCCACAGATGGCGTCCTACCAAAAACACCTATCAAGCGTATTTTCGTTTACATAAACGTCAGAGTAGTTAGTATTCACTATCTCTAACTATAATTCCACTTTCAGATCATGATTTCAAGCTATTTGCTATCGTCAGTGAAAGACAGGAATAAAGAAACTAGATCTAAATACAAACTCTGAGCGTTTATGAAACAATTTCTATTCAGCTTGCAAGCGTGAAGTTTTTAGACATTACGTGTCTTCAAACTCAGCATAGCAAACCAGATAGCTATATGGGTCTGATCTCAGTTCAGCATCACCACATAGTAGAAGCCTCTGCAATCTATATCATTGCAAGAAAGACCTCAAAGGTACATTTATGATAAACAAAAATGCAAGTTAAAAAACTTGCTAACGCTTGTATTTATGTCCACAGATGGCGTCCTACCAAAAACACCTATCAAGCGTATTTTCGTTTACATAAACGTCAGAGTAGTTAGTATTCACTATCTCTAACTATAATTCCACTTTCAGATCATGATTTCAAGCTATTTGCTATCGTCAGTGAAAGACAGGAATAAAGAAACTAGATCTAAATACAAACTCTGAGCGTTTATGAAACAATTTCTATTCAGCTTGCAAGCGTGAATTTTTTAGACACGTAATGTCTTCAAACTCAGCATAGCAAACCAGATAGCTATATGGGTCTGATCTCAGTTCAGCATCACCACATAGTAGAAGCCTCTGCAATCTATATCATTGCAAGAAAGACCTCAAAGGTACATTTATGATAAACAAAAATGCAAGTTAAAAAACTTGCTAACGCTTGTATTTATGTCCACAGATGGCGTCCTACCAAAAACACCTATCAAGCGTATTTTCGTTTACATAAACGTCAGAGTAGTTAGTATTCACTATCTCTAACTATAATTCCACTTTCAGATCATGATTTCAAGCTATTTGCTATCGTCAGTGAAAGACAGGAATAAAGAAACTAGATCTAAATACAAACTCTGAGCGTTTATGTAAACGAAAATACGCTTGATAGGTGTTTTTGGTAGGACGCCATCTGTGGACATAAATACAAGCGTTAGCAAGTTTTTTAACTTGCATTTTTGTTTATCATAAATGTACCTTTGAGGTCTTTCTTGCAATGATATAGATTGCAGAGGCTTACTATGTGGTGATGCTGAACTGAGATCAGACCCATATAGCTATCTGGTTTGCTATGCTGAGTTTGAAGACATTACGTGTCTAAAAAATTCACGCTTGCAAGCTGAATAGAAATTGTTTCATAAACGCTCAGAGTTTGTATTTAGATCTAGTTTCTTTATTCCTGTCTTTCACTGACGATAGCAAATAGCTTGAAATCATGATCTGAAAGTGGAATTATAGTTAGAGATAGTGAATACTAACTACTCTGACGTTTATGTAAACGAAAATACGCTTGATAGGTGTTTTTGGTAGGACGCCATCTGTGGACATAAATACAAGCGTTAGCAAGTTTTTTAACTTGCATTTTTGTTTATCATAAATGTACCTTTGAGGTCTTTCTTGCAATGATATAGATTGCAGAGGCTTCTACTATGTGGTGATGCTGAACTGAGATCAGACCCATATAGCTATCTGGTTTGCTATGCTGAGTTTGAAGACATTACGTGTCTAAAAAATTCACGCTTGCAAGCTGAATAGAAATTGTTTCATAAACGCTCAGAGTTTGTATTTAGATCTAGTTTCTTTATTCCTGTCTTTCACTGACGATAGCAAATAGCTTGAAATCATGATCTGAAAGTGGAATTATAGTTAGAGATAGTGAATACTAACTACTCTGACGTTTATGTAAACGAAAATACGCTTGATAGGTGTTTTTGGTAGGACGCCATCTGTGGACATAAATACAAGCGTTAGCAAGTTTTTTAACTTGCATTTTTGTTTATCATAAATGTACCTTTGAGGTCTTTCTTGCAATGATATAGATTGCAGAGGCTTCTACTATGTGGTGATGCTGAACTGAGATCAGACCCATATAGCTATCTGGTTTGCTATGCTGAGTTTGAAGACATTACGTGTCTAAAAAATTCACGCTTGCAAGCTGAATAGAAATTGTTTCATAAACGCTCAGAGTTTGTATTTAGATCTAGTTTCTTTATTCCTGTCTTTCACTGACGATAGCAAATAGCTTGAAATCATGATCTGAAAGTGGAATTATAGTTAGAGATAGTGAATACTAACTACTCTGACGTTTATGTAAACGAAAATACGCTTGATAGGTGTTTTTGGTAGGACGCCATCTGTGGACATAAATACAAGCGTTAGCAAGTTTTTAACTTGCATTTTTGTTTATCATAAATGTACCTTTGAGGTCTTTCTTGCAATGATATAGATTGCAGAGGCTTCTACTATGTGGTGATGCTGAACTGAGATCAGACCCATATAGCTATCTGGTTTGCTATGCTGAGTTTGAAGACATTACGTGTCTAAAAAATTCACGCTTGCAAGCTGAATAGAAATTGTTTCATAAACGCTCAGAGTTTGTATTTAGATCTAGTTTCTTTATTCCTGTCTTTCACTGACGATAGCAAATAGCTTGAAATCATGATCTGAAAGTGGAATTATAGTTAGAGATAGTGAATACTAACTACTCTGATGTTTATGTAAACGAAAATACGCTTGATAGGTGTTTTTGGTAGGACGCCATCTGTGGATATATATATATACCCTAAACAATGATAAAAATATGTCTAAGAGATTGTAGTCTGGGCCAACAGATGAGTTTTTGTTCAGCATGAAATCTGCATTTTGGAGATTATAAGTCTTTTTCACATGTCCTTGGTCATATGTTTATTATTACACTTCTCCACAAGTTGTTAAAAGTAAATAAAAACCAGTTCCTACCTTGTTTGAAAATGGTGTAGTGAAAATTACAGTACAGAAATATTATTCATTAATTTGAATAACATCTAGTCTAATAAATGACTAATAAAAATTATTAATATACTTTCATTAACTGATTTGTGTCAAAGTTGTGAGGACAACACATTTGACTCATATCAATTAAAACTATAGTAATTTGTTATCTGTGTATATGTACTGAGCAATGATATAGATATGTGTAAGTGACTGTGGTCTGGAATAATTTATGCATGCAGGTTTAGCATAAAATGCGCATCTTAGGGATAATAGATCTTTTTCACATCTTTGGTCATATTTTATGGTTACACCATTTCACAATGTGTTAAATTAAAGTGGATAGAAACTAGTTCCAACCTTTTATTAGAGTGGTGTAGTGAAAATTATACTACAGAAATATTATTCATTAAATGGATGATCTCTAGTCTAATGAATGATTAATAAAAAATATTAATTACTGTTCGGTATTTTTATTTTTTCAATAATGTAATTTGCAAAATATTTGACTTATTACAATTAATGCTTAAAATGCATGACTCGTCTAAAAACGAGAAGATTTGACGTCACTTCTAAATCGGCTACTTTTTATCGCATGTATACATATGATATGTCATTCGAAAGAAAATCAAAAGTTCTGTAAGATAGTGCCCTCTTCAGAGTTATTTTACAAGTAAAAAATCAATAAAAATGACCATATATGTCAAACAAAACCAAAGCACCACCTCCTCACCAACTTTTCTTGAATCTTATTGGCTGTCCCACTTCTGTCAGAAAGGGAAATGGCTGCCAAAAAGTAAAAAGTTACGTTCGTTTTGATTTTTATTACGAAAATGATAAACGAATGTTTACAACATTTTAAACAATATTTGAATTGAATTACAAATTATTATTGATAAAATAATACTAAAAATCAAATTATTTTAGAAAAATAGTTAAGATATTACCAAGAATTATTTATTTATTGCTACATATTGATCGTAACGTTAAAGTGAAAAAAAAAAGATTGCGTCAGCAATCTTTTTTGGTTGGTTGAATAGCGGTTACTTTTATTTCACCACAATTGAATATTTTTTAAATTATAAATCAAATTTTATTTTTGAAAAGACTTTCGTTTGCTTTCGTAATCTGAGAATTCAGTAATATACTTTTTACAAACGAAACTAACGTATTTATATTATTAAAAGTGATCTATTTTAACAATAGATTTTGTTAAAGTTGTGAGTTGGCCAATTACAAGTTTTGATTTTTAACTCATTCGGCCAATTAAATAATAATCATTGAAAGGGTTAAATATGCTCTAATTGATATTTTTTTAAAAATAATTTTTCTTTTATAAACACATAATAGTAATCATTACCTGAAATTATGATTTAATTGTTTTAACATTTTAAAGTCACTTTTAATTGTGTTCTTAAATTTTGTAATACTTTTAGCATTAGTACATTTAGAAAATATTTTATTATGTGAAATATTTGCATATCAAATTTAGAAAGAATAATAAAGGAAGATTAAAAGGTACTTGTTAAATAGCCACTGTACATCGCTTGGTGGCATGGTTTCTGTGCAAAAACAGAGCGATGTAATGTTCCCGGACCTGAATGAACTTTCAGCATAAACTAAAATTTTTTTACTAAAAAATATGATCACATATGATACTAAAAAATGGCTGCTGGCTTATTATAAAATTTATTTACAAATTTTAATTTTTTAAAAAATATGATCATGCGCTAGGAAATGAAAAATTCTAACTGGTTGCTTATTGTGAAATAAATTAAATTTACAAACTTTAACATGTTTTTGTTTGTTTAATTTGGGGGTGGGGGTGTAGTAGCATATAAATAAAGTTTTCTACATTAATGCAGTATAGTTTGTGGCTTCATTATATATTGATTAATATAAAAAGAAATTCTAAATCAGAGTTTAAATATGTTTATTGAATTAGTATTACCAAGTATACTTGCGACACTTTCACATCATATTTATGGTTATATTAGCATAATAAGTACGGCAGAATATCATGATGTATATATATGGTTATTGTGATGCTAATAGATGGATAATTGAAATCTTAAACTGGATTCCAAGAGATTGTAAAAGACCCAGAAAGAGACCACATGTGAGATGGATGGATGAAATAAGAAAGTGTGCAGGGGTGACGTGGAGAAGAGAAACTAAAGATTGAAGAAGATGGATTGAACTTGGAGAGACCTTCATCCTGCAGTGGATTGATAATGGTTGTTGGTGATGATGGTGATGGTTATTATAAATAGATACAATTAATGTTTTAATTTTTATCTATATTTCATTTATTTACCAGCTGAATATTCTATTTTCAAACAATGATAAGTGTAAACACAAGAATATATTTTACAAAATAGTGTATATAAAATATATAAATGTAAAATATATTAACTTATATAATATTAATAATTATGCACTTTTAACGCTCGTTAAAGAAGTTATATTTATTAAATTTATTTAAAGCTTAGTGCTTTCAAAGCTCTATGGCCTCATAATCATAGCTGTGCAAAATAAAAATAAAACGGTTGATAGTGATGAGAGGGAGTATTCAAATTTATGTTAATTAGATGTTTTGGTATATTATTTAAAATATTGTTTGACTTAGTTTGTCCATCTTTTGGAAATGGCAAAACAGGTGTCCTTTCTATTAATTGATTGGTTGTCATTATTTATTATCTGAAGTAGTCACTAATTGAATATTGTTTATTGATATGGTCTTAATTAATGTAATACCTGTACATCTGGTATAACCATAAGAACTATGTTGTTCTAGATAAATTATTGATGTATTTAACTGATGCAAAAATAATTATATATTCTCATTTTAGTCTTTTTAATTGTAGATATTATTTTCAACTACAATTCATACCTTGCAGATTTTATTAATATTATGTTGATTTCAGTATTTTTCTTATAATTAATATTATTCATTATTATTACTAACACTAGAGATACCTATTTCTATACATCTTGTATGTATATATGACCATTCACCTATATGACATGTATGTACATATAACCACAATATAAAAATTACATAAGTTAAAGAACTTTTGTATCAGGTTCCCAAATATTTAGTGCCTCTTAACTAATTAGTAACTATATCTATTATAGCTATGAAAACTATGGAAAGGTTACATAAAAAATTCTAAACCTCTTTTAAAATTTCTTACCTAAGTACGTTAACAGATTGTGTACGTACACATGGCTCTCATTTTATGCAGTAGATAGGTTCCTCTGAAAATGTGCACAAAAAGAAATCACACAAAAATAGACTTAACTTATTTTGAAAAATGGGGGATACATACAGTAATTTTCAAAAATCACATAAAAGCAAAGCAACAATGTAAAATTACTTTAAAATTCATATAAAAAAAATAAGAAAATAAAACATGACTAATAAAAAATTTCAAATTTGAAAAAAATTGGTACATGACAAACTTTTTTTTTACTTTTTTATTAACTAGTATTTAATTTTATTCAAAACAATATGTTTTTATGAGTAAATTACAGTATTTTACATTTTTTCATACATATACAATATTTTAATTATTATTGCTATTTGATGATACACAGGTTAGTTTGTGAACTGGTAAGACATCAGATTCATCACATGGGGAAATACTAGTGCCAACTTCATTTTTTTAATTGCTCTTATAGTGGACTCGCCCAAACTAAAATGTTTTCCAATCACTGTTGATCCTTCCCATTTTGCTAAGTGATCTAAAATTAAAATTCTTGTTTCGAAAGAAATTCATTTTCTTGCATATTTTTCCTCTCCATTAGGGTAAACTAAAAGTTTAGAACAAAAATAAGAATTTAGACTTACGATAATAAAAAGACACCGACTAACCACTGTTGGCAAATTTAATTAAATTCTTATTTTTGTCTTTAATTTTTTAATTTTTAATTCCGTTTAAAAATCAAATTTCATTGTTTCACATTACATTAATTTCAGATCACATTACATAATTTTCAAATTGTTAATTACAATTAAAAATCAGATTTTAATTTTTAATTCTCAAACTTAATTGTGCCCTTTGCTGTGACTCATCTTTTAAAAATAAACTTGTGGATACTAAATGATTAATTGATTACATACTCTTTTTTTAAAAAAGTAAAAATAGAATATGATTTAAAATTCAAAAACAACATGTATAGTATAGACATTTATAAAGTTTGAACAGATTTAAATTATAATCTTATAAAATTTAACATGTGTATATAAGATGAGAAAATCCTGATTATAAATGAATTATGAACTTCTTTATTGCATAAAGTCTATTAAGTACGATTATAAAGCACTGAAAAGACTGAAATTATTAGATGGAAGTCAAACTCCGATAATGCACTATTACTTTAAATATGATGTGTGAATGCACAAAATTTATAATATTTAAAGTAATAGTGCATTATCGGAGCTTGACTTCTGATCTAATAATTTTTATCATGTAAAAGAAAAACGCATACAAAGATATTAAGAAGAAACATGAATCGCATAACTTCAAAATCGCATTTAAAAAATCTGCACAAACCCAACTGTATAAGAAATGATAATCCTCTGATGTTACGGTTTAAGACCAATCCTAATCAAAGGATGTTGGTGACTATGGTTATTAAACACTAAAGTCATGTTGATGACCATGGTTATTAAAAACTAAAACACTAAAATATATAGATATTGCACTGTATTCAGACCTGTATAACTATACAAGAAAATTAGCTTGAATTGAAAACGTTACTGTGTTGACGGTTTGATCTCATAGCTTTGTAGTTAATTGAAAAGATAAAAGGTGACTCAGATTAAGGACTTCTCACTGACGAAAGCCATGAAGTAAAAAGTAGGCTGGGGATATTGGATGAGTAGTCACTAGATAGCAATTTTGATGCACAAACCTTTTAGCCTTCATTAATTACTATGACTTGCAGTAGATGGCAATATTGTATAGAGCAAGGGAGGCAATTCAAGAAGAAATGGGATGGTCAAGTTTTCATGTGAGAGATGCAAAAAGTAAAATGAAAATGTTTGGTAGATTGCAGTTTATGAATAATAAAAGAATAGCCAAAATAGTATTTAATTGGGTTATGAGTAAAGGGTAGGTAACAAGATGGGTGAGAAAGGTAATGCGGTATTCAAAAGATTTGGATAAATAATTTATATCAGTGTATTTGTACAAAAGCTGGGATGATTATGTTAAAAGGATTGTTGAATGTTATAGTAGTAAAGAATGGGATAAAAGAATTGATTTATTAATAAAGAATAGGGAGTTAGAGAGATGGAGAAATAGTATGGAGAGTAAAAAGAGTTTAAATATATATATATATATATATATATATATATATAGCAATAAACAGAATATTACATGCAAGTTAATATATGATAATAGTAAGGAAAGTAGTTTATTGTTTAAGGCTCAAAAGGTATCTTTAGCTATAAGAGAATATACATGTAAATGGAAAAAAATGGGTGATTTATTTTGTAAATTATGTAAGGAAGGAATAGAAAATATTACGCATTTGTTAATTGAATGTAAATGCTTGAAAACAGAAAGGGTACATATAAAGAAGTTATGGAAGAATAAATATGAAAAAAGTGATTACACAAGAAGTGAATTATTGGTTTTTATGCTGGGTTTGGAAAAAGATAAGGGGAATTTAAATATAAAGGTTACAGAGTTGACAAAGATTATGTTGTGGAAATGGGATGGAGCAGAATAAGGGAAAATTTAGAGTGAGGAATGAAAAATAAAGTGGCTAACAGGTTTATCTGGGCATAATTGATGAGATATTCTTGACTTCGTTTAAGGAGAAGCCGCAATACATCAAATCACATTACATCACATTATTGTGTTAACTTTTAAATTTCAAGTTATAAAATCATAGCTTGTAAGAATGACATTTAAACATTACACCGTGCGTCTTTATATATATAAGGATTTACCTTATAAGATTTTAAAATTAAATTGGCATTTTTTAAATCTTTTTTTAAAATTTAAAATATTTGCTTATGTTATCAATTCATTATTTATTTGCATATTTTTTAGGTTAATTTGCATATTGGATTATGTATTATATTTAATTTTCTGAATGTTAGTTAGTACTTTTTTTAAAAAATAAAAATCACTGTTTACTTGAAAATTATAAAATAAATACCTTGAAGCAAATAAAAGACAACTATTCCAAGTATATATATATTTTCATAAGATTATACACAGAATTAACTTTTTAAATAAACAACAAAATAAAGACGTAAATACTTTGTAAATAAACAAAGAAATAAAAATAAGAATACAGAAGATAAAGATATTAACACACACACGCCGTAATTGTAAAATATAAAAGTAAAAAAAAAGGTAAAAGAAAAAGCTGGGCAAAACATAAGACAGTTAGAAAGATGCATTTATGTTATATAAAAAATTTACAATATTTTTTTTTCCCCCATGTGTCATAGCATCGGCCGGGAAGCGAACCCGCTAACCCGGGACAACTGCTTGTAAGGTTGCCGTGCTGACCACTCGACTACAAAATTTACAATGTTGTTAGGCAAAAACATACAGATAGCAAATAGTTACTGGTGACTTTTGATGATTTTATAATATATATGAATTTCAAAAAATTATATTGATACAGGTATATAATAAGCCTGTATATCAGTTACTACATAGTAGAGATGTCTGCCTACCCTTCGTATATGTATTAAATAGATTATGTCCTGTACATGAGGATCACATTGCCTTTAGTTCAACATGGGTGTGACAACAATCTCGGCCTCAGGATGGCCTTTGAGTGTTCCATCATCAGATTTTCAATTGAATGGATGGTTGAAGAGTTAGAGGGTGGAATGGATTTGGGCCTGTCCATTAAAGTATGAAGATTAGATATCTTAACATATATGTGAGCTCTTATTGTATGTATGTGTAGAGATGATAATCTGGACCAACTGATGATTGCTGGTTTAGCATGAAATACGCATATTGGTGATTATTTATCTTTTCGACATAAATGTGTTCAAGTGTATCAGTGGTGAGTGGTGAATCGTGTGAAAGTCTATGCTAATACACTCTATATATTAAATATAAGGCAAATTTGCAGTATAGTATTTTAAAATTTATTTCAGCATATACTTGTAATGAATATATCTCTTTGATACATGTGATCTTCGCCACCATTTTTTTTACTGTAATCTCTGCAGGATTAATTTTGTAGGGGATTTTGTAAAATTCATAACTGGTTTTTATTAATATTTTTCATGTACAACTTTAATTTTTGTTTAATAAATCCATGATTTTAGTTTTGGATAAATATATGCATAATAAGATAAAATATTAAAAATTCTTATATAGTATATGTGTATATTATTAACGTATAGAAATAAATCTCAAATTTCTAAGTAGTATGATAGTAGTCAAAACATTATTGTTATTCCCATGAGAACAGCCAATATCGACAATTATCATTCTATATGATGTGCAAAGACCCTATATATATTTATCATTGTTTCTATTTCCAGTATCTTTACGTGTAAATTTTATACTGAAATCTTTAAAGCTTTTATTTCTTAACATATTAAAAGCATTTTTCTGTTTATTGTATACATTCTTTTGTGTTATCCAAAAATGTTTTTCTATCCACCAGCAGTGTCCATTTTCAAAGGAGTACACCTAACGAATGCTATTTCAGTATTATATTAATGTACTGATCCATCCAGCTAAGAATGAAGTCATGGTGTTATAATTCTTCAGCTTTGCTTTGCTCTCCATGGCAACTTTTAGCATTTTGTGAAAAGAACTTAACATTGACGTATTAAGTATTAAACCAAAAAAAAACATCACATG
This sequence comes from Epiperipatus broadwayi, assembly GCA_028023455.1. Lineage (NCBI taxonomy): Eukaryota > Metazoa > Onychophora > Udeonychophora > Euonychophora > Peripatidae > Epiperipatus > Epiperipatus broadwayi. Next base: position 2,943,191 of record JAQFVV010000045.1, read on the forward strand.
ATCACCTTTTCCTATGCTTATGTAAGCTGTTATTAGCAGTAAAAAAATTGTCCATACAGTAGTGTCACCCAATGCAAGTCTTAGTAATCAATGGATATTGGAAGGTTTGTCCATAAAATCCCCATCTAGTGCATACTCATCCAATATCCTCAGACTAGATTCTAGTTTGGGGCTTTCATCAGTGATGAGTTTTGAATCTGAGAGCACTGGCCTGAATCCAAGAATCTATTGCAATCCTCCAGAAGCTATCTTTTATCTATTTAGTTAACTATAAAGCTAGGAATTTAAGATGATAACACAATGTTTTCAACCCAAGCTCTCAGATCCAAAGATTCCCATTGATGAAACCCACAAGCTAGAAATAGTCTGGGGATGTTGGATGTGTAAGCACTTAATTAGGACTTTATGCACAAACCTTCAGAAACAATTGATCACCAAAGCTTGTGTTGTGTGGCACTTGGGTATGAAGTATTTGCTACTGCTAATAACAGCTTGTGTCAGTATAGAAAATGGTGATAATGTGATCTTTTGGGCACTTTATATCATTCTTGCTTATAGGATGTTAGTGGCTGTGGTTCTTGATAAGCTATATACACTAAAATGTGTAGATTCTGAACTGGATTAAGCTTGGACTGAAAATATTAATAGGTTTTTATTTTGAGTTTCTAGTTTTATAGTTAACTAAATAGGTAAAAGATTTGTGTTTGAGGGTTGCATTAGACCCTTAATCTAGGTGCAATGCTCTCGGATCTAAAACTCTCACTGATGAAAGCCACAAACTAGAAACTAGTCAGGGGATATTGAATGAGTAGGTATTAGATGGGGATTTTATGCATAAATCTTCTGGAATCCATTGATTACTAAGGCTTGCACTGGGAGGCAATACTGCATGGATAGTTTGTTTCTGCATTAAAATATTAGTTTATAAAAAAATCTGAAGGTGTCAGCAGTTCCACAGAACAGACCAAAAACAAAAAACTGAAAAAATATCAACTAGTGTTTTCAAGACTTCAGATTGCTCAATTCTTTGATTTAGGCATATCACAAACTTGTAATTTTTTATTCTGTTGCTTTTTATGACAAAAACAATTGTGTTAATTCTGACATTAATTTAAATATATATAATTGTTTTTACAAAATATGTATGTAATAGTAATTAAAAAAAATCTTTTGCTATATTCATTTAGATTTCTTTTAAACATATGTTTCATTTTTAAAAATAGACATTAAGAAAACTGAAGTAATGATAAAATGAAACTATGTTCATTCTGTACTGTCAACATGATCGTACACAATTTTGATGATATTATAATATTATAAATGCAGTTTCAGACTTTATCATAGGATTTTATAAGGTTATTACGACTTAACAAATGTCATTCGTTTTACAAACCAAATTCAAAAAATAATAATTTTGTTAATTTACATTTACCAATAATATTAAGCAAACAGCCAATAAATGAAAACCCATTGCTTAAGTTATGAGTTTTATTTTATAATTTTTTTTTTATATTTGCAAAATTTGGTACATATGTATTAGTCTGGCAATGAGATGTCATATACTCTGGTAATAAGGTTCTAATCTTGTGATCTTGTTAAATAATGTCTACATAGAAGCTTCTGACAAAATTAATTGATCAATTTGAAAAAAAAAAAGACGACTTCTAAGGAATCTTCCTTGGGTTGTGGGTAGTTCCCAAATTTTAATAATTTCCTATTGTTAAAAAATACTCTAATTTATTTTGCAAGAATTAAAGATTGAAGAATAAATCCCATATACATGTTTCAGTTGATCGATTACTCATGCCAAGTTTCTTTCATGACATCACAGCATAGTTTAAATTGTAAAATGATGAGCAGAATCGAAGTTTTGAGTGATTACTTTCACCTTATCAAAATATTATTTAAAACTTACTTACAAAATTAATTCACATTCTTTTAGAAGATTATAAATTTGGTTAATTCAGTCTTTATATCCACATTTGTTGGTGCCAGCAAGTTTTATCAGTGTCAGATTAATACATAAGTACCCAAAACTGATTTGTAATTTTTATTAATTATTTTATTTGCAAACTTACGTTTTCAACAAATCAAGCACAATTTCCTGAATTCTCATATAAAATAAAGGTTTAAATACTAAAACCAAATTTTGAATGTTGACAAAAAGTGCCCCCAGAAAAAACAATGCTAATATCACCCTCTCAAAGAATTAACAACAGTATCACATGACTCATTGTGTTATATTCTTAATCAACTAAGTCTTTAATTATTCTTTCAGATCTATTCTCTATCCAAAATTCATCTATTCTAGATAATAACCTTTTTTTTTTTAATTTTAAGTAATATCTTTATTAACAGAAACAAAAAAAATTACACTTTTTATGTCTTTTCCCGCGTGGGTTACCAACTAATTATGTGTCGCGGTTCCCGATGATGATATTCCCAACAAAAGCATACCCCCTAAAATGAGTATATTCTAATTGAACACACATAATAAAATATCTCCCAGCATTATATTTCCAATTAAACGTTCTCTCTGCGGGCAAATTATTTGTATCGAATAATTAGTCTGCCCAGCGCCTGAATATTTAAAATTTTCGGAATTATCACGTACACAGGAATATAAATTATAGCCCTTCCTTCCTTTACTCTATTTCAATACAGACTGGTTTATTTATCCATTTAGCTTACTTTATTTTATTCCTCAATTAATCAACTTGTTAGCTCCTGATCTAATTTTAATTCACTCTGAGTAGTTATTGCTTGTAGAGAAAAGAAAACCAAATGACTAAGTATCCTTTTATAAATAAAATTTAATTTGAAATTCGCTAATTCTAATGAATAATAAAATCCTAAAACACAAATATATCCACACACTAACATAAAAAAATAATAAATATAAATAAAGAATATAATTAAATGAAACATTAAATAAAATTATCGTAACTCAATTGTTCCTTCTCATAATTAATAGATTAAATCATAAGTTTTAATGATAACTGTCCGAAGTGTTGGCAACTTTTAATAATTTAGTTCTGACCGATTTCTTATTTCAAATTAATTCTGACATATGTATTAATAGTTACCTAGGTATGATTTTCAATGTCGGGTCAACCATCGAGGGGAAAACTTCTTCTTTTGCAGAGATGGTTGTTTTTTCAGACTTCCAGTGAATGGAGTGAGAGTTATAGTCTTGACGTGGGTTTGTTCTAATTACATTTTAGTCGGTATTCATCCTTAACATTCTATTAATCTCCAGGAGATCTGGTTCCATAATTTTTCGCAGATTTCAGTGTTAAGTAGTGAGCGAATGTAGACGGAGATAAACGTGTTTGACTTATGTCATTTATTTATTTTAAATTGAAAAAAAACAACGTTTTAAATCAGTCTGTTCTTGTGTTTGTATAGAATGTCCCTAATTTCTCTTTCATTCTTATCTTAATCTATTGGAATTTTTTTAACAGTTTATTTTTCAATTTCTAACTACAATTTTATTTATTTTTGATAATTTAATATTGAATCACTATTGACATTTTTATTATTTATCTCGTAAATTATTTGGAAATTTGGTAAGTTTATTTAATTTTAAATTATAATTAATTCTTCATTTTAAATATTGAATGTTTAATTAACATTTTTTCATTATTTGTAAATCTATTTGGAAATTTGGAAAGTTAATTTTTAATTTAAATTATAATTAATTTTTATCTTAAATATTGAATGTTAATTAAATCCTTTTATTTGTAATCTATTTGGAAATTTGGAAGTTTTTTATTTGTTAGGTTAAGAGAGATTAATATATATATCCAATTATTTATATACAACTTTTGAATTACATTCAATTTCTTCAATGCTTTTTTCACACTCATGGTCTTATATGTTCTTCACTTCTTGGATGACTATTCCTAACTAAATAAGGAATTCATTCATATATTTCACACAATGTGGATTCTGTGCTTACCCAAATCATTTCCATCACCCTTTTTGGCAGGTATCTTAATTTGGTTAAAATATTTATCCAATTCTTTTTCTAATTTCCTTAGCCAGTTGTACTTTTTATTGTCAAATATAATACCATACCTTACTGACTATATTGTCTTCAAAGGGTGCATGGAAACCATTACATTATGCAGATAAAATTTTTTAATGTTCTGTAACACAAATCTTTTCAAATTTATAATTGGAGTATGAATTTTTTTTGTCTAAATCATTACATTCTTCAAACAAATGTAAAAAAAGTCTTTTCTTTCATCCTACAAAATATACATAAAGTCTCCAAATTAATATTTAGTCTTCTATTTAAGTATGTTTTTGTTGGTAGTATGCCCTTCAGTAATTTGAAAATAAATTTTATATAAGTGCGAAGAGCATACATCATCTGGAATTTCTTCAATATCTTTATTCTTGACACTTCCACCCATGAATATGCCTCTCTATTTATTTGTCCTTTCAAATCCATATATTTGAAGTTGATCAAATTGATTATGTTTACATCATCTTTCAAATCTTTGTCTCATTAATTATATTTACATCCAATAGTGGTGGATTAAAACATTGGCTTTGTATCACATTAATGTATTTTCTTGCTTTAATGTAAGATACATATAATAATGGTTCAAAGATTAAGGCCTCCCTGATTAAATGGTAATTATAGTATTGGAATCAACAGCAGGTATGATGGTTTCCCCCAAATATACTTTTTTGCTAACTAATTTATTTTATTTATTGTTATATTGTATAAATTCAACCAGGGAGCATAATATCCCCAAATTCCCATTACTATAGCATTAAATATTTTTGCTCTTATAACTTCACAAAGTCTTGTCTTATCAATGAAATATTCTTAATCTTCTCTTCAATTTTTTCAATTATTATTTTATTTAAATAGGTGTTAATACTAGTTTTCAAAATATATAAGGGGATTCCCCCAAAAAACCTGATGGCATTTCTTGATAATTGCATGGTATTGTTTTACCTGTAGCTAGTTGCCATGCAGCAGACTTCATTTGTTGGATATAAGATCCTGTTTTTCTTAGGAAATTTTTCAATATATCCATGACAGAATGAATATTATAAACATTGTGGAGTATTATTATTATATCATCTATAAAAGCAGTTACTGCTATCTTCACAGACTGGGTATGTGTCCTTCTATTTCTTTTACCAAATGGTCTATATAAATAGCAAGGAGAAGTGCAGCCAATGATGAGCCCTGCAGAGTTCCTTTACTCAGAATAAAAGAGATAGAGCTTCTCATAAATGTTTGTTTATTGATTTCCTACTATTTTTTTTATATAATTTTCAATTGCCTGAATTAAAAATTTGTGTTCAGGCATTAATTGATTTAATGCTTCTAGCAGATATGACCAATCTACTATGTCAAAGGCTGATTTAAAGTCAATTTGTATAGCATAATATTGTGTCAATTTTAATTCTTTGGTATACTTTATTGCTTCCTGGATTTTTATTGCTGCAATTCACTGCCCTTTGACCTTTTATAGAATTGTATGAAGGTGGAATTTTAACATTTATCATGATATAGTTGTTTTAACAAAATTCTATCTAGTATTATTGAGTCAATGTTCTCAATTAAAATTTGTCTCAGATCCTCCATGGCCGCTGTCTGAAGAGTCGTCTCTTTCTTTACACTGAACATTATTCTATTATTCATGTATGATCAATCGATCTTTTAGTAATCTTTGCTGGTTTCATTATTCTGGTCTAAGAAAACTCATTATACTGTCTTGCGTTGTTAGCCGAGAGGTATCGCAGCTGCCATGCAAGCAAGTAGTTGGTTGCAGACGGGTGTGGGTTCGCGTCCCGGCAGATGCTATGACATATGAAAAAAAAAAAAAACTCATTATACTGCAGTAATAAATCACTGTTCCGAGCAATAATACTAAACATGCTCAAAGTATCGAATTTCCGTTTAGATATTTTAAAGTTAGAAGCTGATAAAAAGGTGATTAAAAATAGTCCATTTAAAAAATCAGTACCCTAATTATTTATTCCTTTAATTTTGAACATTTTTTTAAAACTTAGAACAAATTAAACTTGCTTTTAAATCTGTCAGAATTCTAATGGCGCAGAAAAAAGTATAATTCATAGCCACCAATACCCCAGAGAAATGTCAGATCTCATCATTTACTCAAAAGGCGCATTTTGACTAAACATTTTTTAAATTAAGTAAAGAAGAAAATACAAATCATAAAACTATATTAAAACAATTAAACATCGCGAAGTTAAGGTATTTATTAATATTAGATAATAAAAATTATATTTTTTCTTAATATTTAAATCTTTCATTACTTTGGGGGGGGGGGGGTTATAGTAGTAAAAAATAACTTCTAATCAAAAAATAGGTTCAATCTTTTTCGGAAACGGTTAAGAATAATCCCTCTCTATATATCTATATGTATGTGTAAAATATATAAACATAAAGAAGTATATAAAACAGCCTATAAATAAATCATTTTAGTGTAAAGGTCTCTCCCAGCACCCCCTCCCCATAAATAAGCAACACAAGGCAAGGCATTACTCACTAACTTCTGAAAGATAAGAACTTGGGTAGTTATCCATTTAACCATCAAAATGGATTAGTTACTTAGATTGACCATAAACCACTTACCTAAAATAAAAACTTTAAACATGATGGGCGTCTTACGAAATGAATATTTACCTACCCAAGATTTGAACCCTAGACCATGACACTCATATATATAAAAGACTGTTTATGGTAAAATTTGATAAAACAAAGGTTACTGTTTTTAGAAGCTTGTTTATTATAACACCCGCTCAATCTTGGATACATTAGAATGCATGTATTAAGAGATAATCTAACCGTTTCATTAGTCTGCATAATTTGCAGATATCATGGCAGATTCTGAACCTTATGTTCCATGAATTGTGCCTAAACCTGACAATTCTGGAACCCTGATTTCTTATGAACTCCTAAGTAATAAAATCATTTGATTATTATTATAATCTATTTAAACAGCAAACAAAATAAAGAATATAAGTGCAATAATATATATAAATTTGCTAGGTTTAACTTTTATAATACTCATTGTTTATATAAATTTGAAAATTTGATTTTATTAAATGCTAAAATCAAACTTTCAAAAGCATAATTTTTTTATATAACAAATACTATAAACAAATTTGTTTTTTTTTTTTTTTTTAAAAAAAATGAATCATTGATTTAATCATTCCAAATTCAAACTTGGATCTCTGACAATTTAATCATTTTCTCATTTGGAAAGTATTTCCATTTCAGCATTTGTATTAAATTAGCTTTTTTCCTCATGTGTCATAGCATTAGCCGGGAAGCGAATCCGCTAACCCGGGACAACTGCTTGTAAAACAGCTGTTGCTGATCTCTCAACCACCAATGCTTGACAGTATTAAATTAGCTTTTAATCTATGTTTCTGATTCATGACTAAAATGGAATAAACATTCTAGAAAAATAATTACAATTAATACTACACTACATTTTGCCTAATGAAGGTTAAAATAAACAGATAGGTGAATAAAATTACTAACTAAGCCTATAAACTATGGTAAAGATATCCTATGCTCTCACAAATGTGCTTGCTGTTTTAATCAATAACATTTATTATAGTAATCTTATTTTAAGGAGAGCAAATATTCATTACATCATTTGCTTATTATAGAAGCATATATACTAGCATATCTCAGTGCACAAAAAATAATAGTTATGTGAATTCTAAGAATTTTTGTGTTAAATTGATTGATTATGATATTACCTTAACACTTTGGGTTTCTGACATTTTCCATTGTTCCATCTGGTAAAAGTTTTAAGAAATGCTGAATCTTTCTGATCTTGTAAAAATGTTATTTTACACTAAAACTCAATAAATTGGACTTCATTTTCTTTTTAATTTAATTTTATAAGTAAATAATAATTGCTTTAAATATTTAAAAACTGACTTGTAAATATAATAATATATCATAAAAATCAACACAGATATTTACAAAAACACTAAGATTAAAAATAAATAATTTTTTTTTATTCTAATTTTGACTTTTTTCATTTTGTGTAATGAATAAAGATAGTTTTCAATAACTCTATTAAATTCAGCTTTATAATCTGGTATTTTTTTTTTGCAAAAATTACAATATTTTAAAAGATTTTAAAACTAAGTCAGTTCTAACAGATAGTGGCATAACAGACATTGTCACTTTTTTTTCATATTGCAGTCAAGTTTATTAACTTTTATTCCTAAAAGTAAATCATAAATGAATAAACTGAAAGTTTACCTGCATAATTGTTAATAATAATCAACCAATTATGTGTGTAAAAATAATCAAAAATACTTTATAAACAAGCAAAAAGTTATATTTTCATATCCGTCAAAATCTTCGCATGAAAACAAGACCAGAAGAATGTGAACTCCTTCTGGGCATCTTCTATCAAAGAACAAAGGTCTCTTGATTTTAGTCACAGTCAGTAAGATCCTGACAACTTTAGATTTTTTTTCAACATTAATAACATAAAATCCAAATATTTAATATTTTGTTCTTCTAATTTTTGAATAGGCAAAGTACATTCAATGACACCATGCTCCATTAATAAAGGTAAAAACTTCATTTAGGTATCATTTTCATATTAAAAACATTTTAAAATTGGTATCATTTGAAAGCTTAAATTTGTAACTTATAATGTAAACATTAGTTATATAATATATAGAAAAAAAATTAATTATAAAAATAAAATGTTCAAATATGGGGAAATATTTAATGAAAGATTCACAAAAGTTCTATTTAAAATTGATAGGCATAGTTTTAACTTCAAAGAGTTAAGAGGTAAGTAACATATGCATTGTAACCCTGGTGGTACTTTTTGTAGTCATTCAACCTTTGCTTTTAGCACCAATCCATCCATATCTATATATAATTTTAAATTTTGAGCAGAATTTTATTACCATATGATGGTTTAAAATCAGTGACATTTACATTGTTCTTCCTGGTGGCACTTTTTATAATCGTTCATTATTTGTTTTTAGTACTAAATCATAATTATATATTAGAATTCAGTTGTAGTAAGGAATTCAATTATTTTTTAATAATTATGCATTCATTTTAAAATTTTGAATTGAATTTCATTGCTCTATGATGACTTAATCCTTTGTGGGTTGTGATTTACTGTAGCTTCTTAAATGGAGTCAAGAATCTCTCAACAATTATGCCCAGAGAAACCTATTAGTGACTTTATTTTCCATTCCCCAATCTAAGTTTTTCCATATTCTGCTCCATCCCATTTCCACAACATAATCTTTGTTAACTCTATGGCCTTTATATCAAAATCCCCCTTATCTTTTCCCAAACCTAGCATAAAAAACAATCCACTTTCTGTATAATCACTTTTTTCTTATTTATTCTTTCATAACTTCATTATATATGCCCTTTCTGTTTTCAAGTATTTACATTCAATTAGCAGATGCCTAATATTTTCTATTCCTTCCTTACATAATTTGCAGTCTAAATCACCCATACTTTTCCACTTACATGTATATTCTCTTGTTGCTAAAAATTCCATTTGAGCCTTAAACAATAAACTACTTTCCTTACTATTATCATATGTTAACTCACACCTAATATTCTGTTTATTTCTATATATATTTAAACTCTTTACTCTCCATACTAATTACCATCTCTCTAACTCCCCATTCTTTACTATTCTTTATTATTCTTTAATCAGAGACATTTAGATTGTTCACCCTGGTGGTACTTTTTGAAATCATTCAACATTTGTTTTTATAACTAAGACATTATTATATATCAGAATTTAATAACATAAATTCTGTTTGTCAGACATATAAATTTACAAAAGGAAAACATTTTAAAAGTATCATATTTGGACTTTGTAAATATTGAAATAATAATAATAGACTGTATAATGAAAAAAAGATGTGCAATCCAAGAAAGTGACTCCATTAAATGAATATAAAAAAATTGACTAAAATTTATTTTTAAAATATAAATGAATAAACAATAATCTTTGAAAAATCTATACAATTCTGCTTTGTTAAAGCTGCTTTATAATTTTTAGAGTATCTCAAAAGATTCTAGCATAGTACTGGTCATGATATTATAACCATCATGTTCAAATAGCATGATCATTGTACTGTCCATAGTTTTCTTTGTTATCCCTATGATAGAATTTGCTAAGTTCTATTTTTAAAAATAAAACATATATATGTAAAATAAAATTGTAACCATTTATACTTTTGTTTTTCATTAACTATTATATAATTTTTGTGTAAAAGTAATTATGAATCTTTAATTGCCTTATTTTTCGGCTAAAATTCTGACATATTTCTTTGTTCTCATTAGATTTAAGCTTTCACATTGATATTAAACCATTATTATTTATCAGAATATAATAAATTTGACGTCATTTGATAGATACTTTTGTTTAAAAATTAAATAAAATTTAAAAAATCACATTTGATTTTTAGAATTATTTTACAAATTATATTTTAGTCAAAACAAAACATTATCACATCATCAAATTTCAGATGGTGCAGATACAATTTGCAAAATGAACAAAATCTTCTGTTTGGTGTTTGTTTTAAAAATCTGAACAAATTATTTTTAATAACTACTAAATTTACTAATTTACACTTTTAAAGCTTATAATTTTTACTAAATTTACTAATTTATGCTTTTAAAGCTTATAATTTTTTCATAATTTTTACAATCTTGCTAAATATTATAATAGTCAGGCGAGAGATCTCATTTCTAAACTGTTGTGTTTCCTGTGATGGTAATCTTTCTAGTTACAATATTCAAAAGAAAATCTTTTATATTTAAAAATAAAACATTTTTGTTTGATTTGTAATAATTATTACATAATTACAATACAAATATAATCACAAACTTTCCAAAAAAATGAAGTTTTTAGAGCATCGGATTTTCTCAACCATCATAACATTTTCTCAATGTAATTTCACAAGGTTTGAGATCACAAAATATATAATGGATATTCATTATCTTGGAGCTTGAGATCTTTGATGGACTACCTATTTGATTTTACGACTATATTTTGAATATTTTTGTATCTAAAGTATTAGAAAATAAATATACGTGAATTTTAAAGCCATAATGAAAAAAGTTTTGCAAAATTTCCACTAGAAAAAACACAAATTTAATTTTTAGAAATCTCAAATGAAGCTTGGCCATTTGGATAAAAAAAAAACTGGTTAATAAACTAATGGATAAAATTGTTTTGGGTTATTTCAAAAATTTTCTCAGTATAATCATGCAAATAGTGTGTAAACTGATGGCAAATAAACTAAATTCATTAAGAACTTGAAGGCAGGACTAAAATACTTTGACTTTACTCCCTGTTTTAAAATACTGATCACTTCATCTTTTTTAAAAATTAAAACATCAATATTTATTAGTACATAAGCTTGTGGTATAAAAAAATTAGCAAAATATCTCTATTGATGGCTGTACAAGTCTGAGCTTAAGTGAACAGGATGACAGTAGCAAACTCTCCATACAGTAGCACTACCTAGTGTAAGCATTAGTAATCAATGGATGCAAGAATATTTGCATATAAAATTTTTAGCCTAATGCCTAGTCATCTAATATCCCCAGACTAGTTTGATTGAGTAGACACTAGATAAAAATTTTTGTGCACAAACTTTCTTGCATCCATTGTTTACTATGGCTTCCATTTGGTGACAGTATTGTATAGAGAGAAAGGTAATGCAGTATGCAAAAGATTTGGATAAAGAATTTATATCAGTATATTTGTACAAAAGATGGGATGATTGTGTTAAGCAGATTGTTGAGTGTTATAGTAGTAAGGAATGGGATAAAAGAATAGATTTATTAATAAAAAATAGGGAATTAGAGAGCTGGAGAAATAGTATGGAGAGTAAAAAGAGTTTAAATATATATAAAAATAAACAGAATATTAGGTGCGAGTTAATATATAATAATAGTAAGGAAAGTAGTTTATTGTTTAAGGCTCAAATGGGATCTTTAGCAACAAGAGAATATACATGTAAATGGAAAAATATGCATGATTTATTTTGTAAATTATGTAAGGTAGGAATAGAAAATATTAGCCATTTGTTAATTGAATGTAAATGCATGAAAACAGAAAGATTACATATAATGAAGTTATGGAAGAATAAATATGAAAAAAAGGGATTATACAGAAAATGAATTATTGGTTTTTATGTTGGGTTTGGGATAAGGGGGATTTAGATATAAAAGCCATAGAGTTGACAAAAATTATGTTGTGGAAATGGGATGAAGCAGAATATGGAAAAACTTAGAGTGGGGAATGGAAAATTAAGTGGCTAACAGATTTATCTGGGCATAATTGCTGAGATATTCTTGGCTTCATTTAAGAAGAAGCCACACTACATCACATCACATCACATTACATTTTCACAACTTGTGTAAGCATAGGAAAAGCTGGTCATGTGATGTTTAATAGTGATTTTTCTGATTGCAGACCTTTCTCTTGACTAAAGAAAGGTTTAACTCTTCAACATTTTATTGTTTTTTGCATTATCTTCTAGTAATTGTTTGTATTATAATCCTAACATTTAGATTAAAAATAAATCTTTATTTTATATTCTACATCAATAAATTGTATTGATTTATTGAAAATATACGTTTACAAATGAAAAACATTCTTAAAAGTAATGTTACTTTCCAAATATAGAAAAAGTAATATAATAAAAAACATATTCTGAATCATATCTTTTTTATTGGACAATTGCCATAATGCCAATTCATCAGGTGGGTCAGCAATATGAGATGGCACTGAGAGTGGTGGGTCGTGTGAAAGTCTGAGTTTGAACCCTGAATATATTACACATATAAATGCAGGTTTAAGCCTGTACAATGCATAATGCCAATTGAAAATTAAATGAAGAAAATATTTATTTGTAGTTATTTAAAAAATCTGAATGAATTCTTGTTAAGTAGCGATATATTAGAAATGTTTGATTGCATCTGATAAATAATATATCATGCATCTACAGGTGTGAATCCTAAGGTAACATTAATCTTTTAGTTAAAAAACCGGTATTTGTAAATTATTAACTGTGCAGCTTTTGGTGGTGCTGTTTCTAGTTAAAAACAGAGTGATATAACATTACCGGGCTGTTAGGTTTTTTTTTTATCTAATAGATCGTATTTTGATATATGGCTGTAATTTTTTTTCTTTTTAATATATTGTTGTTGTTTGTTTTGGACATAATTATTTTTTTTTTTGGTTTTCATTTGATAAATTTAAAACTATAATGGAAACTTTGACCTTTCTTTTTGGATCTCAAAAGTACATAATTTTTGACATACGCCTTTTTTTTGGGGGGGGGGGGGATTTCCATTCTAAATCTACTGTTTCTTTTTTACAGATGTCTTTTTTTTTTTTGGTTTGGATTCGATACATTTCAAAGTATAAGGGACAGTTTTAACTTTTTTTTGGAATATCTCAAATATACACAATTTGCTTTACATACGACTTTCTTTTTTTTTTTTTGGTTATTTAAAATTAGAATCGACACTTTCTTTTTGAATTTGTTAAAAATGCGGGGGGTTGCTGTTGATTGATTTAGCAAAAAAAATTCAAGCCTGTCTGAGAAACTCCGCCTCAGATGCCTGTATTTGCTTATAAATGAAGAGAATTGTTTGGTATTTTATCTTACATTTATAAATACATACAGGTTTTTTTTTTGGGTGGCGGGTTTTCATTTTTTTTTTTAATAATAACAAATAAAATGGGGATTTGATTTTTTTGTTTTATTAATAAGAACAAATAAAACAGGGTTTTGATTTTTTTGTTATTTAAAATAATAATAAATAAAATGGGACTTCCTTTTTTTCTCTTAGATTTGTAAATATGGGTTTTTTTTTATTTTGGCGATGGATTTTTATTTTTTTTTATTTTAATAATAACAAATAAAACGTCAAAAACAAAAAGCAAAAAGTCAATCGCGGTATTGTTTTTTAACCCAAAAAATATGTATGTTAACCGGTTTTGTTATGCTTTCACAAAACACATTTTCGAGCCTTCAAACCATGTACCCTTGTGAATAGACATGGTTCACCTGCAGGCACGTGAGTAGCATACAAACTGCCAAGTCCACTGTGTGAGATTCATCGATTTGCCACATTCACATGTAATGGCATGCGGCAGGATGTTTTGAGCTTGCAGAAACACAACTGCCTCACTTTGTCAGTTTGGGACATCCCACAAATGTAAGAACATAGAAGACATTTTGTTATTCTTTTTTAACTCTTGTCAGAGTCACGACAAAAACAGTATCTTTTCGCAAACAACTACAATCATCTGCCAGAGAGATCGGCATACTTTTTTTTTTTTACTTTATTTACCAAAAAAAAAAACAAATTAGCCAAAAAAAAAAACTTTAGACAAATATAAAGAATATGCTGATAATTACTAATCCTCAAAAATCTTTCAGTTGGAAAAGACAGAAAATCATAAACATCAATAAATAAACACTTGAAAAAGATGCCAATGCTCACACTCTCATCTGAAATTTTAGTGACAATACAAATTCTGTCAATATGCATAGGAATTCAACCTGCAATGAAATCAATGGCAATACGATCATAGCATTGTTAGTAGACATAGTGTTATTGAACATGGAAGAATTGGCCGCATATTATAACACTACATATGATCTACTCGTATATTAATGATCACTCATATATTAGCTGTAGGTTCGGCCGCAAAAGCAGTATAATTCTGTGTTTTTACACAGAAACTGCGCCAACACAGGCTGTACAGTGAATAGTTTACAAATACCAAAAAACCTTTTTTATAAATATCCTACAGCAGGGCAAAGGTCTCATAAAAAAAATCCTTGTAGAAGATCAGTAAAGGAAAAGGCAGTCCACACCAGGATTGTTGATTATCAGATAATGAGAGTTTGAGCAGTTTTCTTTTCTTATTTCTCTTTTAGCTCAAAATAGCTACATATCTATTTAATAAACAATCCTGGATGATTCACTGAATTTGCTATAAGCTATTAATCTAAAAAAAATTGTAAGTTTTTTGAAACCAATTTTTCAACCTGTATTCAAACTCAGATCACATCATAGCAGGAAAATGCATTACCTCCACTTTACAAGATCCTTTGTTCCTTTAACAAACAAGTATATACATATATAATAATTCATCTTATTGATTTGCCTGTTTTTAATATATTTTTTCTTTCCCTTCAGATTTCAGTTAAGAAGACAAAATCTTCCCCCCTCTTAAAACTGTTGAACTTTAACCCTTTAGTTTATTTTATCTTCTCTTTCTTCTGAGTCATTTTGTGCTTTAATCATTGATGGTATTGATGCTTGATTCCATGAGATCCTCTCCATTTTTAAATTGAATTCAGGATTATCCTGAAGCTTCTTAGAACCTTTTAAAGAATCAGAAAATATACTTTGAGGAGGCTAAAATGCCAAATGAATTTTAGAAATAAAGAAAAATAAAATGGGGATTAAATTCAGCAAAGAAAGGAAAAAAATTGTTTATTTAACCTATTGTGGAACTAACAATCAAAATAATGTTATAGCTCTATATGTTATAGAGAAAGCTGACAACATCAAACATAAACTGTTACTAATGAATGCATCTCTTCATTGAAATAATCAATAATTACACCCTAAATTCATCACTTTCTTTATTTTGTTGTAATATCTTATATAAATGTGACTTATCCACTATTTTGAACCCTTTTTCACAAAAACTTTTTATTTTACCTATATGAATACACAGTCTTATGTTTCAACTGCCCTGCAGTCTTCTTCAGAGCCAAAATTACCTATATGCATACACAGTCTTATGTTTTGTCTGTCCTACAGTCTTCTTCAGAGCCAATTTTACTTTTACTTTTAATTTTTTAATTTTGGTTCTGAAGAAGACTGCAGGACAGTTGAAACATAAAATTGAGTATGCCTATAGGTACATTATAATGTTTTGCTAAAAAGGGTTCAAAGTAGTGGATAAATTGCAATTACACACTCCATTATAATAATTGTATGGTTTTATTGCTTAAGAGTTCATAAAAAAATTGGGCACCAAAATTGCCAGAACTGAAATTTATCTGAGAACCAAACACCATAAAAACTGGCACTCTGTCACTAGACCAAAGTCATGAAGAGCATATTAAATAACCAAAATATACTGCTCTTTGTTAATGAATATTGTAGAAGAGAGCTGCTCAAAACATCATTGGCAGTGAGAGATTTCCAAAGGCTTTGATGTTTGTGAGTGAAAAAATAAAATCTCAGATTAAATGCTTATAAACTAAGGATAGGACTAAAAATTTAATTTACATACTATATTTATTATTTTGGCTGTGGCCCTTAGGTAAATATTTTTTTTAATGCAGCTCTTGAATTTCTTAAGGTGGGATAACCTCATTGTAGAATGTGAAGATGCACATATATTCACAATTTATATCTGAGCCTGCTCTATTTCTAAATTCACTGTGTACATGAATTAAATTATTCTAAAGCATTTGATGATTCATATTCATAGATAATTTAAAAGTCAGCTCTTATTATAAAATTGTCTTTTGTGCCTAATTGATAGAAACGATCTTGGATTTTTGAGAAGTATTGTGGCCAAAATTTATCATGTGTCTCCTACCTGACAATTTACTCATGTTTCCCACTTATTTCTACATTTGGATGATGATGATTAGAATCTTCTTCATTTTTTTCTTGAATTGAACCCTGATGGGCAAATGCATGGCATAATAAGCATGTTCAACTAATGATTTTAATGAGAAGGTCAATGATTTTATAGCTAGTCAAATGTGTAACATTCGAAAGAAAAACATATTTCATGACACAAACAAGTCACCTTATGTGATTAAAATAAGGTAAAAGCCAGATCCCCAGGAGTCATTTTCGAATAAACATTTAAATAATTTCTAATTTTTCTTATATCAATGCTAATCTACTTTATCAGATAGATGATCTGACAAAGAAGAATGGCATGGAAATGACAAGAGGTGGACATTATTTGCAAATTTAATTAAATGATTCTTTAGTGATCGGGCTTGTGAATTATCTTAACTACATATTCACTCTTGTTTGTTCTGTGAAATAGTTTTTTCTGTATGCTCAAATAGTTATAGTTCTTTGAATTGTCATAAATAAATACGTTAGTTCAAAGGTAAGTTTTTTAGCATTTTATTTTTAATTTGTTTCTGTTAACCCCAAATAATAAAAATTAATGAATGCAGTAGAATAGCGGTGGCCAAGATGTCGACTGTATTGACCAGTTGATCGCAAAGCTGACGTGAACATTGACAAATTATACCGATAAATTCAAGGCTGATTTGAATATAAAAAATAAAAAAAGTAAACATTCAAAATTATTTTCATTTAACAATAGATAAATTTAAAATAACACCTATTGCTATTGTCGATCTCAAAGATAAACCCAGATTGGAAAAAGAATTAAATTATTTTTCTGCAACACTATAGCTAAAATTCTTAGAAATATTTAATTGCTGTTTACCAAGGAGAAATGAAAATAACTTGTCCTGGAGAAATAAGGATTTTAGTGAACTGATTTTAAAACAAAATTATGAACTTTTTAAAACACTTTGTATAGTAATTTAATAATTGTAATTTAATAAATATTTTATAAAGTGACATGGACAAATTGTAATACTAGAGGGACCTGAGGTAATTTAATAGTAGTCATATAAAATGTCTTCAACAGTTCATATCTTGTAGAAAAAATATTAATCAGTTTGTATCTTCTAAAAAACATCACCAATATTTCTGAGTACCTAAAAAGCCCTTATAAAAAAAAAAACAGCAATTCGTAAGTACATTCTAAAAAAATACAGCACCTTGAACTGTTTTTCCCATTTTGGTTTTCATTCTTGCAAAAATAATATATTTTTTTCTGGTTTCCAATTCAAAACCCTGAAAAACACATAATCATCCTCAGGTACACTTTTACCAAAAAAGTTGTCCCCAATATCTAAAAGTTTGGCCACCCTTACAACAGAGGATATGAAATCATAAATTAGGATTTATTACTTCCAAATGAATATTCACTGATTGTCAATAATTTATGATTCAATTTTAGCTGAATGAATGTCAATAAATACTGATACTCAGTAGTTAATAAATAGATTGAGGAATTTCATAATAATAAACATCACATGATCACCATTTCTTATGCTTGCTTTTAACTGTTATTAAAACAGGCAAAACTCACTATATGTATTGCCACATACAGCAATCTACAGTAATCAATGGATGCCAGAAGGCTTGTGCATTAGATCCTAAGATCTACGTGCAGTGCTCTCAGATCCAAGGTTACTGACTGATGAAGGCCACAAGCCAGAAAGTGGTCTGGGGATATTGGATGAGTAGGCACTAGATGGTGATTTTATGCACAAACCTTCTGGCATCCATTGACTATTTCTAGCTTGCTGTGTGTAGCAATATGTACAGTGAGTTTTGCCTGTTTTAATTTCACAATACATAAGATGACACTTTTCAGGATTGTAGCTGATTAATATAGCAAGTTCTTATGCTATGAAATTTTTGCCTAACAAGAGAAGGAGTGAGATTTTTAATAATAAAAACAAGTATGTGGGCTGAATTCATATGTTGATAATTTGAAGATTGATAAAGTTTATGATACAGTTGTGAAAGTGTGATATTAGAAAGAGTTGTGTTTTAATAGGATAGCAGACTGCCACTAAAAATAATCAAGTATATTGAGGATTACTCAAATGTAGCTATCTGTTGCCAAGTTAACTCAAATTGTCTTTTTTCAGAGAAATTTTCTTATTGTCATATGTGGCTTTTTGACCTTAGGCCAAAAATAAACATTATCAAAATTTGTCTAATTAGCAGTAGAGAAATCTATTTCTCTACTTTAAGCATTACATAAACTTGTCAAAAATCTATTCTAATAATATTATGACATATATTTTTTATGCTAGTAACACTTTAAAAATGATAATTAGGTATTAACCAAATAAAAATTGTATAATTTAATATTTCAAAATATACAGTTAAATACAATTATTTCATAAAATGTACTTTACTTGCCTTTTTTTTGATATGTCAAAGCATCGGCCAGAAAGCGAACCTGAAACAACCATCTACAAGCAACTGCTTGCTTGCAAGGCAGCTGCACTGACTTCCTGGCTACAAATTGTCAATTGCATCATTGTAATTTAAGTTTTCATGATTATATTATGTCTGTCAAGAAGATTTATTTGACCATCTTTCTTGCACATACATGTTTTTAGATGATGTTTCTATTAATTTTTAATTTTAAAAAAGCTTAATTTATATACATGTCACAAGGGCTTTATTCATCACAATTCATTATAAAATTTAATGTTAAATGTAGTATGGTGTGAAACAGTTTTAATCCCGTTACCTAATCACATGAAGGACTTTGCATGAGAAATTGAGAAATTCAATTACATGTATGCCATCTATTGAGAGAATTTGCTGTCTGTCTTTTTTGATCATTAAACATTCATGTTTATTTTATGCTAATATTTTAATTTCAAAATTTTTTTAAAAATGCAGCAACTTGAAAAAAAATTTAAACTCCACGTTGATCACCTTCTATTAATTCTTGGACGTCATGAACATTGCAATATTAGAAGTATATACTCTTATTCTTTTCCTTTACTTTCTTTGCATTTCATCATATATTCATATATATTGCTTATAATAATTTTTCTCATATACACTTTAAAAAGTAGAGGAAATTTGAGAAGCTCTGATGAAGACTGCTGGACAGTCAAAACTGTCAGAAAAATAAAAAAGTTTTATTAAATTTTTTTTTTGCATTAAAGTGTATATGAGAGAAGTTATTATAAGCCATGCAAAATGACTTCAAGAAAATACTTTGAAAGACTAAAATCTTTAATTTTTTGGAAAGTTTATTATGATTCATGATTATTTTTGCATGTAACCCACTTGTTTAATACTGAAACTGAAACCTTCCAATCTCTTTCCATTTCACCATCAACCTAATGACCTACTCATCTGAACTAGTTTTGAACCTATCTTAAATGTAAAAATGTTAAATGTAAAAATGTTATATATAAGTCGAACGGGAAAACTTTGCTATAATGGCCGCTTGAATGGCATCATCCATTTACATACGAAACACCCTATAATTAGACAGGTTTGTAAAATTATAGCGTAGAAATGCTTATAAATTATTATAAAATGTTTATTAATTTTCAGTCAATTCTTAATTATATTCGCTATGATATTCGTATGTGGATGGATAATTTAAACCTTGGAATAATGGCAAAATGATTTATATATATATATTTAAGTTTAAATAAAAAAGATATAATGTGAAACATTTTTCTTTAAAATATATTTAACGGTTTTCTGATTTAATGTTTTACATATATAATTGAAACTAAAGTATTTCTTTAAATTTGCTTTTTTTAAACAAATAATTTTGTAAAAACAAATATGTTAAAAGTTATTTATTTCAGTAAAATAAAAATCCGATTATAATTAAAAATGAGAATTTTGTGTAAACAAGAAATCAATTAGTGACTGCACCCCGGGTAAAAAGTAAAATCTAGTTTACTGATTGATTTTGTTTGCAACAAAAGACTTTATCATTAAATCAGAATACTGTTACTTCTGCTAAGCTTTAACATTCTATAACACCTAAAAAGGAATTTAATTAGTGAAATCTGAATCAAATTATATAAGTTATATATTTTAATAATTTTTTAAGTAAATTAAATATAACACCTCGGAGACGTTATCTGTTGTAAAAATTAAATTATATGATTTTGTTTAATTAAAAGTCAATTGGTCCTGAGGCAAACAAAATTCCAAAAAGGTATTAAGGTTTAGTGAAAATATATAAATAGGCCTTATTTTAAGCGGGAAGAGACTCCATCTTGCTGTTGAAAAGCTGTTAATATCAGAAGTTATAAATCGTTTAATTTTACCATGTCTGGCTAAAGTCAGGTAAAATTTTGCTGCCGTTCCCATGATGGAATGCCGAAGTTCAATCCATAGAATGCCAAAGCAACAACCAACAAGCTTATACCAAATAAAAGATGCTGTATGCCGCTAAAAAAAGACTTGCCTTCATTCCAACACCATTTTAAAATCATCTCCCAATTAAATTGAAGATGCTATAAGCCGCCAAAGAACTCATCTTCGTTCCAGTTCGAATATCTCCAGTCCATCTACAGGAGAACTGTTTTAATATTTAAAATCGCAGAGCTCTGTATAAATTTCAAAACAATCATTATTTCTTCAAAATCAGGTTAGCTAACCATATTATTATAATTTCTTTCTAAAATTGTTTTCTAAATAATATTTTAATTCTATAAAATGTAATAATTTTGCTCATTTTTCTTTATTAATTCAATATTTTGCTATATAACTTAATCATTGCAGTATATTTGCTTTCCTTTTGATTATTTTAATAATTATTAGTTATACCTATGTTTCGAAACAGCATGCATTTAATTACCAATATGTTTTTTTAAAAAAGATATAATTTAAAATCTTCGAATTATTAGTTATTATAGTGTCATTTCGTGCGCTGTTTCGAAAACCTAATTTCTAAATAGCGGTGACACGTTTGTGCTCGTTGATATTTGGTCATTTAGTAAATTAATTAATATAAATATAGAATGTGACTTTTCAACCTTTAATTATTATGTTACTAAAGATTAAACTAGCCTGGAGTGTAATCATAAGTATATTTTTTAGTAAAGTATTCGTAAGTCCCTTATTAAATATACTTTTCCCCCTTTTAAAAGTTTAGGAGTTATAGATAACTAAAGAGATTGAAAGGTATAAAGTAAAGTTTGTATATATATATTCCCATCAGTAGCATATCGTATTCCTCATGCTCATGCTACAGAAGAGTTGGCTCTTTTGATCAAGCTTATGATCTTGTGTTTCTTTAATGTATAATATTTAAGTTATAATATACTTCGGCTTGGCGGATGTGGAATTTATTAATACTTTATCGTTATGCTGTTTTTTATATATACATAAGATGGAGCCACAGTAAGTCCAGCCCATCTTCCTCTTTTATGGGTAGTGCAGTAGTGAAGTCTGAGCTATGGGCCAGATTAGCACGTAAGTCCCCTGCTTCTTATGAACCAAATAAAGGTTCCCTTTTTAGTAGCATGACAACCGGTTATTGAGTAAACCGGTGTTTGTCACGAAAATCCTAAAACTATTCTTCTATCTGCAGAGCAACTTCAATATTGAATTTTTACTTGTGCCTAGCATATTAGTAAAATCGTTATAGCCAACTCTGCCTCCCTAATATGCAATCTTTGGCATTGAACCGAAGCATTCTTGAAAACCCGTTCGATCTAAAGCTATCTGGGATGCTTTATAAGCCCATAGTTAATATATAAATTTATTATAATTAGATGTATTATTAAGCTTCACTCCAGACTTTTTTTGATTTCATGTATAATAGCCACTCGAACTGATTATAAAAGGGCATAACTAATAAGTGAATGTAGTGGTTAGCTGTATAGCATGATATTGGTGCAATTAAATAATAGCCACAAATTTATTGTACTAAATGGCCTAGACTAGAGAAATGTTACTTTATAAATAAAATGCCTGCGTACATTTGCCAACAATAATGTTAGATCAAGATACATATGAAATTTGTCAATAAATATATTTTATAATTCATTATCTATTAGTTTCTGTCTCATTATTAAATCAATCCAATTCACTAATTGCCCATAGTTATTCATTAGTAAAACCCCTATTAACTAAATATATTAGATTTTATCTTTGGAATGTCTCTAGTATTAAGTTGTTTATATATATGTTTAAGTCCATGAGTCTTATTGTTTTCTCCGATTTGCTAGTGGGCCAGATTAAAAATTAATTCTTGTGTGCCATCACTGTTATGTTATCTATTAGGTGTTAGATCTGCTGCTTGGAGAGTGGGTTCGAATCCAGGCTGGTCCCTGACCTAAATCTCGGGCTCGACCAGGTCTGAAGTACATTTTATGAGTTCCAGCTCGTGTTAGATGGATAAGCATATTTTGACTGGCACAATACTAAGGGTATTACTATATTATATATACCATTTAATGTAAAGATAACATATAATAGCTTTTACTACATCTAAGACAATTTAAAAAAATTAGTAATACCAACAATAATACAAAAGGAGGAAGGGGGAATTCATACAAATACAAATATACCAAACTCACTAAGGTGTACAAATATAGAGCAGACTACTGAAGGCTAGAAGGGGGAAAGCATTGGCAAACTATCATAATGATGGGCTAATGTTTTTATTTGGTCATAACATCTTACTGCATAATTATTCTCATTTTTGTCTTCAGGCAGAGAAGTGAACAATATAATGTCCTTATGCATAATTAAAAAAAACCAGTTATATTAATCTTTAAATGAGGTTTAAAATTTATATTTGGTTATAGATAATCTCTTGTTTAATAGATGATTAATAATGACCATTTATATATTTATACGAAGCAGTTAGCATCAAAATTGTCAGTGCACAAAGTTTGACACCTGTAAAACAAAGTATAATAATTGCATCAGATAAATGACTGTTTTCAGAAAGGGATTGAACAATACAAATATATTTACATATGATCAAAAAACAGTCACATTAAACCTAACAGATTTACAGTTTATATCTGGATAAGGATAATCTTTTATTTAATAAATGATCAATAATAATCATTAATATATTTATCTGAAGCTGATGGTGTCAAAGTTCTTGGTGGAGAAAATTTGACACCTAGAAATAAAAGTACAAAAGTAAAACAAATTGAAGACGTTGTATGAATATATTACAATCTAAATGTTATTCTTATTTTAAGGTGACCAAGATTAATCTTATGAAGGAACAGACGGTGGATGGATAAATAAATAAATAAAAAATATATGAATAAATATTGCAGAGCAAATACATGAATAAGCAACATGAGAACAAGGGATTGACAGAAAAAAATAAATATTACAGAGCAAATACATGAATAAGCAAAATGAGAAAGAAGAGATGGGCAGAAAAAATATTAATAGATGAAAAAATGTCTATCACAGATATAGAAATAATTATTATTCAAAAATGAAAAAAAGATTGTATACTGGTTTGTAATGCAGTTTGTTTTAATGATATATATATATTAAAGTTTGTCTGCAATTCATATGTAATTTTTGTTATAAGTTTAAAAAAACGCTCACTATTGACAAGCTGTGATGGATGAGTAATTGTGTTGTCTTTCCGTGGGGAGATGTGACATCATCTTATTCACAGATGAAAACATAATAGCAATTAAATTATTCCAATTACTGCAACATGGTTCAGGTCATGTGATTAGATTATTCAGCATTCTGGTGTAAATGATAAGCTCTTAAGGGGCCCCTAAGATAAGTTACTAAAGATTAATAGTAGAAAAAACGGTATTATATTTAAAAAACCAATTATACTTAAATTTAGTATCTCTTTCACTTACTATTTTTTTTTTCCAATAATTCCATTAATTTTTAGATTTATGTGCAAGTGCGTGTTCCTTTCACTTATTCTTTTTCTTCTATAATTCCATTAACTCTTATTCGCCAGAAACCATGTGTATGTGCGTGTTCCCTTATTTTATTATTCTGATTAAAAATGGATTTTTTTTGTTTGTTTTGAAGGTTAAACATAATCTTAAAACGTATTTGTAATGATCTTTTTCAATGGCTACCAAACAACACAAACTAATTTAATTTAGAAGCTGTAACGAATCTGTCAGATTAAATCACGGTTAACCAATTCTCTTTTTTGCATGCTTTATGAATCTTTTATCAGTCGCAAAATAATAATTAGCATATTTTCATTCTGACATAATCGTCATCCTGTAACGTCATTAAATAACATTTGCATTAGTTTTTTTTTTTTGTTGTTGCTTTCCAATTGGGTGGAAAAATTGATGGGATTAAGAGCAAATGGAAATATTTGCATATCACCCTAATAATAAAATAAACGACTTCAAGTATTTAAGTAGAGGGATTTGAACTTAGGATTTTTCAGTCTTTATTCATTCTCGACTCCATATCAAGCAATCGATGCATATGACCACATACATACAAAAGAGACAGATGATCCCCAATATATATATACTTCGTGCAGAACCAGCATTCATCAGTTGGGCCAAATCATAATCTTCCACACATATATACAATCAGTGCTCAGTTTATATTAAGATAGTTTCCTTAAACTTTATTGGACAAGCTTCAATCTTCTCTCTCTTCCAACTATTCAACCATCCATTTCACTGAAAAACCAACAACAGAATGCTCAAAGCCTTTGTTGGATCATACTCATGTAGACATTACATCACTCTAACCTCTTATATTATCAGTCCATTATGTATTCACATATATTAATAGAGTATTGTATATTTTGATTTATTAAAATGTTTCATAACTCCAAAGAGTCATAGTTGTGTCCAAACTATAATTTCTCATCATCAGTGCCAATAATCGAACATTAACAACTTCACTACAGTATTCTGCAACCACATGACCAATAAAACATCCGATGAACTTAGCTTCACAATTTGTTAATCATTAAATGTTCGGGGAAAAAATCCAAAAAGCTCTTTGCAAGCTAGAAACTAGTCTGTGGATGTTGAATAGGATAGCATTGGATAAGTTATTAAGCATTCCCAATTGGTATCCACTGATTACTAATGCAATTAGTGAGAATAGAAGCATTGTGCATTCAAAATTAATTGCAAAACAATAATTTAAATTTTACGAAGTCAGACTTACAATCAATTTGCTTATACATAGAAATCATTATCATTTGCTAGGGCCAGTCACATACAAGTACAGATATTCTAACTCCAAAAAGGACAAATAATAATTAGAGATTAATTTTGAAATGATTGTACAAACAAGTCTGTGACTCGTGAATACGTTCACAAATACGATAGCCTAAGTCACTTCCTTTTATTGGATATCTTATAATGCTAGTTTTTTTGCTGCAAACTTTTCTTTCTGAAAGAGTTCAACACCTTCTCCTAATGTATTCCAACTTCAGTCATTGTTCCCAATTGAAAACAGTAGTGTATTTCCTTTAGAGTGTCTTTGAGTTAATGTTTGTAATTTAAAACAAATTTAGCCTTCCCCATGAAAACCATACACATAATCACTATAATATATATATATATGTTTAGAAAGATTTATATCGTTCTTTCATTTCACTTGTCCAACATAGATGCAATTTTAAGACAGTGGTTTCTGTAGTATCATATTTAGGTGGAAAACCCATTAATTACTCTTGTAATCTTAAGCCACAAACTGTAAGCTATAATAATCAATGAATACTAGACGGTAACACAATTATGTCCATCTTTTTTCATTGGTTTGTAGCTTATGGCTTTTATCATTGAATACTAAGGATTCAATGCTGGAACTAGTGTATTTATGCATCTATTAATCATTTTAAAATTCTTTACACTGTCAAATTAACAGCTTGAAAAAAAAACAAATCTTTCAATTCAAGTAGTTTGTCTCTGTGAAGTTTAACTTTTGGATCTAAAGTCTTCACCAATAAATATCAGAGACACTACCTTGGCAATGTTCATTGTCATATAGTATGCATTGATTATTCAATCTCAATATGCATAGCTCTTTAGCAGGATTAAAAGAAATGATCCAGAAAACATAACTATGTTAATCTTAAAGTTTATAACTCTTGAATAGGATTAAAAAAAATTAATCCTAAAAGCATAATTCTTTAACTCCAAAATATATAGCTCTTGAACAGGATTAAAAGAACTGGTCCTGAAAGTATAATTACTCAAATCTTAAATTACAAAGCTCTTGAACAAAATTAAAGAATGGGTCTCAAAACATAATTACTGAATCTTAAAGTACATAACTCTTGACTAATTATCAAACGAACTGATCCTGAAAGCATAATTAATTACTCATTCTTAAAGTACATAGTTCTTGAATGGAATTGAAAGAATTGATCCTGAAGGCATAATTACTCAATCTTAAATTATATGGCTTTTGAATAGGATTAAAAAAATGTCTTAAAGCATAATTACTGAATCTTAAGGTACAAAGCTCTTGCACAGGATTAAAAGAACTGATCCTGAGAGCATAATTAATCACTTTTAAAGTATGTAACTCTTGAATGGGATTAAAAGTGAACCTGAAAGCATATATTAGTAAACAACAAAAACATGTAGTTTAATGCTTCCTTGATACTTTTATAGCCTTTAATCTTGAGAAATCAATTGCTTTAGTTTAATAAATGAAGTGATACTGCTTGAATAATACAATTAAAAGATCTGTCCAGTTTGAAAACATTGGAGTATTGCTGAGTTATTGATCAAGAATATTGAATTCCAATGACAATCTTTTTCTCATATCATACTTATGCCATCTAATGTAAAATGTAGTAAACAACAGATTTAAAGTGGTAATGCTTAATAAATTATTTATCAAAGCTTACACCATATCACTTAATAGAAGAGCAATACAGAGACTTTAGACCATTCAAAGAAGTATGGAGAGATTCATGTTGGGCATAACAAGAAGGGATCGAAAATGCAATGTATGGGTAAGAGAACAAACAGGTGTTACTGACCTCATTGAAAAAATTAAAAGACTGAAATGGAGTTGGCCTGGATATATTGTTAGAAGAGATGATAACTTTAAACTGGATTCCAAGAGATTGTAAAAGACCCAAAAAGAGACCACATGTGAGATGGATGGATGAAATAAGAAAGTGTGCAGGGTGATGTGGAGAAGAGAAGCTAAAGATAGGAAAAGATGGATTGAACTTGAAGAGACCTTCATCCTGCAGTGGATTGATAATGGTTGATGATGATGATGATGACACCAGATCACACAACCATGGTGTGAAAAAATGAATTGTAAGCTGAGATCATGTGATGACTTATTTATATCCATGTAATTCAATCTCAATCAATCATGTAGAAATTTTTATTTTTTTTATTAGAATTTATTCCCTACTTCCAGTGACATTCAGTAATTATTTTACACATTATGTTTTCAAAGAAGTTCTTATTACTCAACTACTAATCCTTCTAGGACAGTGATGGCAAACCTATGGCATGGGAAATGGCATGCTCGAATTTTTTACTGGCAGGCAAACTATTTATATATCATAATTTTCTTCAATATTTTTTTTTGTTGTTAAAATCTATACTAATAAACATTTACTGTAAACTAAAGGTAAAATAAATAAATATAATATTATATTAGTATTCAATTTACAATTGAACTCTGTTTAGAAGCAATAAATTGTGATATTTTAAGTCAAATAAAGTGGTACCGGTATATTGTGGTATCATATTCTATAAACCTGTCAAATGATTCCAATAAAACAAAAAAGTAAACTCAGTAAAATATTTTATAACTCTTTGAATTAAGTTTTTTCAATTCTGAAGTAAAAGTAATCAAATCGTTTTTTGCCCTAATCTTTTTCACCTAAATGTGTTGACACCATTCATGTTTTAATGTAATCATCGTCATCAAATCACTTTTTTTGCTTGAAGTTTTGCTGTAAAATTGAAAAATGACAAATCTTTTATTTATAAACTTAGTAAAGGTCATTTAAATTTACTTTTAAATAAATTTGTTACCGTTATATTTATATGACTAGTGAAAATATAAAAACAAAAATTATCAAACAGTAGAGAATTTCAAAATTGGTGGACTGATGAGTATTGAATGATTAACAAAGGCACCAGGGTAGTGTTTTATATTCTAAAATAGTTGAATTGAGAACATCATTGGTAAAACAGCATATTCAATCATAAATTGCTCTGTGAAAAAAGTAAAGATGAACAAAAAGAATATATTGCCCAAGCAGTTAAAAATATAAATATTCAATCAACATCTATAATGAAATTTATCGAAAATCATTCAAATATAACTGCTGCTAGTTTTTTTATTTCAAATGTAATTTCCAAACATGAGAAACCTTTTAATGATGGAGAATATATGAAAGACGCTTGGATGAAATGTGCACCAGTTCTTTTTGAAGATTTTAAAAACAAAGCAAAAATTATTCAGAGCATAAAAGATTTATCATTGGCTAGAAATACAAATAAAGGAAGAATCCTGCAAGTGGCTAGCAACATAACTTACGGACAAAACAGAGTTATAAAATCTTCCATTTTAATTTCTCTCTGCCTTAATGAAAGTACAAACATAAATGAATCAGCTCGTTTGGCTATTTTTATTTGCTATTGTGTTGGGAATAATATCAAAGAAGAATTGATCAGTTGAACCTCATTAGTAACAGCAACAAAAGGAATAGATATTTGCAACATAGATGTTGCCAAAATTGTATCAGTAACTACAGACGGTGCTTATGACTGGAAAAGAAAATCGTTTTCTCACTTTATTTACCGACAGTATTAGACATTCAATTTTGTGTTTTCATTGCATTATACATCAGCAGGTTTTATGCATGAAAGCCAGCTTTAAGCCACTGGGTGATGTTATGAATGTTGTGACTAAGTTAATCAATTTTATATGTACACATTAAGAGAAGTAAACTCACTATATTATATGTACAACAATATCAGATGGATAAGTTGAGAAAATTTTTTTCAAAGATTCATTGAATGTTTAGAAGAAATTAGTTTGTTTTTATGTAATGAGAAAATCATTGAAAAATATAATGAATTAATGAATGTTGAATGGCTTTCAAATTTAATATTTTTTACTGATGTGTTCACATCTAAATGAATTAAATGTGAAACTGCAAGGTTATAATAATACAATTGTTGTCTTGTTTGATTTGATCAAAGCATTTGAAGTTAAATTACAAATTTTTAACTGTAATGTTATTTCTTAAAGTTACCTTCAAATATTTTCCAAATCTAAAAAAGTTCTAGATTGAGTTCAAATTCATGAGAAACCAGATCAAGTAAAATTCATGCAAGAGTTTTGTGCTGTTATTGAATCAATAATTGATGAATTTTCTTTAAGATTTACACAGTTTAGACAATTTGCATAAATATCAAAAATTTTATTTATACCCAGACATAACATCAATGGATAGTTTCAAGTTAGAAATTTTTGAGGGTTTAGTTTGAAAGATATGGAAATGCAACCAGTCAATTTTCAATCCAGTTCTATATGGAAACAGAAATTTGTTGACTTAAGGAATGACTTAGAAACAATGGCAAATGATCGATTATTGGATATATGCAAAAAGAATGTTGAAGAGGAACTACTGCCTGCTTGGAATGCTATTCCTGAAATATTTAATTGTTTATAAAAATTAGCGACCACCATATTATCAATTTTTTCCTCTACATATGCATATGAATCATTGTTTTTGGAAACAAATTTAATTAAAGACAGTTCGAGAAATAAAATGACAGATGAATCTAGTTCAGTATGTACATTATTAAAAATGACAAAATATGAATCAGATATAAAATATTTGGCATTCAATGTACAACAGAAAAATGTCATGAAATAATATCTATTTGTGTTGATTTTATATGTTTACTTCCAAAATTTTGTTTTAATTACTATTAATTTTTTACTATTACATTTTATTCAACTTGTACTCTTATAAATAATTAAAATTACCCCAAATCCAAGACTCAACCAGACTAGCCAAGAAAAAGCAAAATCAAAAACACAAACAAAGATTTCACTGCTATAAGCAGACTTGTCAAGTGTAAAGAACTACAAAAACTACACAATATATATATATATATTAAACATTACCCACAAATCCATCCACTTCCCATCCACCCTTAATATTAAAAGAACTTTAAAATAAGTTAATTGCTTCAGAATAATAAATTTTCAATAATAATGAATCTTTAATTCTTTTTATTTCATTTCTCTCAAAGAAGACAATCTTAGCTTCATCAAAATTAATATTTGTGGCCTGTATCTTTTTTATGAACATACAAAGCAGAACTACGATATTAATTTATTAAATAATACAAACTACGATATTAATTTATTAAATAATACAAAGGAAATTTTTGATAGGAGAACTATTCCTGGTGTAGTGTATTTTATCCCTTGTTTTAGTAAGAAGGTTTACATAAGTCAGAGTAGTTTGAGTTTAAATGAAAGAATAAAGGTTCATAAAAGTGGGGTTAGAAATTAATATCTTAGTTCTGCTTTGTATGCAGGCTACACTATTAATTTTGATGAAGCTAAGGTTACCTTCTTTGAGAGAAATGAAATAAAAAGAAGAATTAAAGAATATTTATTATTGAAAATTTATTATTTTGAAGCAATTAACTTATTTAAAAGTTCTTTTAAATTAAGGATGGATGGGAAGTAAATGGATTTGTGGGTAACGTTTAATATAAATATGGTGTTGTTTTGTAGTTCTTTACACTTGAGAAGTCTGCTTGTAGCAATGAAACCTTTGGTTGTGTTTTGATTTTGTTTTTTCTTCGCTAGTCTGATTGAGTTTTGGATTTGGGGTAATTTTAATTATTTATTGACTAATTTAGCTTTATTCTTGTAATGTCTTCTAAATAAATATGTTTACTTGTATTGAGCTTGTTTAGAAATTGTATTCATTTATTATTGTTATTATTAGTATTTTGTTTTATGAACTTTTAAGAAACTGGAATAATTAAGTTGTATATATTTTGGTTTAATAACTGTATGTCATGCCAATCATTCAAGAAATATTTTTGGACATTTTTGGCATGCACACATAAAAAGGTTCACCACCACTGTTCTAGGGTAAGCTAGAGTAATCAATAGATGGTAGCTATTTTATCCACATCCTCAGATTAGATTTTGGTTTATGCCTTAGAGATTTTTGATTTAAGTTTGAACTTAATATTCATCTTTAATTTCTTTAAATTTTAAGCTAAGAGCCTAAAATTAAAAAAAAAGTCCTTAATGTTTTGAACTTAAGACAACTTTCTGTGTGGTTATGTAAATCTGACATTAAACATTAACTGTAATGACTTTGGTTTTAATTTAATTGTAGGCTTCTTTCCCCTTATAGCTCACAGATCTATACCAATAAAAAATAAACATGTCAAGCATTGGTGGTTGAGAGGTCAGTGGCAGCTGCTTTACAAGTAGTTGTCCTGGGTTAGTGGGTTCGCTTCCTGGCTGATGTTATGACCATGAGGAAAAAAAATAAACATTTTCCTTGCTTGTAATTAACTTAAGCTTTAAGAGGTAGGTGGTCACTCTAGTCCAGAGTCATAATAGAGAAAACTACTTCTAAAAGCATATTTTAAACATTAGCAGAGAAAATTATCTGATATTGAATTGATTAGCATTGAGTTTTTCTAAACTGTATTTAAATATTTATGATTAGTTTTACAAAATAATTGTATAGTAATAAATAAATAAAAATAGATTCACATTTACACTTTTCTGATTTATTATCTATAGTTTGGAATATAATAAACAGCACATGATCACCATTTCTTATGCTTGTTCTTAATAGTTATTAAAATAGGCAAAATTCTTTATATGTATTGCCACTCAATGCAAGCCAGTGTAATCAATGGATGCCAGAAGGCTTGTGCATAAAATCCCTATCCAGTGCTCTCAGATCCAAGGCTCCTCACTGACGAAGGCCACAAGCCAGAAACTAGTCTGGGCATATTGCTTGTTTTAGTTTGGAATATGTGAATCAATACCTTCGAAATAAAGTAATTTGTAAAATAGGTAAATCAAATGATGCAAGGATTAATAAAATGTAAGTTTATCAAGATAATAACACAAAATTAAATTCAGCAATTATGAACTTAAATTAATCCCTTGTATTATTGTAATCTATTCTGAATAAATGGCAGTTACTAAGTTGCGATTTACATCTTAAAGATTGATAAACCTGCTTAATCACAATTACAAAAGAGGGATAATACATATGATCTTTCACATAGTATGAAAATTTTCTTTTTTTAAATATCTTATATATATATAGATCATAAGTAAAGCTTTCATAACAATTACATATGTTCAGAATAAAAAATAAAAAATTTAACAGATTTTAATTTTAACGTACTTTCTTGAAATATTAATGTCAATAATCACTTTATATCTTACTTTGGAGTCTGGAGTGCATTGAAGCCTGTCCATTAAAGTAGGAGGATTTGCTATCTTAATATATATCTGAGCACTTGTAGCATATATGTGTGGAGATGGTAATCTGGACCAACTGATGATTGCTGGTTTAGCATGAAATACGTTTATTGGTGATTATTTATCTTTTCGACATATGTGTGTTCGGGTGTATCAGTGTTATGAGATGGTGTGGAGAGTGGGTCATGTGAAAGTCTGTGCTCATACCCTGTCTATTACATATATAGACACAGGTATATATATATATAAGCCTGTGTATTTCATCTATTAACCCATTAATGAAATTCGTATAGAATAATATAATACTCATTATTCATTTGAATTTTAAAATAAAGTAATTTCAATAGATATCTATTAATGTATTACTACTCTTAGCAAGGTCACTGTCGTTATCATTCGGATTGCAGTTCCATTTGACCATGTTGTTTTGCCATAATATTCCCATGATGCATGACTTAATGGGAATTATCATTAGATGGTGTCTAACTATTCCTCTTTATTAAACACTATACTATTCATATCAAATCTCAAAATGTAATGGCTTCAAACAGTTCGGCATAATAATTGTTGTAGTTGTAGACATTAACTGAGGACAGTTATACTCTTTCCTTTGTAATCTCTACTCAAAGTACATAGCTTATATCAAAATCTACAGAATATTAAAGCAAAGCAGATAAAATAAACAAAAGTCAGCGCGACTGCCTTGCTCTTGCAGGCGGTTGCCCGGGTTGCGGGTTCGCGTCCCGGCCGATGCTATGACACTTAAAAAAAAAAGGCTTTGTATTTTTTTTTTTTAGTTTTTCTGTTACTTGGTAACAACGCATTCTTTAAAGTGGCTATGCGAAAGGTAAATTTCTTCTTATTAATCTTAACAAAGTCTATCATCATGTCAAGCGTTGGTGATCGAGAGGTCAGCACAGCTGTCTTACAAGCAGTTGTCCCGGGTTAGTGGGTTCGCTTTCTGACCGATGCTGTGACACATGAAAAAAAAAAGTCTACCATCATTATTCATTATTATAATCGTAATATTTTATTTTGAAATAAATAAATCTTACATTCACTCTGCATTAACTCTAAATTTGAATTTATTTATTGAACATAAATGTTTTCTAATTGTTTTCTTTATTTATTTATCTGTGACTATAGACAGATAATAGGTGGTGAACTGCT